>JAWNON010000073.1:16062500-16662500 GCA_035045945.1 Drosophila anceps | reverse complement strand
TTATTTCACAATTTAGCCACTTCTCTATGTTCGCTGTATCGTTTTTGTGGTTTCCTTAGGGTCAGAGTAAAATCATGATACCCTAGCTGCATAGAGCTCAAAATATATGACATAAATTATGCATGTAGAGTCTACAGCAGGTTGGGGCTGTTACAGGTGCAACACGGTATGAGGATTCCGAGTCACCAGGCACTAATTGTCCAAAAAGGACCACCAACACGTCTTTATGTCATTAGGAATGCCCCGCCTGTGCTCAGCCACAGAGATTGCAGGCAAAGCAACCAGACAAAAGGATGACAAAACTGCAACGTGACATGTTCACGTTGTGTGTGTGTGTGTGTGTGTGTGTGTGCGAGTATGTGTATGTGTGTGTGTGTGTGTGTGTGTGCGAGTATGTGTATGTGTGTGTGTGTGTGTGTCTATCTGTCTTGCATAACGCACAACTTTGCATTCAACATTTATTTGATTATATTTGACATGGCAATTGTGTCGTGCGCATAATTACACTTGTCAATATAAAATGGGTTAAGATTTCATAAGATTCGATTCGAATGGAACTCTCTTGTCTGCCAGTCACAGATAAAACTTGCATAGCCCATTGCAGTCACTTCCTTCGATCTGACAAGCTAATTGAAATTTCATTAGCGTTGTGCATGCATTCTCTCTCTCTATCTGTCTCTTTCTCTCCCACTGTTCAGCCCACAATGTAATTTGTAATTTATTATTAATAATTCATAACACTCGAAGCCATTTGCAGTTGAAGTTAGTTTCATAGATAAGATTGTTGCTGCTGTTGCTGCTGCTGCTGCTGCTGCTCAGAAATGCATGAGAGCTGCTCAACATTTATTTTTCCTATTTCTCCTTTCGTTGGCTGCTTAGTTTCTGTTTTGGTTTTCATTGAAAATATTATCTCTGATCAACCCAAAAATGTAAGCACATGAGATATGACCAAATACAAAGTACAAGCTGGAAAAAATTAAAAAGAAAAGAAAAAACACATTGAGTGTGCCTGGAGCTGGGCAATTGATAGGAAGTTCAGCAACGCTGTGTGCGCTGAGGAAGTTAGAGACTTAGAGACTTCTCATGCATAAGAAATGTGAATTAAAAGAGGAAGATATCAAAATTGTAGATCGATTAGATGTAGTCTCTACTTTTTTGTTGACAATTAAATGCAAATTGATTTATTGTATTGAAAGGTGGGAAATTCAAAAATAGGAGAATATTGGAGAAAAAGCTTCTAACTGATTTTAAAAAAAAATAGTATAATATATATACTGCGAAAATGCATTGAACGACAAACAGCATATTTTCTTTAATTGCGAACGGTGGATAAGGGACGGAGCTGTCAGAAATGGTTATTGATGTTAAAGTAGAGACTATAGCATAGCAGCAAAGATACGTGGAAAAGAATTTGTTGTTTCGCCGAAAAGGAAATGTGGCGGAAAAAGTGGCAACTGGACACAGCAGCACGGATTACAGACCTCACCTAGAGCACATAGAAGGTTTAATGAATTGTAGGCTAATGTGGAATACAGCTCTAGGCAGCCCAGAATATAGAAGGCTTTTAGTTGATAAGCAGTCACACAGTCCGATACATTTGTCAGAGAGACGGCCTGACTGACGTTGCTTGAGGCACCTCAACCACAAAGAAAATTGTATTTAAATTCAGCTAAATTGAATAATCTCTAGTATTATATATTTTATATTCATAATGCAACAAATATGTTTAAGTTCCATATTTAAAACTTTGGCTTTTAGGTTTTTACAATTGAGTCAGGCAAACAGCTGCAAATGATTCTAAGAGCAGTTGCTCAGCCCTTTACAACATTCTCTTTAGCCTCAACTTACAATTTCCACAATCTATCCAGTTCAATAAACTTCTTCTTCTCCTTCTTCTTCTGCTTTTCATATTCCGCAAAACTTACAAAGGCAATATTTTGTATCTATATTCATTCGCATATGACATTTGTTTGTCATTAGGAGTATAATCAAATTAGACTCTTACAAATTAGAAAGACACGTGAGTGCTGCGGTGCAAGCTTTATCGCTGGTGTCACGAGTCGCAGCCAGAGCATGCAACATGCAACATACAACATGCAAGAACAATAACAATTGAAAGCCAGATACAACAAAAGGGGAGTAGAGTATATTGTAAAGATAGCTGGATGGATAGATCGACATTCAGGCAGATAGACAGACAGACAGACAGACAGACGACCTAAAACCCAAAACCAAACCCAGTCAAAATGAAAACCAAAGCAAACACCCGCAATCGCACTCACACACACGCACACACACACACATGCAGCTATTCAATTATGGGTGCGCCAAAGGCACACACACACATACACTTATATTTAGGAGAGTTTAGATACTTTGAGGTTGGATTTTGGGGGGACGCACAGGCAGGAGTAACGGAAACGACAGATGTCATTTGGCTTTTGTGGCACAATATTATGCTTATTGTTGTTATTGTTGTTGTAGCACTATATGAATATACATTCTAAATTATCAATGCAGGTAAGTGCAGCTTATCAGTTATGCTTACGGCTTAGACAGAGCGCTGTGCACACACAAACACTCCCACACGCCCTTCTCATCAATAACAATAACAATAACAATAACAACAATTGTTATTATAATGTACTTATATGCATTGCAACATAAACGAGCCAAAGTCAAGACAAGCATCCACCCACCCCAACTGGGCCGCCAACTTCTATGTAGCTTTCCGACAATGCATTTGCCGTAATTGCATTTCATTGATTTTTCGGTTGTACTGCTCAAGTCTGTCCATCTACAGCCCTGTGCACAATTTCCATATTCAGTTTCGATTCTCAGTAAATAAACACGAACGAGTTCGGTCATATGAAAGAGAGTGTCAAATATGTCATAATACTTATCTAAATTGCAAACACACACCGAGACTCCTTCGCAGTGAGATAGACAGAGAGTGAGTAAGTGAGAAAGAGAGAGAGAGAGAGAGCGAGTAAGATAGATCGCCTGCCACGCCCACGCCCACGTAGCTGCTTTGGCTCTTTTAAATATTTATCGTTTTAGATTTTTAGTCAGTTGAAACTGAACGCCCACCCATTCCGGGTAGGCCACCCATCGTGCTAGCCATCATCAGGCAATCTATTCAAATGGCAATTTCTCAGTTTAGAGACCAACAACAACAACAGTTTAGCCATTCGAATTGCAATGCAGTTGGTTTATTGTTGTTGTTGTTGTTATTGTTATTGTTTTGCTTTTTTATTATGATTGCAAAAGTTATCGCATGCGTTTGAAATTGTTATAGTTTTGCATAAGATTCAATACGATAATTCCAATTATGGCCAAGGATATTATGCAACAACAACTGTCAGTTATTAAAGTCATAAATGACACGGCTTGAAGAGTTTATTGCCTAGCTTAGCTTAGTCATTTGAATACCCTATAGGCATAATAATAATCTTATAGCTAAATACCGTAATGTTAAGATTATTGGCTAAGGTCAGTTTCGTTGGATTCAGCAAAAGTTCGTTGGGCTGTGAACTGACTACTCAGCTTCAACTTGCTTTATTGCGGAGTCTCTTGGAACCCAATATATGCTTTAGCTATTTGTATATATTATTGCTATATACTATAGCCGTACATATATATATTCAAGCAAAGAGCTCTGGGTTATCTCACTGTCGAACCTGCATAATAAAAAGCAAAAATCTCTCTTAATATATATCAATTGGATTTGTGGCAAGTAATGAACGCTTGAACAAGTAAAATATATTGATAAGATCTGGGATCTTCGTTAAGATCTTTGCCTTTGACTTTAAGCATTTATTCTGCTTACTGTTTGTAGAGTATCTATGTGCTTAATATTCTTTACATATTAGAGTTTCTCCATCATAACACATATATGTACAACAAAAGAGACAAGTCTCTTGCTCTCCCTCGCTCTCTCTCTCTATATATATATATACACCGAGTGTTAGTTATCATTGGGATCTATGGCACGTACTCGTCGGCCAACACACTGATAACAAATTAAATATAGAGTGATAATCTAGTAATAAAGAATAAATAAATATAGCTCGACACATATTGATAAAGAAATCAACTGGCTTAACAAGCTATTTATTATCACATTATATTTATGTTGAGTAAATAATTAAATTATGAATTGATAAACAAAAAAAAATATATATATATATATTTATTTATAGAAAAATAAATCTATAAATATTTTCCATTTATTAATTATTATTTATGAAAGCTACAATAACCGCAGCTCTAAATACCATTTCGGTATTTATTAAAATTTATTGCAAAACATTTGTCAACGATTCGCAGCATTCTTATGTTGCCCCTCAAAAAAAAAGAAGAATATTGATTAATTTTTTTTAGCTAGCTAATTGCCTCTTGCAATACGATATAAACGAACGAATTGCAATTCGAGTGGAAGGTGAATGAGGCACCACGAAATGAGAAATGTGCAACGCAGCTATTTATGTTGATATACATGTATATATGTATATATATCTTTATTTACTTATTTATAAGAGAGTATGCGTTTTTCTGTTATGTCTATTGATTTTGCATATTAGCAAGCAGACACCAACATTTTCTCCATTCAAATTTTCTCATGCGAGTGAAATTGAGGCAACTAAAAAAAAACCAAACAGTTGACTTGACGAAGTTTGAGTACCCTGAAAACATTATAAGTATAAATAAAGCTATTTTAAATACTTTTTAGATATAATAACAATATAAAGTTATATAATAAAAATTAAAAATATTTTTAAAAATACAAATATATATTTATATATATTTTTTTTGTTATATAATAATTATTTTTAATTTAATTTTATTTATTTTATATTTTGTTACACATTTTATGACTATAGATAGATATATTTTATGACTATTGAATAATTATAATTTAATTGAATAGTCATTGGCTTTTACCATTTGCCACATAACCGCAACGCCTTACATGAACGCGTATAGACTGTGCACAAGTTCGTCTTCAACATAAGACATGATTTGTCGCCGAGCCGTGTTGTAAAACTATTGTACATGTTTGTGCAGTGCAATCAAAGTTTTGTGTTTGTTTATTGAATTCGGGCCTCCGCTCTGTTATTTGTTTATCTAATTTCGGTGTAAAATGGAGCTGTCGAATGGGCCGGCATGGCCAGCGGGGCACCCTTCGCACCTCTCTCGACCACGCGATAACCAAGAGCCGAAGAACCCAAAGCAGCAAATTCCAAATGCCTGACTGTCTGCATAATTGTGTGCTTAACGCGTGCGCTTGTATTTATGTCTATGTATACGTATCTGTATCTATGTGACAACACAAACAAATGAAATGTGAAAAACAACAACAGCAACAACAACAACAACAACAACGACAGCAACAACGACAACAACAACGACAGCAACAACGACGACAACGACAAGCTGCAGCGTGTGGAATCGAAGCGCGAGCCGCAATGCCACAGATTGCAATGGGATGACGTCGGAACGCCTCATATCGCATTGGACACGAATCACATTATCAGCTGCCAGCGGACAACAACGAACAACAACAACAAACACAACAACAACAACAACAACAACAACAAATCCTCAATGTATTTGACAGCAGGAATATAAGCTGCATCAAAACGAATATTAAATACGTGAATCGACAATCGACGCAAAGCACAAAATGTAATTTGAACTTGAGCAAAAGTAAAATATTTTAATAAATTAATTTTCTTATGTAAAAAAGCTTAACCAAAAAATAATAATGGCATAAAGCAGAGCAGATACTTGAAAGAGTAAAGTGATATGAATTATTAATTTAACATTATTAACATTATTAAAATCTTTTAAATTAAATAATTTCTATATTTATATAGAACAAACCATAAACTACAAAAATTCTTTAATTTTTGCACAGTTAAGAGACGATACTCAATCTCCTGCTTTATGTTTGCACTTTGCAATATGGCTCAGTTTGAATGATTTACACACTAGGGAATAGATTCATGTTTTAAAACTATTATGAAGCTGCATAAACAACGCCCACTCTTGCACAATCAGTTTCGAGTTGATTTTCGTTTTCATTTAGCTAGCTCTGTCGAGTGCTTTGTCCATCATATCGTTTACGCTGTAATGAGTTATGTACGCGATCTTATCCAGAAAATTCACTTATTGAAGTCACATTTTTCCTTGTTGTACCATATAGCGAACAAAGTATAGCATAGGAGTCTGTGGCAGCCCGAGCAACGAGTGTGCGGAATGTAATCAATGTGTCGTCACATCGAAAGCCGATTGCTTGCAACGACGACAAATGGTTTGTTTAAGTTCGGTTACAGTGCTGTTTATTTATACATCAGATTGGTTCTTGTTGTTGATGCAGTTGTTGCAGTTCCATCAGCGGAAATGCGCTTAAAGAATAACTTTTTACTGGGTCGAATTGATTGGAGGGTGATAGCGTCAGTATTTAATTAGCCTGATTTTGAAGTGAAAGAAAAACAAGCTGAAGATTATAGGTATATTTCCTAAATACATATGAATGATAAAACATAGCAATATCTCTTCAAAACCCTCATCTATAGCTGATATCTATATACAGTAAATGTAGCAATATTTTTAATCGAAAATTGTTCATTTCTGACCCAGTTTGACAACTGATTAACCATGAAAATTTAAGCCACGATTTCTTGGAAATTTTTGTGGGTTAAACAAGAAACCTTGCTCAGCTGATTGATTGATCTCGTTGATACGTTAAAGGTAAACAGAATATTCTGATAAATGTTTACACTGCAAGTGACGCAATTGAAGGTATTCTCTCATCCAAAGTGAATGAAATGAACCTGAAAGGAACGTTCGTTCACAGGAAACAAGAGTTTTGCTTAAAGCACACAATACACAATTGTTTACCAGCGAGGGCAGTATGGAAAAATCTTTTAAATATATTATTGTATTTGCATTTAATGCTGCATATTTTTTCATAGCATGCATATTGCATACTGCACATGGCCATGTTTACCATTGCAATTATTGACGCACGGCCGAAGCTCAACCCAAGAGATTAAAAACAAAAAGCAAAAAATTAAGAAGAGAAAAATGAATTGCAGTTGATATTGATGCCAAATGTAAGGGAAAGAGAGCGGCTGAACAGCAGCGACTGCATGGGTCAATATGTCACAACTGCGCGCTTTATTTGCACACAGCATAAGGAACAAACTACATACATAGCACACACATATGGACTCTATACGTACTATATAAACTCAAATATGGCAATGCCAATTGCATGGCCTGCACATATAAATATTTAAAAATCATTTTTTACGCAGTCAACGATTTGTGACAGTCTCTACTTTTTCCATTCTTTTTGTGAGTGCTTTGCTCGCCGTGATAACAATTTGCTTTGGTTTGGATTCGGGTTTGGGTTTGGGTTTGGGTTTGGGCTTGGGTGTGTGTGACGTGTGTGCACAGTGCCATCAAACTAGGGTGAGAAAAAAGTCGTACAAACAAACAGACAGACAGACATACAGACAGACAGACAGACAGACATACAGAGAGACAGACAGACGCACACACAGGCACAACCAGACGAATGGATGTATGAACGTTGCTTGTCAATTATATAGACAGACAGTTGGTCTAGGTTAGAGGTACTAATATTTTTTGTTTTTCCTTTTGCTATTCGGTTTTTCCTGCTTTTATTGTCATCGTATAATAGAGGCAAAGTTAAAGGTAGAAATGCCGCCGCCACGCAAGTAACTCACATGGCTGAAAAGTTGACACTTGTTGCGTGTTGCATGGTGCAATATCAACAGCGACAACAACAACAACAATAACAATAAGGGCAGGCCATGATTTGCGTTTTAATGGGTTTTCGTTCACTGGAAGCAGACGCCACCACGAATTGCGGAAGAGAGTTAAGACCAAATCAAAAAAAAAAAAAAAAAAAAAAACAGCAAATGTTGCGGGCAAATGCTGAAAATTTTTTATTGTTTCGACATCAAAAGGCCAAGAGAATTGCAAAGACCACAAAGATCAAAGAAGAAAAGGGTGGCGCACTATGCCCATGACTCACACACCAACAAGCAAACAAACAAACAAACAAACAAATACAAAGTGACAAAAAGTCAACTTGTAGAAGGAAAATGCTGGCAGAGAGTGGCAAAGACTCAATGGAAATGTGCCAAGCCATGGGCTCATCATCATAGGTAAATATATAAAATTGTGTATAATGACGTTAATTAGCTGGGAAGACGCCACAAGCATTGTTAACAGGTGAGAGCCAACAGTTAAGAGTGGGGCGTGGCACCCACAAGCAAACGGAAATAAACAATAAAAGCAAATTTGTGTGACAGAAATTATTTAATAGCTCAATTTTTACGAGTAAAACACTGAAAGCGCCACCTGGTGTGACGAAAATGTAAATACACTCAAAAAAAAAATTGGGCTAGAGTTGAAATTTTCTACAATTATATTTACTGCGAAAATTTTTGGAATATTCAAAAATAATAGCAAAAAAAAAGCTAAAGAATCTCTTGTAGGTGAGTCATACACTGAAAAAAATTATTAATAATACAAGTTTAATTTCAAAACTTTGCTGTATTAAAAATGAGCGAAATCTTGACATATTTCACATATAAATAAAAAGTGATATGAATATAATAATAATAATCTTTAAAATATATTTCTAAAAATGTACTGAAAAAAATTATTTTAAATGTTATATATATATATATATATATATAACAATTTTCTATAAATTTTTAAAATAATTTTTAAATTAATTTCTATAAATTTTAAAAATAAAGAAATATGTTATAAAAATTTAAATAAAATTTGAAAAAATCTGTATTATTATTTTAAGAAAACAACCGCAAATTTGTCTCAGTGCATGTGGCGTACCAGTACGTGCTGCGGTCGTAACCGCTGCCAAATGCGTTTGTCTCAGTGTCTCTGTGCGTGTGTCTTTACCAAAAGGCATTGATTTCAAATACGTTTGAAAGAAAATGAAAAATTAAAAATGTATGAGCCGTATTGGGTCAGTTTGTGGCCAGCTGGCCAGCTAGCAAAGCTGCAGTTTCCGCTTTCAGAGTCAGATAGAAAAATACATATACACATACATACACATGCACATACACATACACATACACATACACATATATATGAAAACCGAATTTTAAACGCAGAATCGTCGTAGAGAGCTTCCAGTACTCACTCAGCTGACTTCCGCTTGTCGATTTTTTGAGGTTTCTGTGGCTTTTGTGGACTGAAACGTAGTTCGACATTAATCATATATGCATCGGCTGCAGGTCTTAAGAATTTCACTTTAATATTAATTTCGTTAAGATTCTCTTCATTGCTGTTTACACTTAACAGCAACAGCAGCCATACGGGTGGGCGGGCGTTTGCTCGTTCATTTGACCTCCCGCCACCCCCCTACCCATCGCATAAGATTTCTCGTTTTCGTTTTCGTTTTCAGTTTCATTTTACATTTTACATTTTTCAGGGCCGGATGCATTCAATGGGATTTAATTGTTTATACATTAAAACACACACACACACACAGTCCGAGACGGCATGGCGGCCGATGCTGTACAGAAATAAGCACAAGAACGGCCTCTGGCAGCATGAATCTTTAAGCAACAATTAAAATGGCACACAAACACAGTTAACGTTAAGAGGATGCCATCGCTGTTTGCATTTGCTTATCAATGCAGGCAGCATGTAGCAGCTAATTAACCGTGTCTTATCATCAATTGCAGCTGTCTATTGCCGTACATTACTAATCAAGTGCATTGTTTACATTTCTCAAGCGTTTCTCTCTTTCGACATCATCTAATGAGTTTTTGTGCCTCACTCTTCTTGCCTCTCGATATGAAGTAGTCAGCTACAGCGTGTGTGACTGTGAGTGGATATGGGTGTTTGTGTATGTGCGTGTGCGTGTGTGTGCGTGTGTGTGTGTGCGTGTGTGCAGATATCTAGCATAAAAAATAATTAAAGTCGGAAATAAACAAGTGCAATTCAAAAAGCAAATACGAGCATATTGAACTGATGTGCCAGAGGCATATGCGTTTCTAAGCTACGTCGTATATAGCTATAGCTAAATATATAAATATATATATATATATATATATATACATTTATAAAATTGTCAGCTGATGCTGTGTGGATAAAGATATATACTGCTGTGGTCAAAAAATAGTAGTAAACTGAAATGTTGGGCAGCAAACATTTTATGGTAAATATTGTATTTTTAAGGCAATTTGAATATGTATATATATACATATATATATATATATACATATATATATATATATACATATATATATATATATACATACATATATATATATATACATACATATATATATATATATATATATATATATATATATATATATATATATATAATATATATATATATATATATATATATATATATATATATATATATATATATATATATATATATATATATATATATATATATATATATATATATATATATATATATATATATATATATATATATATAAATTAAACTATACTATTTACCATAAAAGTATAAGACAATTTAATCTCTACCTAAAATATTCTCTATAAAACATTTAAGCCTTAAATTGATTTCATTTGCATTTAGAATAGCCGAGCTACTGTTTGTCATGCCACCGAAACTGTTTTATAATTATAGGGTATATAATAATTTGAATCATTTTTGTGCATGCCGCTGGCTACCTAATTGCTGAGCACGGCCAATGCGAAGGCGTTGCTCTCGAGGCATTTCATTTTCATTTTTTATCTGCTCATAATTATTATGACAATGTTTTTTTTTTCTCTCTCTCTCTCTGTTTTTTTCGGGTGCTGCAGTTGCTGGCTGGTATGCAAACAAAGCAGCAGATCGAAATGGAAATTGAAAATGCTCAAAACAACAGCTGGCCACAAGACCAGTAACAACAGCAACAACAACAACAACAACAACAACGAGATTGGTAGCAGCAGCAGCAGCAACAGCAGCAATCAAGTCCGAGGCACTCGATATATACAAATGTATCTGTGAGATACAAGCCAGTATCTGTGTGTGTGCGTGTGTGTGTGTGTGTGTGTTGTGGGCGTTTGGAGCTGCCCCACCTCAATTACTGCACCGAGTCGCTGCGGCAATGCAATCTGCATCTAAATTGATCGTCATAATTATTGTATGTGTCGGCTGTCTTGTTGCTGTTGCTGCTGTTGCTGCTGCTGTTGCTGTTGCTGTTGCTGCTGTTGTTAAAAGTAGCTCAAGTGGTTTTTCGATAACAGCAACAACAACAGCAGCATTATATTTGGCCTGTTTGAAGTTGAGCAAAAGTGAAATTTTTCATTAACGCTGCCAGACACACTGGCACGTCTGCATCCACATATCTCACAGATACAAAAATTACATTTCGATTTGCTTTTCATTTCAATTGAATTTGTAATTGTTGCCCATTTTACGATTGTCTTTCATGTGTGTTTATCTCACTTTTGTTCAGATTTATATAGATAGACGTATATATATATATATATATAGAAAAGTATTTGCTTTTCTTTTGATAATTGGGCAAGGCTGTTGCCCCTTTGTTTAGATGTTTTTTGGCTACTGTGCGTTGGCTTCTTATATTTTCGATTGATGTGGCAAACAGGGCCACACGCCCTTCCCCTTTCCCTTACCATTCCATTGAAAATGTTTTGAAGTGTGTTTTTCCATTTAAATACGCCCCTTGCCCAGTGACCCACATTTTGGATAACGTTTCGAGTTTCTGATTTATGCGAATTATTTGCTTTGTATCACATCAGTTTTCAGTTTTCATTTTTCAGTTTTCATTTTTCAGTTTTCAATTTTCATTTTTAAGTGCTCGGCAATTGGTTCATTGATATTGATTATATTGTGTGCTGGAAATGCAATGGAAACTAGATAAATTAAGTTTTTATGCACTTGAAATACTTGAAGAATTGGAGAAATTTTCTCGTTGACTTCTAATTGGGTAACTATTTATTTTAGCATAAGCCCGATCAATTCAAATATTATTTCACTCAATCAGTGCTTGGACACTTGAGATGATTTTCAACAATTTGCTGCTTTAAAAGTAGTTGAAGAACTATATTTATTAAAGTGACATTGACTTCCGCTCTGTTAGCTATTATCTAATTGCAGCTGAGCTTTGCTTTTTAAGTTTTATATAAAGCGCACGTCTTCCAGCTGACTTACAACTGCATCACGAATTCTTTGGCATCTTTCGAGTCATTTACAAGCAGTCCGCACTCATAAATGTAGCCAAGTAATAGATACACATGCAGCAGATACATTTCAATCTTTCGCTCGTGCGCTGACCGTATCGGTGTGTCAGTATCTGCCTATCGCCGCTATGGCTTGACTTGTGTGTCTTGTCTTAGCTGGGCCGTCTAATCAGCCGTTAATCGCCGACATGTACGCAGCTATGGCAATCAAATGACGGCCTGGACATCAGCGATTCAGCGATTCAGCGATACAGAGACTCAGTCGCTGAGGGACTCAGTTCTAATAACGCGCAACGTGGCGCATAATTGCACGTACTGCGTTTTCCTTTGAAGTCCAACAGCGACTGCATCCACGAGGTACACTAAAAACATATTTGCAACAACAAAAAGGCAACTTTAAGATACATTTCAACTGTTTGGCGTTGACAGCAGCTAGCGATGTGCTGTGTTTCAATTTGATAGATATGAGGTGAAAATGAATTTCAAAATATGACAAATACGAGACAGATCAATGCAATGGATATATATATATATATATATATATATATATATATATATATATATATATATATATATATATATATATATATATATATATATATATATATATATATATATATATATACTATACGTCTGCAATTCTTTTTCACAGTAACCAATCGGGAAAATTCGTGCTAAGTTCCGTTTAAGCACATAAGCACTTGTCATAAGCTAAGCACGATTCTTTTTTTTTTGTTTATATCAAACATAAAATTTGTATTAAAAGTTAACTTAAGAATCTTGAATCTGACTTAAGCTTATCCAAACTTGCCCTGTCAATTCGTGTTTTTTTATTGCATGAGCTCGTGTTAAACCGTGTCTAGTTCTGTTTGTAAACATTTCACTACGTGCTGTGTAGGTAAAGTGGAGCGTCAACTCTATCGACACGAAAAGCACAACCTCAGTTAGCTTATCGATAAATCGATAGCACTTGTTCCCAGAAATCAGCCTATATATATTTTATATATGCTTGTTGTACTCGTGCAGCTCGTGTCTAGTCTTGCTTTATTGCTTTAGCTCGAAAAAGCACAGCCTGAGTTAACCTTTCGATAAATCGATAGCACTTGTTCCCAGAAATCAGCCTATATATATTTTATATATACTTGTTGTACTCGTGCAGCTCGTGTCTAGTCTATTGCTTTAGCTCGTGCTGTGTCGCGTCTGGCCCTTATTTTAGCACTTCTCAGCTTGACATTTGCCTTCGGCAGCACGACAAGCGCTCATCTCTAGACAACAACTAACTAGTTATGCGTTCTGCAGCAACAACAATTGCTGCTTTTTTAAGTTAATTTTACTGTCTATTCAGCTGAGGGCCGTAACGGGGGCCGTGCTCTCAATGAGATCAATGTTCGATACGTGTGGAAATTGCTATATAATTGCCGTGCTGTTGCGTTGCGAAAAGGAAACTCGAATTGTATGTCAGTAGTCGAGTTGAGTTGAGCTGAGCTGAGCTGAGCTGAGTTGAGCCGAGCTGAGTTGCATTGCGTAGAGTTTTTCGCGTTGAGTGAAAATAACAACGAACAGGTATCACTGCAATTTGCGAATGGCACAGGTGGAAATTTATTTTGATGGCAAATGCGATAACGCAAAAGCATTTATTTTGTACAATGGACCTTGCGGCTGGCAATCTCCTACTCCGTCTGCTCCTACTGCACTGCGCTGCGCTTCGCCACTTGAATTTATGGGCGAACTTTTCATTTTCCAACACCACGCCATGTCGTCGCATTTGGCATTGGCATTGATGTTCGACCGGAACGATGATACTTTAAAGCCGCAGTCGAACTAAAAAGTTAAAAGTTCACTCGACTGGATATGCCACATGGTGGCATGGACACGGATGCGGACGCGGGACACGTCACATGGATCCGGACATGGGACATTGCTGGGCTTGGACTTGGATTCGGTTTTAAGCTGCATGTTCGCTGCTCTGTCTACACGCTGTCAATTCGTTCGGGTTTGATTAATTACAAAAGCGCCGCGCACTAACAAAATGGCAAGAAAAGCGGGCAGTCAACGAGGGTTACTAACAAAGTTGTGAATGCCCACAAAAAAAAATTACAATTAATTATTTAATAAAAAATATAAAAATTAAAATATAAAATGTAGAATATAAGATATAAATTTTAAATATAAAATACATAAAATAGAAAATTTAAATAAAAATTAAAAATATTTATTTATAATAATAAAAATATATATTAAGTATATATTTAAAGTATAAAATATTAAATACAAAAATAAAATATTCAATAAAAATTAAAAATATTTAAATATAATAATAAAAATGTATATTAGGTATAAATTTTAAATATAAAATATAAAATACATAAAATATAAAATTGTATATAAAAAATAAAAATAAAATAAAAATTTATTTTAAAAATAATTTTAAAATTTAAATATATAATATTAAATACATAAAATATAAAATAAAATAAAATATAAAAATATAAATGAAGTTTTTAATATATTTTATATAAATATTAAAAAATATTAAAAAAATTAAAATATTAAATTTCGAAAATTAAATATAAAATAAAAGATATGAAAATAAAAATAGAAAATTTAAATTATTAAAGTGTAAAAAATAATAAACTAAACAACAGAAATATAAAACTAATTAACAAATAAATAAATACAAAATACATATTAATTATTTATAATTAAGAAAGAATAAGAATAAACTGCAAAAAAAATTTATTTATTTTTTTTTTACCTTATTATATAATCATATAATCATAGTCCAATTAACATCATTGTTATAGTTATCTTCTGCAGAGAAGTTTCAACTCATTTGCAGAGGAGATAGGTAGAGCTTTTTCCCATTGCTAATATAGTTTGCTCGGCTGCAACTGCTAAGCGGGTTTGGCATTAATCTTACAGCCCTGGCACGTTGCATGCTACAAGCTCCTTTTGCAGCTGCCGCTGTCGTTGCCGCTGCTGCATTTGCTGCTGGCATGCGAGTCATGTTGTTTACGCCATTTTACACTGCTTGACAAATAAACTAAGCCAACTAAGTCAGCGTCGAAGTCGCTGTCGCTGTTGCTGTTGCTGTTGCTGTTGCGGCTCCAAGGTAACTTGCATTGACATAATTAAATTAATTTACGTGGCAGCAAACGCAACGGCGACGGCGACGACGACGGCGACGACGGTGGTTGCGGTGGCGGTGATGGCGTTGTCTAATTGGCAGCGCCAACATATGGCGCATATGGCCAACTCTTGTTGGAACGTCTTAACGTACGTGTGTGTGTGTGTGTTGGCCAGACGAAAAGGCTGCTCATATATCATGCGGGCAGTCGCAATTAAAATGTCACTCTCGACCGAAACAATGCGAAACGCCGCATCCACTAACTGCTGACTGTGACTGTGACTGTGACTGACTTCGACTTAAGCTTCGACTTATGCAATGCATTTTCTTGCACTTTTTTTTTTATTTGTGTCTTAGTCGTTTTTTTCTCGCATATTTGCGACATTTTGCTGTAGTTTGAAATATAAATCATACGCACTGCTGTCCAGGCACATCTCAACTGCTGGCTGTCGCTATTACTGCTCTGCTACTGCTGCTGCTGCTGCTGCTGCTGTTGCTGTTCGCGTGGGACCCAGCTGCAAAATGTCAAAGTTATCGCACACCTTGCCAAACTGTCAACAGTTTGTTGCTTGTTTACTTGCTGCTGCTGCTGCTGCTGCTGCTGCTGCCCCACGGGTTGCATGACCTAATTAAGGCACCGACTAAGCCAGCTACCATCCCTCTCTGCACCTGCACCCGCCCCACTACACAGCGTTTGTGGGTAGAAAAGTTTTTCTTTTGCGCACACGGCTTGCCCTCAGCTCGACTTTGACATGTGGCCAACGGCTGCCTGTCAGCCAAATTCCGGTTGCAGATGAGTCAGACGAAAGCAGCAAAGAGGCGTCGCCGAAGCACGGGCTGCAAGTGGGCTGCAGCGGATCGCAAGCGAAAGCCGCGCAAATTCAATTTGGTCGCTGTGTAAATGTGTAAAATAGTTTTTTAAAGTGCGAAGGTTAACATGCCCGCTGGCTGATTTTAAGTGGAACTTAGTTAACGTAATTAAAGCGTCTAAACATAGCCAAAAACAAGTCAATTTGAAAGCGAAAGCCAAGCGTAAAGGTCATTTAATATATTTTTTTAGATCATTGTTCATTGCTGGCGATTTCTGTTAACAAACTTCAATTTTTCTCACAAATATTCAAAAAACTATATTATAAGCTAAACATGAGTCTCATTTGAGTTTATTGCAAACTTAAACAAGTATTTTTACTTGATTTCTTTTTAATAAATAACTAAAATATCTATAGTTTCTTTAATTATTCAACTTATACTTCAAAGAAGGAAAAACAATATATTTTGCAAGAAAATTCCTCGACTTGATATAAATTTAGAATGGAATGGCACGTGATGGAAAATTGAATGAAGTGCATTTTCGTAAAAGCCACACTGAGTCACAACTGATGGGATAAATAGCTGGCCTGACAAGTGCGACAAACGAGTGTCAGTCAATTGTGGCATTAAAGTGCATAGCAAAAGGGATAGAGATAGACAGTGAGCGAGAGCGAGAGCGAGAGAGAGAGAGAATGAGAGCAGCTGCTTGCTATTTTGGCCAAATCATTGGCGGACAAAAAGCTGTGCCCATGAGTAATGCGCGGCGGGAAATCAACCAGCAGCAGGTTGGGGCGACCAGGTCGCATTCAAGTTGGCTGATTAATGCAGTTTAGAAGTTCAATGTGGCACAGCAATGACCCAGTTTTGGATGCTCTAACACCTGGCCGAGGCACAATTCAAATTAGTTGCAACGCGTTATTTGGGGGCAAGCTTGTTGAGTTTTTTTTTTTTTTTAATTTTTTTGCTTTTTAATTGAAGCAGTTGCTAACTGTGCAACAGATTTTGATATAAATGCATTTTATTGCCAATGCAGACACGCAACATTCAATCGCAGCAATCAACAGACATGCAATGTGCGAGATATGGCATACATATACATATACATATCTGCACACATGCATGCATGCATGCATATATTTCAAGTGACTCGCCGACAGCTGCTTATTATAGATGCTGCCGCCGATTATTGCCTGGCCCCAAAAAAAAAAAAAACACGCTGGCAAACTTCATAAATCTATCACATGGCTGCCTGGCTGCCTGGCTGACTGTTTGCCTGTTTGCTTGCTTGCCAGATGATCTAAGTTTATGGTTTCGACATGTGGGTGGCTTTTGACAGGCACTTTTGACACTTGCGGCTGAGCTGTCAGCGCACCACATGCAAAATGCATATTTATGTGCCAACTAACTATATACGCAACCACTTACGCCTCATCCCCAATCTGTGTACTTTAATTGCAGCAGCAGCAGCAGCAGCAGCAGCAAGTTGTGCAGCAGCAACTAGCTGCTAACTGCAGCAAGTTTAAGTGCCGCATGATCGACAATCATTTCGGCTAAAATGACTGCCGCACGTTTAGCACATCAGCGAGCAGTACAAAACTGCAACAGCAAACAGCAAACGGCAAACGGCAAACGGCAACTGCAACAGCAACTGCTGCAATTGAAAGTTCGAAAGGATCGTGATTTGGTAAGCGGGCCAGGCCAGGTCGCATTTGGTTGCATGATGAACACGCATGATGCCAACGCCAGCCACGGCAGCCCGGCCAGCGCTCAAAAGTAATTAAAAAAATGACGTGGAAAGCTTTTCCCAGATAATGGCTGCAATAATAGAAATGCTAATGGCATAGAAGGAAAGCAAAATAATAAAAATAAATATATAACAAGAAACAACTCTAATTAACAATCTATCGAATAGTGAATGCTCTTGCTTGGACTTCAATATATCTCAATATACATATTTTACATTATATAGCCAAGATTATTTAATCGGAAAAAAATCAGGATTCAACTTGTTTCTGACTTCAATTATGTTGTACAAAACAAACAACAACTAAGACTCTTATTTAAAATATATTAAATATTATATATTATATATTATAAACCATATTTTATATATTATATATTAAATATTATATATTAAAAATGATGTTATATGTAAAACCGAGATAATCAGTTTAAGTTTTAATAAATTCAGTTAAAAAAAAATGGATTTTGCATATTAAATGACAAAATCAATTGAACTTAAAGGCTTTACTAAAATATTTATTTGTTAAACTTTCATTCATTTGCTCAGCGCGAACAGCGAGCTATAGCGCCAATGCCTAAGATCATAGTAAGTAAAGAAAATATTACAATTTCAGATACAGTTGGCGCGCTGCAGCTGGTCAAACGACTTGAAATTGGCGGACAGGCCTGGACAGCGGGCACAGTGATAGCCAGAGCAAGAGCCAGAGCCAGAGCCTGAGCCAGAGCCTGGGCAACTAGTTGGCAATGGCATTGCCAGCTGATGGACAACTGCGTTTGAATAACGCGCACAGTTTGAAATTCATTTATCATTTTATTGTGTGGCAAATAGATGCAGCCATGCTGAAATACTTATGCGCTAGTTAAAGCAACCGCACACACACACACGCACACATACAGAAGCTGAGAAAGAAATCTCAGCTGGATATTACCTTTAACGATTTTTAACAGTTTGCTGTAGTTTGCATTTAATTTGGTAGATCAATTATAGCAAATGGCTGCGAGGGCATCGCTAGACCCCAGTGCGCAGTGCATCATCGTTTTTGTAATGTGCCAATATTATATGATATTATGCGAAATCAGAGTAGAGTCCAAGGAATTTATTGCAAATGAAATGAATGCAATTGCTTTAAGCAGCTGCATGAATATTGCTATCATTTTCCTCTTGACTGATATTTAGTTTTGTAAGCAAGTCTATGCTACAGACTTGAAGATCTACACAGCTCTGATATATGTAAAAATATATATAAATATATACAAAATATATAAATATTTGCATAAGATATAAATCAATATTTTTATTACTTTTCCAAGGGTTTGTCAGAAATGTATGAAAATAAAATCACGTTTACTCAACATAATCCAAACTTCCTCTGAATTTGATAGAGATCATAACTGTGCTGCTTGTTCGTATATCAGATATATATAAATATATATGTACATATATATACACATGTACGTATTTCAGATCTTTCACATTATCATCGATATTTGCCTGGTTTAATCAGTTCAAGGTCTGCAGACAGTGCCATTTTGTACAAAACTCAAGCATTGAAACTTTTTTATGCGCTTCAACATACATACATACATACATACATACATACATACATACATACATACATACATTCATACATACATACATATTTTCAGCTTTTTTCTTTTCGGTTGGCCGCTCTTAAGTAATTTATAGTGTATCGGAAATTTTGAATTTGCATGCCAAAGCCATAATTCTTAATTTACTCATTCCTCAGCTTTTATTATGAATATATATGTATATATATATATATTGTGTATATATATATATGTATGTTGTCTGGCAAGGCGATTCCGTGTGACCACAAGACAGTTGCCCCTCAATTAACGGCCCCAACCGCAACTCTGCAGCGTCGAGCTTGAGGCCTGACCGTGGCCAAAGCAGACTCGACCCCCATGCAGCTGTGCGGCCAGTGCAGTTCAGCTTTTAGCTACGCACAAGCTGAAGTCCAAGTAGCAAACACTTTCAGTTTTTTTTTTTAATACACACGAATCGCGAACACACACACACACCAAAAAAAGGAGCAAAAATCAAATTCTCACTAATTGCTATGATCAGGCACAGTTATAAATTTGTAAGCTGTTTTTTTTTTGTTTTGTATATTTCTTGTGCACAGCATCTGCTGTCGCTCGCCGTCTGCTCTCGGCTTGCATATTTGTATGGCTCTCACTGAAATAAAATGCTCGCCTCAGTTGCCCATAAACTACAAATTGCTCTGCTTTTTATCAGCCCTCTTGAGTCGATGTAATTATGGGCAATTTAAATAAATTAAACACCATTTATTTTTCGGTTGCCGAAAAACTTTACTGCAAATTATAAATAATATCAAACAATTGACCATATACTCTATGCTTTTAATTGCCATAATAGCTGGCTACTCGCAGTCCAGAACCTTTCACCTCTGATTGCATGCATATACATTACCTATTTAAACCTCAATTGATAAAAGCCAAACTGCATCCATGACGCAGAAAACGAATACGAACAAACCCTGTACATCCAATGTCTGTTTATACTTTGCGTCTGGTCAGTCTGGCCGTCTGGTCAGTGTTATTAGTTACAGAAGTCGGCGTAAATCTCACTTGCATTATATTGTATTAGAAGATTAGCAAATTCTCTTCAGTTTTTATAAACTGTACTTGAAGGGTGCGCATAGGTCACCCATTGAAGGAGGGCACAGACAACTGCTGTTGCAGTTATCAGCTGAGCATCGCCCTAGTCAATCAGCTAGTCAATCATAGATAAGCGACGGATTCTTGTTGTCGCTTTTACTCTTTGCTCACATGAGTATTCTATATTTAGTGAATAAGAAAGCTCCGTTTGATAACAGCCTTGCATCTCCTCTGCATTGAAACCTTATTTAAAGACAGTGACAATGAATCCATGTAGCAGTTTCTTTCGTGAGTCTAAAACGATCTCTATAAGTTTAAAGACTTCTTTAGAATAAGTATTTGTACCTTGCACTAGTAAAATGATAATAAATCAAAAAGTGTTTGCGGTTCTAATGGCTGTTTTGCCAGTGTCTTCTTCAACTGAACCTACGAACATGCATGAGTCGGTGACTTTGCAATAGGAGGCGAGGATACAAAATTTAAGTTTATTTCTCTTGGTAAATATGCTGGAAATGTTGGAAATGCTGGAGATTCCTTGAAAGATATTCAACACATGATAATGATAATACTCTTGGAGCCAACAGTTGTGCCGCATATGTTGGAGGTGCCTGATGGTAATATAGATGTGCAGATAGGTAAATAATTTGTATGTGTTATCAATGCTTTTTTCTATTTAAAAGCAACCTTTACGGTCAATTTTTCATCTGTCTATTTGAATCTGTGAACGGGTCTGCATTTACTGGCATGGCCGGATGTATTCTTTGAGTCTGAAGCATAAATAATCAATTTTTACAATTCTAAAAATCTCTTTTTCGATTGCTGACTCAAATCACAATCTTAACTACGTTCTAAGTATATGATATAATCAAACAACTTGATCTGTTAAACATATAGAGTTAAATGCAATTGTAATCAAATAACATTCAATGTAATTTGGCTCAAGCCATTCAAAAGTCACGAAGTTTTTCAAAGAATAAAGACACAGAAGTGCCCGAAAATTCTTTTGCTCTCTCAAACTTTCTTCATACTTTTTATTTATTTTATGTAAAAATATCACAAACTCAAACATTACTCGTAATGAAACACGAAATATTTCAGCTATTTGAAATCAAATTTACTTTAACTTTAGTTTCAGATACTATTGATTTAATAATATCAAAAGTATGTTTGTCTTATCCAGGCTACTTACAGCGATCTTCAGGTTTTTGAAGTTAAATCGAACATATTCAACTCGGTACAGCACGATTGATTAGTCTAAGACTGCTTATTAAATATCCCATATTATATATATAATCATAATCATAATGTGAACATCCAAACAGGCCATAATTAAGCAAATTGTTTCTATAAACTTGATACAGTAAGCAAATGTTATATGAGAATGAAACATTGCTGTGTGACTGTTAAGCGAAATAATTTAAATAATATTATCATTTAAGCTTAGCTGAGGCTGCTTCTTTTTAAAAACAAAATAATGTTTCAAATGACTTTTATTTAGCTAGTCAATTATATATGTAAAAGAGTTGCTTAAAGTTTTATTATTGAAATATAAAGTGAGGCCAGAAAGACCCCACTTTCTTTATCAATAAAACAGATTAAAATATATGAAAATATGTCATTGCATATATATGTATGTATTCAGTAAGGAAGGGCTTATACGGCTACATAGACTGCAGGCTCCGCTTGAGATATAGCTAATTGGGAATGATAGATTTGCGCGTTAGAGCTATATAGTAGGTATAATAAACCAAAGAATAAAATAATCAATACTATGCTATCACACATAGCTATGCATCAATCCACAGTCAACTTTTAAGTAGTCGTTAATAGAAACGCTTTTAATCGACTTGAATTGCATTAGTTGAACTTTTATCTGAACTGAACGGCACTTGCAGTATGCAAATGCGTCTCAGCACCCGCAATAAATCAATCTAATTAAACTACATATTTAACATTCAAATGAAACGCTGTCATATAAATAAAACAATTTGCAATACACGACAAGGTGACAAAGCTAACTCTGCGAAATTCGGATAAAGCAAAAGTGTCAAACAAACATGAAAACAATATCGATATACATCTACATCTTTATGTATATATATGTATATATATTTATATATCTATATATATGTGTATTGCTGTTCATTTAGATAAGAGATATTGCTTGACATTAGAAACTGTCACATGTTTTCATTGGCCAGTTCATTTAAGTGTGTGCAGTGCAGCCAAAAAAAAAATTAAGAAGAAGAAGAAAATCAAAGTGCTTTATCTCGAATATTTAAATAAAAATCTATTGAAAATATTTATATTTATTTGAAGCTCGAATCATGGCAATAACATGATAAATGCTTGTACGTAATTTGTTACCTCATCGCCGGCCAGCCACAAATTTTATGTTAATTTGTACAAAACTAGATGTCGATATTGTTTAATTGAGCAGCCAAAGCGGCGCTCGTCAGTCAACCCCAGACAAAAAAAACCAACAACAACAACAGCAGCAGCAGCAGCAGCAGCAAAGGTATAAACAATTTGTAATTAGCATATTATGAGAATCAACACAAATGCTCAGCTTGACGAAGATCTCGGGCCAGAGATAAAGCTGCTAATTTATGGTACTTGGAACGGTCAAAGCGACACACGAAATGGCAAAGTCAACACACAATTAAAACAGCAAGCGACATTGATTCAACATCCAAACAAGCTCAACAGCCATATGCTCTATAAAAAGTATTTTAATTTAATTTTTGTTTAGTAAATAAAGCGGAATGAGCATATTAGAAATATCCAACAATAGAAAACTAAAAAGAAATATTTAATTAATTTTATTTATTATTTTCAATCATCTAAAAATATCTAAAACGATTTGTACTTTTCTTTTTTTTGATAAAATGGATTAATTTATTTTATAAATTATTTGTTTAGTAAAATAATATATAATACATATACATATATATATATATATATATAGAAAACTTAAATGTATTTGAGTCTCAGGGTAAAAGTTATACCCCAACATTGTTGGAGCTGGATGGGACTAGCTAGTTTGGCAGTTGTCCACTTCTACAGATAGGCCTATATAATCATACCAACGAGTATTGTGCAGTCGGTTGCGCCAAAAAAAATGTATTTTCAAGGCATGCGGGCGGAAATTATTTGACTTCAGATGCACATAAATTACGCAGCGCCAGCTAATGAAATGGACATAAATACAAATCTGGTTGTTTGTGGCATTGCGTCTAAGCAACAACAAATTGCTTCCACAAAATTATGGCCAAATGCTAATTAAGCAAATAAATTTGCCATCAAAATTAATAAACAATTTCAGTGTGATTTCAAACAACAACCAAAGGGGGAAAAAATGAATTTGAAAAGAGTCTAGCCTGCTCTGGTCGCACACTGATTGAATTTCACACTCAAATGAGTGTACATATATAAATATATATGTATATATCTGTATAAACACGTCTTGTCCAAACACAAATTTTGTGCAAATTGGCTGCTTTGATTTGCCGCTAAGACCGCGTGGCATAGATTCCGTACTTGCCACAACAGCAGGCGAACAAAAAAAAAAAAACACAAACAGCACCAAATTTTCAATTTGATGCTAATCAAGTCATCAAATATATATATTATATATATATATATATTTGTAAAGACAGCATTCGATAGGTTGGGCACGGCTAGATGACACCCAAAGGCAAAACAGTGTCTGCCACAACAACAACAACAACAACAACAAATCCATCCAAGTATCACGTTTTTAATGTCCAGCTGAATACAATGAACAGCTAACAGTAGTTTTCAGTTAATTAATTGGTAAAAAAAAAACAATACTAAAATATATACATATATAGTGAAATCGAAAATATGGGGAAACTTAAGTTTCAAACATCCGAAATCATGTTTTGTGTGCAAAACAACAACAACTACAACTAACTAACTAGCTAACCAGTTGCAATTTTAAGTAGCGTAGCTATGATTAAGCAGCTGTGCAAAAGCTATATATATATATATATATATATATACATATATATATATATATATATATATATATATATATATATATATATATATATATATATATATATATATATATATATATATATATATATATATATATATATATATATATATATATATATATATATATATATACATAAAAATTGTAGACAGAATTATTTAATTATAATTCCCAGTTATTGACCCATTTACAAAAAAAAAAAAAAATAAAAAAATAAAAAAAAAAAGAAATAAAAAAAAAATAAATAAAAATGAAAAAAAAAAACATTAGGTTGAGTTCATAGAATATGTTATACATATATAATATATATTTATAAAAGATCAAATGTATAGCTTAATCATTATCAGTACTTAATACACATGCGACTTGGCAGCTGGAAAGTATTAGGTGAAATGAATTATTAGAAATTTAAAGCAAAACTATTTGGCGAGCACAGCCGACTGCATGATACTCATTCATGGTACAACGCGGGCCTCATCACTAGTAAACTGGCTCAAGAAAGATATTTTCACAAGATTGTTTTGATTGTTGATAAATTTAGCTGGTATTTTATGTGTTGTGAACGAGTATTAAGCAGTGGGTTAAGTTGGAATGTAATTGTTATTATTTTTGGTGAGACTTATAATAAATAAGAAAATTTTTGCTAATGACTGAAAATTATTGATAAATTTTGCTAATTGTTGATAGCTTTAGCTGATATTTTGAATGTCAGCGAGTATTTCTTGTGCGGATTAAAGCAAATATTAAATAAGTAAATCTTTGCTAATGATGACTGCTGAGTTGAATGTTTCAAAGAACTGATAAGTGCTAGGTTTTTGGTATTGCCCAATCGGTAACCTTTGCTTTATGTTCGCAAGAAATTCTCTATTTCAAAAGAATAGACAAATAAATTTCGTCTGATAACAGACTCGTGGCGGATCTGCCTAGCATTGGCACCCTATTTAAAGACAGTGAAATAGAACCAAAGGCTCAATTTGTGTGCGGCGAGCGCTGAAAACGAATCGACATCAACGTGAAGAATAAAACGTATAAACAAAATGATATTAAATCAAAAAGTGTTTGTGGTTCTAGTAGCTGTTTTGTCAGTGTCTTTTGCAACAGATGAGCAGATCAATGATGAATTGGTGTGTAGTACAGTTAAAGTTTTCAAGTAATATATTTAACTAAAGTATTATCAAATTCTCTTTTGCCAGTCGCGCGACAACCTGAATATCGTCATGATACCAGTTGTGCAGTACTTAAAAAAGCTCAAGGAAGATTTCGATTTACAAAACAAGAAAATCACAGCGTTGGAAAATCAAATTCTAAGTAGCGACAAACACCTTCAACAAAAGGTAAGGCAATTAGCTGAGCTACAAAACCAATTGAATAATCGTAAACTTGAATTGGAGTGCCCAAATACAAATATGTCGGATATTTTGAAAGCAAAGGAGACAGAAATTGCAATTTTAAACAATAACTTGACCAATTGCGAAAATAATATGTTTAAGAAATATAATGAATACGAAAAATGTGAACTGTTAAACGCGGATAGCAAAAGGAAAGTTTCTGAATGGGAGGAAATTCATGAAGACGATTTAAAAACTCTTAGTTTAAACAAAAATCAAATAGACGAACTGACTGAGCAATCTAGGCAATGTAATACTAAGTTAGAATATGTAGAAAAACAAATTGCAATATTGAAAGACAATCTTAGAGTGAGAGGGGCAAAAATCCTCGAGCAACAGGACAGCTTGAAATCTTGTGAAACTTATTCACATAATACATATTTTGCAATGAAATTTGCTATAGATAATCTAATTCAGAATATAACCAATATTCACAAAACAAACCAAAATTTGGAGAAATACATTGCGAAATTTGAACAGTTGAATGTTGAAATGGATAGAAAATTGAAAGAACTAAATAAATGTAATGAACACAGTAGTGAAGAAAGCAAAAGCAAATCATCAGAAGAATATACATTAACTTTGATTGAAAATTGAACTCAATTAACAGCGCACGAGAAATAAATAGTAAATACATATGTTATAATGGCAGACCTACGCAGCGATAACGAATTTGATATATGTATGTATAAAAAAAGAAAAGTAAATAAAAATAAAAATGTTTGTTAATCTATATAATAATCTGTAAAAACACTTTGTTTTTAAAATAATATTTATAATATGTATAATATATATAATATAATATATATAATATGTTTTGGCGACTGTTTGAGCTAAAATTGTCAGATTAAAATATTGAAGGAGTATTGTTCAGTCGATTACATCCGCAACATTCTCACCTAATTCAAAGAACGTAAAATTGTTTAGAAAATTGTGCTTTCCTGTATCTTGTTCAAATTAGCTAAGAAATGGTCGGAAAAAGGCAAAGATGGCGAGAAGTCAACGCATTAACTGCAATATTTACTTATGTTAACATATTGCTCACGTGTGTGTGTGTGTGTGTGTTTATGTATTTAGTAGCTGTTAGACTGAGGAGCCACTACTGACATTGGCATTGGCTTTGGCTGTGGCGAATGCTTTTTGCCATTTGTTTTTATGGCTTATCAGCAATTGCCTGGCTGCTGCCAGCGCAGCGGCTTCCTCTATTGCCAAGGCGTAACAATGTTGTTATACCCTGTAACCCATTCAGAATACGTACGATCAAGTGTTAGATAAGAAGGTAAGAATGGTAAATAGAAACAGATTTCAGATTTAAGAATTCTAAATAGAAACAGATTCATTCAATCATATTCATTCACGTTTATACTGTCAAAATATTGATGTAAATGTCATATTGAGCTAAAGGGTATCTCTCAAGTCAGTCACGTTTGATTAGAGATCACAGCTACTTGCTGCCGAGCGATGCGTCAGTTCGAACAACACGAGGCGCACATACATATCAAGAGAGTGAGCAACAACAACCACAACAGCAGCAACCGCAACAACTACAGCTTAAAAGTTGAACGACGTCAACGTCAACGTCAACGTCAGCGTCGGGTCGTGTATGATTATGCCCGGAAGCACTAATTACCTTATTTACACTTTTATAACTCTCTGGCAGATCTGAGCTAACAGATCTCAACACACATACTCACGCACACTTCCACCTATGTATGTATCGCCAATCGCTAACAGTTTGTTTATGGCTTATGGAAGCTGCCATTGCCTCGACGGATGCTGAACAAAAGTGAAAATCTTTGGATCAACACATAATATAACACATTATGTTTGCCACAGTATGCACTGTTTGTACAGTATGCACTGGCAGAAACGAAAAAGTATTTCGTATGTTTTCGTTCCAATAATGCAAGTCCTGCAGTTATAGAGCAAACAATCAATTGCCAAGGCAGCAGCACATCAAGCGCAACCCACCAAGTGGTTCGCTCGCCGACGGGCACAAGCCACTCACTCGACTATGTTGATAGAGTCGTTTTTTTTTCTATTTCTTTCTGATTTCGTTTTTTTTTTTTTTTGGGTGCAGTCAAACTTGAGGGGAACTTTTAAGACGCTAGCTGCTGCTGCTGCTGCTGCTGCTGCTGCTGCTGCTACCGATTGCCGGTGATTAAGTCATGAATCAGTTGTGGCTGCGAGTAACGGTTAAAGCGGCTCTAACTATGAATTTCGGTGGGCGTGCGCCTTGCAGCATAAAGACCCAAGCCAAGCATTTTGAACCAACCCAAGGCAGCGCAAACCGAGTGATTGTCATGCTAAACCAAAATCAATTTTCCACCAATTTTTTTTTCCTTTTTTTTTTTTTTTGAAGTGGGGTTGGTAGCTTGTGTGTATGTGTGTGTGTGTGTGTGTGTGTGCGCGCTAGTCGAAGAAATACAAATTTCATTTCATTTTGCCCAATTGCAATGTCAAGTAAATTTTCTATAAATTGCCAGCAAATCAGCAGCGAAAGCTGACGGCGAAAATTAACATGTTCGGACGACAGACAGCGACGCACACTGATTAGAAATGCACTGAAATATAAATCAGTTTTTTTTCTTAATAAATAAGGAACAAAATTATTTTTAAATTAAGAAAAAATTGAATTTAAAAAAAAATCTTTTTTAAATAAAATAAAAGAAAAAGTTAAGAATTACCTTATTTTTTTTTAATTATTTTATAAAATATAAATAATTATTTTAATTAAATTTATGAATTAACTTTTTTTTAAATTATTTTATAAAATATATATATAAATAATTATTTTACTCAAATTTATGAATTAACTTTTTTTTAAATTATTTTATAAAATGTAAATAATTATTTTTCTTCATTGTTAAAAAAGTTAGCTGAAAAATTATTATCAAAGTTCTATATTCAATACAAAAATATATATAGATATAACGCATATACAAGCTAAGTCTTGTTTAACAGGTTGCAATATTTATCTATAAAATATATTCTAAAATAACGATAAGTTTGCTATACAGTCAAATTATCTAATAGTAACGTGAATATTAAAAACATATTTTATTAACAATATAATTTTTTTTGTTTTAATTGTTTTTTTTTAAAATAAAGTTTTAATTATATTTAGTAGATATATTAATATAATTTTTTTTTTCTTTTTTTTGTAAAAACGAAATAAAATAAATAAAAAATCAAAAACAAAAAAAATATTTTCAAAAACTTATTACTTACAGAAACTTATTTTGGTACGTTCATTTTTTGCCCAGTAAAAAATTCAATATATATGTAAATATAGCTTTCATTGGTTGCAGCCCACTGTGCTCGCCGAAAAGTCGAAGCCTGAGCCGCCTTTTGGGCACATGCAGGTGCCCCGTTTGCGTTCAACTGTTGCATTCCTGTGCGTCGCCGTCAGCGGTGGCAGCAGCTCCTTCGTTGCAGTTACTTTGTGGTCTGATTGAGTTTTTATTATACTCGTACACGAATTGAAGAGAGTATATTGGTTTGGCGCAATGTCCGACTGAGTGTCTCAGTTAGTTACTTAGGCACGTGAAATGGCACATGAAAGGAATCTGCATATCATCTTTAGGTCTAACTGATCAGAGCTTAACACGCGTCTCATCTGCTATACATATAGATATATTAGCTATACGATCGGCCTACGAAAATATAAGTTGTAGATCGGCCACGAGCGAGCTGTATTATGCAGTCGATTGCACCCGATTGCAGCGTTCTCATTTGCTTATATATGTTTGTATATATATATATATATATATACTTATCTGCGAGTGGGCCTATTCAATTATTAGGAACGCCTAACGAATGCCATTTTAGCGCTGTGTTTGCATAAAACACAAATATTAACCGCTGCGCACGGAAGTGCATTTGTGCATGGAGATTTTATTTCGTTTTACCTTTTGCTTTTGCTTTTGCTGTTGCTTTTTCTTTTGCTTTGCGTTCGATCATTGCTGTTTGAAATGTTCGAAATCCGTTCTACATTGTTTGCGCTGGACATAGGGTCAACAAGTTAATCACATTGTGTGGCATGAATATAATAGAATTCTTATTGGGCCGCAGCACGGTTTCTTATTATTATTCGAGACTGAAGCTGGGGCACGCGTTTGGGCCTTAATAAGACAACGGTCGCTGTTTGGCTTATTGTCGTTGTTGTTGTTGTTGTTGTTGTTGTTCTGGCTGCTGCTGCTGCTGCTGGTGTTGTTGTTGGCACGGAAATTGACGTTTAAAGCCGGCAAGCAGCTGTTTGGCCTTTTTTGGCCAAACAACAAGTACGCTTTTAGCCTTTGGCGTTCAAATTGGCAAATTAAGTCATACGCCTGCAACGCGGCGTTGTAATTTATCTTTCTGCCTGCCAGCCTGCCTGCCTGCCTGCCTGCAGTTAGCCAGCGTACATTGTGCATTATTTGGCAATAATTATTGATTTATTATCTTGTTTGCTGTCCCAGGCAAATATATACACAGAGCAAACGTAAAAGTTCAAAAATCAAAGCACCGCCAAATTCATTATCACATGCATGCGAAATGACTTTTGACTGTAGCCAGACACAAGAAATATGAGAAACAAAAAATAACTAAATAAAAATAACTAAAAAGTTCTCAGCGCCCGAAAATATCATTAGCAACGGTTGGCCTAATGATGGGGCCTGTACAGTCAGTTCTCAATTGGAAAGGCACGCACATTAGGGCGTAGGCATTTTGATAGCTAGAAAGTAAAGCTGAGTAGAGAGACGGGCGTAACGCGAACGCCAGCCAATTAACTTAAAAGAACAGTCGAAATCAGTTTAACCATATACATATGTATGTATATATTATAAACTCAGACTGACCTTTCCTTTTTCTTTTTTTTTTATTTTTGGTTTTTGTAACTCGTAGCAGCCAGCTACCAGGCGTGTTCGGCGCATTAATATTTTACGCCTATTAATCGAACATAAACTAGTGCAGAAAATTGCTGAAAGGCCTTTTCCTTTAATGGCTGGCTAATGACCAACACGAAATTGGGTTAAAAAGGCGAAGCCATTTAGAAAGAAGATTGACTGAATGAATATTTGTTGGACATATAGAGAGATTAAGCTCTTACTCTGCCAACAAAATAATTGATAAGCACTATCGCACTATCATATTATTATTCTAGTCAAACCTGCAATTTAACAATTGTCTCAAATTTGCCAACATTTTTTTGCTACACCTGACGCTGTCGCCTCGCATATCGTCAAGTTTGCAAATTTTCACTCAAGCTCTCAACCAGTTGAACGAGTTTCTAACACGTATGGTAATTTTGCAGCTCTATTCTCGCCAAAAGAACACAATAAATTAAATTGCGAAATAAATTTTAACGCCTTATTATAGGAAAAGCCTCGCTGATGGCCCGTTGTCCATTCCAATGGAAAACAATTTCCATTTCCTGACTGACTACAAAGCTGCTGTTGCAGTTGCTGCTGCTGCTGCCGTTGCCGTTGCCGTTGCTGATGCTGTTGGGCCATGTTGAGAGCTAGCTGGCTGGAAGCTCTTATGAGGACAATTGTTGGTTTCGCTTGTTGCGCTTGCATGTAGTTCGCCGGCTGGAGGCATGAAACCCACTTATCTAATTGCGATTCCGGGAACTGGTTTTCCTTGATACATTTTTCTCAACTCATTAGAACTCAATCATAACTAGCCCCAGCTACGAGTGCAGATCTGTGTGTGTGTATGATCTGGCTCTCTCTCTCTCTCTCTCTCTCCGTCTCTCTCGCTCTCTCTTTCTTTATCTCACTCTGCCTCACTCAGTTTCTAGAGCTGCACAGTAAAAAATTTTGGTTTTAAATGTATTTATTTATAATTTTAAATAAATAAATAATTTTTTAAAGTATAAATTTATTTTTATAATATTATTTATATTTATTTTATTAAAAAAATAATTGATATTTTTAAATATAAAAATGTAACAAAATTATTCCAGGATTAATTTATTAATTAATATAGCATTTTATTTTTAAATTATGAAACAAAATTTTTATTTATGAAATAAAAACTTTTTTTTGCTCTGCAACGGGCAAAAGTTATTGGCGGCCACATATTTTTCAGACGAGGCGCGCAATTGTTGCTCTGAGCAATTTTTAGCCAAGCGAACGATGCCAGCAACAACAGCGGCAACAACAACAACAACAACAACACGCCGGACGTGTTCCATAAACAACACTTTGATTACGGCGACGCGGGCGCAGAGCCGGAGCCGGAGCGGGAGCCAAACGCAAATCGATGTTTTCATATGGAAATTGAATCAAAGTCAAGTCGAGTCGAGTCGAGTTGAGTCGCGTCGAGTCGACTCGGCTGCCCAGTGCCAACAAAACATGACTGGACGCCAGTTGTCAGAGAATGTGGAGCACAGCAGCAACAACAGCAGCAATAACAACAACAAAAACAACAACAACGACCAGCAGCTGCTGTAGCATGTGTAGCTAGCTGTTGCGCCCAGGCTTTACAATTGTGGCCAAGCAATTGGCCTTGGCTAAAGCTGAGGCTGGAATTGAAACGAGAGTTCGCAGCATCAGGCATGGCCAGTAGCCAGTAGCCAGTAACCAGCATCTCAGCTCAGCAGCTTGGCATCTCAGTCTCGAGCTACAGTCACAATCTGTGCCTCAGTTTTGAGGCTCATTCATGGGGAGCTCTTTTGTGGTTTTCGCTATGATTATTAATCAATTCTTTCATATCATTTGCCTTTGAATTCAATTCCATTTTTTCACTCACCTCTTAACCAAGACGTTTACAATCTGCAGCTGCTGTTTATCGGTCTGCCTGTCTCTCTGTCTCTCCGTCTGCCTGTCTGTCTGTGTGGCAGACCCATTTTTACTCTAATTAATTCAACAAAAGTTTCTGGGCCAACTCAATCTTTCAAACAATTTTTTCTACTTCTTAGTTTTCGAGGGCTGCTGCTGTGAAAGGTAGCGCCCATTATTTGCATGTTTTTGTTTATTAAATTCCATTTAATTACCACATTAACACACATACACGCACCCCAAGCGCAATTTAAATGTGAAAAATATCAATAAATTGTATTTTAATGAAACGCTGTTATGGTGTTTGCTGTATTACAAAAGGGCAAACGATTTGAATGGATTTAGTCTTTCTTTCAATATAATATATATACGTGTGTATATGCAAACTGTAGAGTTCTACTTCGATATCTTAATTGACTATTGCCTTTTGTTCAAGGGCGATCAAGTTTTTAGAATGCTCGCAAATGCTAGCAGTCAAAGCTGTGAAAAGAGTCTATGGATAATGTGCAAAGTGCGACTTGCTGCCCGTCTCTCTATGCGACTGTCTAAAGAAAATTTCTTAGCATATTTGATGCTACCCTCATATTATCACGTGAGGCACTAGAGGCGAGAAAAAACACTGTAAAATCATACGAAAGTTTACAATATAAAATAAACTGAACTAAACCTTGGTATATAAATTAGTTTAGACAGCCCAGACTGACAATTCGTAGTAGTTAAAGCTGCCTCTATAAAGGCAAATCAGAAACTATAGTTCATTACTATATGACTTCAAAGGCATCGGATAATGGACAGAGCCGTTATCTAAACAAATTTGTCAGCTAAATCTCCGATTCAATTTCGATTATTGTTATCCTATTTGACTATATTGCCGAATTAGCTTTGCGGTTTATATTCATGTCTGATTTTACTTGAATTTATTATAACATTTTGTTTAACTGGTTGTAGCTGCATGACTACCGCGCAGAATATTCCCTGAAACCATTATGAATGCATAAAACGTATATGATTTTCTATATAACTGGCGGATGTGTATATATGTGTATATAATTCTGATCGATCTGACTGACTCCATATAGTAAGCTGACGGTATAATTGAAGAGCTTAAGCTCAATTTAAAAGCTAAGTCATGTAGGAAAGAAAGCATTTAAAAAGGAGCTAAAAAATTAAACTTCAACTGCAGACGATAGTCGAAATGGACAATCAAATTGAGCAGTTTAATAACACGAAAGTTCGGAAAGGGACAAAACTATTGCAAAAGCCAAACAGATTGCTAAAATGACAAGCTAATTGAATCAAAATTAGTTTAATTACAAGACACGTTGATTTGGCATCATTAACAGAATTTGATTTCAAAAGACAAACCAATTCTATAACTTTAACTTGGCTTTCTATTTATGTCGGCAATGACTTAAACTTGGATTTGAAAACGCGAAGTAATTATTTCTAGATTAGACTATGGCATTTGTATATAATATAGCAGCGACATATGTATAAGAGCAGTGAATTCTTATAACAATATTAATTTAATAATCGACTATGAAAAAAGTGAGCTAACTGCAAAGCATTAAATGCCAAAATACAGTCAACTGTCAACTATATATATGGATAAATGACCGCATCAAATAAATTATGAGTCTATCTCTAGGGAAGGTAAGCAGTTACCTACTAGGAAAACTTTGTTGTCTTAGCTCTAAAACTGAGAAAGATTTGCCATTTCTTAACAAGTTAAATATATGTATATAGAAATATATATAGTTGTTGCCAAATGGTCGTAGCTATTAGCTATTTGGTATTGCTATCTGAAGCAGACTTGCATGTTTCAATTTGCAGATGCCTTCTCAACAAGCCTTTAAATAGCACATAAATGATGTTTAGTCAAACGGTCAGTCAGAGTGGCACACGGCAAGACGACAAGTGTCCGAAACCAATATACTCCTCCTTGCACTTCCTGAACGAGTAGCAGCACCATGGCATGCCTGCCTTTAAATGCCACAATGAAAGCCCACAGGAAGAGTCTGACAATTTGCCATCCTGTCTGTGGCAGGTGTCGAAATTGACAGATGAACACAAAATGCGCTCGAATAGTTAATAGCAATCTGATAGCCAGCGGAAGTGTTGAGATGCACTCTGAAAACTGGGCGTGCCGATCTGAAAGAAAAAATGACACAAGATGCGGGACGTGCGGACGTGCGGACGGACGGACGCATGTTTGCTGCTGTAGCTGCTCTTCGACTTCAATTTAAATTTTAATCGCATGGCTAATAGACAAACTTAGAGTAAATGTCAGTATAAAGAGACTAAGAGCTTGACTTAAATCATGCCAACATTTACAAAGTACTTTGCAAGAGCCAACAACAACACCACACGAACACTCTCAGGCCGTTCGGAGTCACGGACACGTCGACGCTGGCTAAGACAAACTTCCGATCACGTTGTAAGTCTGGCTACAAAATTACAAAAGGCAGGCCAAGGCTCAGGCAAAAAAAAAGGGTCTACAAACGAGCGAACAAGATAGGCAGACAGAGAGAGACAGAGAGAGACAGAGACAGAGAGAGAGAGAGAGAGGGAGAGAGAGGAAAAAACTTAATGGAGGCAAATGCATCAAAATGGTTAATTGGATCTGGAACAGTAAATGACGAACACTTTTAGTGTTTATGGCAGTAGCCAAAGCCAAAGGCAGAGCTAGAAAGGGCCGTATGCATGTGTGTGTGTGTGTGTGTGTGTGTGTGTGTGTGTGTGTGTACGTATTTCTGCAAGAACTTGAACGCAAGTGCGCACAGCGCAAGTGGCTTGAAGCGTGCTGTACACGACACGCATTAGCGTGAATAAAGCACTTTGTTGTTGCAACTTTTGCCAACTATCTTGTTTTTTAATCGAATTGAATGCGTGGCATACGTTCGCTGAGCAAATCAATTTCTTTGACTATGAAAAACTAATCCATTAAACAAAGCCGCATGCCCGAATGCACTTGTTGCCACAATAGACAGTGCCCGATTGTAGCTGCATACTTGCAATTGGATTGTAGAGCATTGCTCATAAAAAAAAAAAAAAAAAACTGTCTCTCGAGTCTCTGCCGCTCACTCAACCATCGCCTTAGCAACATTTCAATTGAATTATTGATTCAACAAACAAACATTTCAACCAACTCTTTTCAGTTTGGCGCATTTTCATCAATGGATTTGGATTGTAAGTGCGCTTCTCTAATACTTAAGGCCAACTAATAGAAATATTTAACAATAAATTTGAAGTTAACATCGATTTGGAGAAACGCATTTCGGATGCATTTTGTGTATTCGATCATCATGGCGATAAGCTCATAGATGTGCGTGAGGTGGGCACAGTTCTGAGACTGTTGGGCTGCGTGCCCACCGAGCAGGAGGTCAATGAGGTAATCTCGGCCACCGAAACGGAGGAGACGAGCGGCGTTGTGCATTTGACCAAATTCTTGCCGCATGTTTCGCAACTGCTGATGGAGCGCAAGTCAGTTTGATTTCAATAATAAACTTTGTTTCATTAACACAAAACGTACTTAATTAGAATGGAGCCAGCACCGCCGGAGAAAATTCTCGAAGCGTTCAAGACATTGGACATTGAGCACAAGGGCTACCTGACCAAGGAGAACTTTGGCAAACTGATGATGGAGGAGGGCGAGCCATTCACCCAAGAAGAAATGGACGAAATGTGGCCAGTTGCCATAGATCCCATAAGTGGCCATATACCCTATGAGTTGTATTTGAATCAATTGATGGTGAGAGCGGTAAAAAATGGAATTTCCTAGAAAAAGATGTACTTAACAATTTATTTTTTGCTACATTTTCAGGTATATCTATAGGAAGAAAATCCAGAAATTGAATGAATTTACATTCGTTTAAAAATAAAAATTGATATTGGTAAAATATATGCTTTATCTCAATTTTATTGGCACACAATTTTTGTCAGTGTATGCTATGAGTTAATGCACTTCACAGTGCGTGGCTCGTTTTAGCCACTTTGGCTTTGCATTAGCCACTCTCACACGCTGGCACAGGGAGACTAAGAGAGGGAAGGGAGACAAGCAAAGCTAACTAACCAGCGAGCCAAATGCGTTTCAAAATCGCAAACTAAATCCACATGCCCAGCAGAGAAATGAGGAGCACAGGATACAGCTGGGCAAAGAAGACAGTTAAGTAGAAGGTGCTGTGCTGCTAGCTGTGTTGGCCATGTACGTATTGCCTGCTGGCTGGTGTGGAACGCGGCAAAGTGGGTTGCGCATCATTAGCACAACTAATGGATGTTCACTTTTCTTTGGCCAAAGTCGCAAACGGGCTGCCGCAAAAGTCGTGTACGTCGCGCCTCGCCTTGCCGAGCCTCGCCTCGGTTCGCACCGACTCGCTTTGCTTTGGCCAAAAGGATGTCTGTCTGTCCAGCTTCTAAGCTGGAGTGTCTGTAAATTGCTGTTGGTAATATGAGCGGCTAGAAAATTTAAATAAATTAAAATAGCTCTTTGGCAGCATCAAGACTGGCTGTATGTGTGTGTGTGTGTGTGTGTGTGTGTGTGTGTATACTATTGCCAAGGACTGTTCGCCCGTTCGTATGCGTCAAAAAGGCCGTCGCCTGAGTCGTGTTCGAGTCGTGTTCTCGCTTCCGTATTTATTAAATACTAAATACACGCTGATGGATGCACTTAACTGCAACTCTGCCTCTGCCTTTGCCTTTGCCACACACTGCATCCGTCTGCTCCTCGCTATGTGTCTCGCTTTGGATTAAAATATTTCATGTAATTCAGCCATTCGTGCGGCTGCCATCTGCACGTTCCGGCGCTTTGGCCAATTTGAGTGATTGCATTGCGCGCATTTAAATCGCTGCCATGTTCAAAGATTCTTTCATTATTTCGTTTTTTTCTTTTTTATTTTTTTTTTTTTTGTTGTTTTGTGGCTGCGGCCAGTTAGTCTACTCCCATGCCTCGCACTCTAACTAAACAAGTTCTACGTGCGGCACGCCTAATGGACTTTTAATCTTTACAACTTGCACAAAAAATTTTTGCGTTTTTGAATTGCTTGCGTATGCGGCCTGATTGCGAATTGTCAGCGCCATAAAAAGAAAGTAGAACTAAATAGCAATAAAGCCAACTGCACTAAACTCTTTTCGACAACCACTGACTGACTGCCAATTGGATCAACTTACATCAAATCTGATGAATTAACCCATTGAAAGTCAGCCTATTCTATTTACTATTATTATCAAGGCACTTTTTTATATTTTCTAAATTTTTTCCCTCATTTTTAAACGCATTTCATAGGAATCTTCTGATTATCCTCTCATACTACTTTAAGCGAGGCTTGACCATATGAGAACTGAGAGGTGCAAGCATTTCCTTTAGTCATCTCCATCCAGTTTAGTTTTCTCTTATACCACCTGTACATACCGCTGCAGTCATAAATTGTCTTTCCTTCAGCCCAGTTCTGAGCATTAGCGTCACCTCGTTCGCCTTCCTTATTAGTGTTTTCCGTGTTTTGCATTTGATTTACTGTCAACAATTATCAGCCATAACATGCTAATGGATAATGGCATATTATCTATCAATGGCGCTCTGGCAGCAGGAAAATTCCATGCCAGCTAATGGGTTAAGAATATGCTTCAAAAGCTCCACTGTCGTCACTCTGTCTGTGGGTCATAAAAATAAAAAAAAAAAAAAACGAATGCCGCCAAATTGTCAAAGTTACTTGGAAGAAGATTCCCTCCAAAAGAACTCTTTGCTCTGCTGGCGAAATTGCTGTGCATGAATCAATTTCGCCAGCAAAACTCTGCGGCTGATGATGATTTACGCTCGACGAAGCGTAATTAAGATTTATGCGACATACTTGCTAACAAATACATGTCTGTGCACGAGTTTATATACCCAAATACATACATTGTACACAAATGTGTACATATGTATGTATATGTGTATATGTATGTATGTATGTATATGTTATGCTCATATGCATTTTGTGGTTAAGCAATGCGAGCTTAATTGTTAGTTATGCCCTTTTTGTTGGAGCGCAGTAGGCGGGGTCGAGTCATTAAAACTAATTAAGTAGAAAGAATTCCTATAAGATTTATTTGCTTCAATAACTGCATTATAATTGCGTTTTGCTCTGTGCAAATTATGGCAATTATTTACACTTAATGACAATATAACAAAATGTCTCCAAATTGCGCAACAATGGCTCAAAGCTATTTTATACATCAATTGTTGGCCGACAGACCGACCGCCGGCCGACCGCCGACCGCCGACCGCCCTCAGGCGAATTGATTACGCAATGCATGAAATTTGTGCCAAAATTCCTGATTTCTGTTATTAATTGCTCCATTTAAAATTGAGCAATGCAAATTTATGTGGCGTATTCAAGTAATTGTGCATGGGCGTACGTGTGTCTGTGCATGATACCATCAACATATCCTAAGAACTATGAGAAACAGACAATGAAAAATGTTTTTTGACTTCGCAACTTCTTTTATGGTACTCTCGTAATTCATGTAATCATTAAAGAAAAATAATACAATTCAATAAATTAAAAGCAAAGTATTTATCCACAAAGACTCATTCGTTGTTATGGCACACAACTCAGCGGAATTTCGTCAAAATGTCACCTCAACATAATGAGCACCTTGCTAGCCATGTGAGCGCTGCTGCCTGGTACATAAGAAACTCAGAGCTAGCAAGCAGTTTAAACGTCTCCTTGCTCAGAGACATAATTAACAAACAATGAACAATATATCAGAACAAACTGTATTCTCACCTATATATATCTCTGAAATAGATGACCGACGCATTGTGCGGTCCAGCAAGGCTAATCCATTCGCAGCTGCAGAATCATTAAAAGCAGACCTAAGCTTGTCATTATATATTCATATATTGCATAAGCCCGCCACTTTACTGCTTAATATTCAAATATATTTTATATATAAAGTTAATATAGCACAATTTTTGGGGCTTCTCCCTTATCACTTTATCAAAGAACATAGATTTAGGCATACAAAAGATGTAGCAGAAAAATGAGCTTAACATTAACTATCGAATAAATTCTAAACTATAATTTTATATTTGTTTCATGATTTTTTTACTCTCAGTGCTTACTTTGCTAACTATTTCGTTAACTTTATCTAATTTATTTGTTGTATAAATTATTATATATTCATATATACTAAACAATGTTTATATAGCATATTTTTGTGGGCATTTGCATTCGTATTTTGGTGAAACAATACAGATAAAGTCACACGAAAGATAAAGCACAATAGTAGGATAAATATTAAAATATTTCATATATTTCAAATTTTAACCTTTTCTAGTCTTTTTCTAATTGTTTCATTAACTTAATATAATTTATTTTCCATTAATTAATTCCTCCAGCTACTGCTGCTGCTGCTGCTGCTGCTTGAAATAATATGCGAACAAGTTATGACACTTTGCTAACTTGTTTTACATTTAATCTGTTAGTTTATTTGCCTGCGCTAGCTGTCAGCCTTGGCTTTCTGCTCCTACACAGACAGCTCACTCTCGTTTCGCTGCTCGCATCTCTCTCACTTAGTTGGTTTTATTTCCCAGCTGCACTTTGCTGAAACTTTCAATCAACTTTCTGTTTACCTACACGCCAGGCGGCGGCTACTTGTTTGTTGATTGCTAGCCTTGCCCCGCCTCGCCTCGCCTTGCCTCGCCTTGTGTTGCCTTGACTTCGGCATGGCTTGAATTGGGCTGAGTTAATGGCCAACTACACTGGGCCTTAGCATCAGCTGAGAACGAAAGCGCAACTGAAGAGGGCTCTCGTTATTTTTGATATATATTTTTGTTGTTGCTGTTGCTGTTGCTGTTGCTGCTGTTGCTGTTTTGATAGCATTTCGCATTGCTTGTCTTACCGTTAATTGAATTTAAGCAATGAAATGTAATTTGGAATTTTGCATGTGCCCAACTCGCGTAGCACGCCAGAAATCATCATAAAAGCAGACACACGGACACAGACACAGCCACAGTCCGAGCCGCGTTGCAGTTGAAAACATGAAATGAAATTGCAAAAGGTGAACAACATGCAATGGGCCAATGTATTCGGACATAGCCAACAGCAGCAGCAGCAGCAGCAGCAGCAGCAGCAGCTCCAGTAAAAAGGAAAATGAAAAAGAAAAAAAATAAAACAGAAAACAGAAAACAAAAAATAATGCTGAGCGTGGTCAGTGGCATGCAGCCTGTGTGCTTGCGTCTTTATTGTTGCAGCCGTTGCCGTCGTCTTGTACAACACCCAAAGGTATCAGCAGACAAAATGCTAAAAATGTATTTACCACAAAACCGAAGCGATGCGATGCGACGAGACGCGACGAGACGCGAAGAGACGCGACGCGACGGGTGCGCGTCAACAGCGACTGCGACTGCTCTGCTCATTGCTGGTGCCCTTAATGGATCTGCAGCACTTTGAGTGATTTATTTCACACGTTGATGAAATGGACAGCAATGGGCCGCATTTTGACGTTTATTGCAGCAGTGGCAAAGCCAGCAAGCCAGCCAGCAAGCAGCAGCAGCAGCAGCAACAACAACAACAACAACTGCCCACGGCATGTGTTGCGCGCATGCGCGCAGCCCTGTGCCGACAACGCTGCCCAGAAGGACGCTGCACTTAAGCACACTAACCAAAAGAGAACATGAGCTTTAGCAACCAGTTTGCACTGCATGAAGCAACAACAAAGACTATTTAGCTGCTAACAAAGAACATTGGTATATGATTATAAATTTTATATACATAAAAAGTAACTTAATGACACTTAATTTAGGCTTATACAAGCCTCAATTCAGTTGACATAGTTACACAAAGTTGTTGCTAATCAAACTAAATCTTTGTTGCTTACCATGAAGATGTAATAATCTAATATAAGATAAGCAATTTCAGCTTTTAGTTGGACTCATATATATCAATATATTTATATTTACTGCCTTTGTTTTCAACACAAAGAAATCTAAAGTCTTTTAAAGATTTACTCAACTAGATATATTAATATAAATTTGTTTTAGCTGCAGCTATCAAAACTAAACTAATTTTCTTTTCAAGCTAATTAACAAGATATGCAAAAATTTAATTTTGAAAACTTCTATCGAGCTTTTTTCCATTAACAAGCAATTTCTTTTTGTTGAATTACATATATTTTGAAATGAAAAGGCAAAATGAAAACCCATTGAAAAAGACAAACCCTACAATCTATTCTTTGAGGTAGATAACAAAATAGTTTTACCATCAAGTAAAGTGATATTCTGAAAGCCTGTTTTACAGTATATTCCGAATATAAAAACTATTTTTCACAATAAAATTGAATTAAATGTGCCAAAAGTTACTGCCAGTAATTTAAGAAGTATGAATAACTTTCAACTACGGTTTACATTAGCCATAAAAAAACAAGTTCCTTTAATGTCCCTTAAGTTCTGACTCTACAGAATAAATACTTAGCCATTTCGTCTAAGGCTCGTTAAATTTTTTAAAATTTTCAATTATTGAAGTTCATTGATTTATATTAATTTTTTCCTTATTTCAATAAAGTTCATATAAGCAGCAAGAAACAATTTCAAATATTTAAAAATACATTTTTTATATATATTAGTAAACTTATATATAAATATTATTATTATATATATTAGTAAATTTATATATAAAAAAATAAATTAAAAAAAAAAATATATAGAAATTTGTATATAAACAAATAAATTAACATACATTTTTTATATATATAAGTAAATTTATATATAAATATTTATATTATATATATTAGTAAATTTATATATAAAAAAGTAAACTAAAAAAAATATATAGAAATTTATATATAAAAAAGTAAATAAAAAATAATAAATGTAGAAGTTGATATATAATATATAGAAAAATATATATTGAGAAGTTTTCTGATGCAAAATTTTATAAATCTCCTTACAAATAACTTTGCGCAGGCTCTGGCTGTAAGGAAAATATCCCTTCCAGAAGTGGGAAAGACTCATGAAATTTTGTAAGTTATAAAACATTTGAATTTTTATTTAAGTAAGCTTTATTTTAGTCTATTCTAAATATAGTTTATATATAGAATAAAACGAGCTAAGTAATCGAATTGATATATAGCATATTTATAGCTTGTGTAACTCTATATATATATATATATATAAATATTTATATATATATATATATATATATATATATATATATATATATATATATATATATATAAATATTTATATATATATATATATATATATATATATATATATATATATATATATATATATATATATATATATATATATATATATATATATATATATATATTTATATATATATATAAATATATATATACTATAACCTCGAAAGAGTATTGAAAGTTTTGCTTTGCCAAATTATCTTCTTTGCCCGTGTTTAAGCATTTTTAAAAAATGTGTTGGTTTTTTATTTATTTTTTTTTTGTTTTTTTTTTTTTCTGCTGCTGCTTTTGTTGCTGTTGTTGCTGTTGTTGCAATTGCGTTTTGCGTTGTGAGCCTTTGCACGTCTTTTGGTAATAGCCCCACAGACCGTGCGCGCTTTAATGAGGCGCGCTCCTCATTTGGACGCCACGCATTTTGTACTTTTATACCTGCTCTTAAAAGGGGAGGTGGGGGGGCGAGGGAGCTCAGTGCGAGGTGGCGCGGGTTCGACGAAGTCGGCAAAATTGAGTCAGAGTTGGCTATTAAAAACATTTAATTGCAACTTAATTAGTTGTTGCTTTAACATAGCGCTTCTCACGAACTGCAACCGCAACTGCAACTGCAACAGCAACAGCAACAGCAACGGCAACAGTAACGGCAACAGCAACGTCAACAGCAACGGCAACAGCAACTGTGACCTCCTCAAATGCCAACGCTGACCTCTAGCCAAACAGGCCAAGCCACAATGATCCATTCACGAAAATGCATTGATATTGAGGCTCAAGATATTGTCAAAACCACCCCAGGAGAAAAGTCAATTTAACACATTCACTATGCCTCTTAAAATGTTGATATTTTAATTAGTGACGCTCTAAAGGATTTTCAACAGCCAAGCTCAGGTTTCACTCCCACTCCCAGCCACTAAAACTGAAGTATGAAGTATGGGGGAACGGGCGGGCAACACAGGCTCAACACAAGGCATCAACAGCCAACGACGTGGCAATCGCGGCCAAAGCAAAATAGTGCCAAAGGGCACAAAGCATTGAGTGCGATTTGCCTTTTTTTTTTTTAGTGGCTTTTGTTCCAAGCCATAAACATATACGAAGTCAGTGAAGGAGTATTTGGTATATGAAAGGGGTTCTTCTCAAGAGTAAAACTGCTTAGAATATCTAGAAATATTTTCTTTAAATTTTCATCTAATAATATATATATAGATATTATATATATGATAACATTCTGTATTATATTAGATTTTTTTTTCATTTATGTTATCCAAGCAAACTTCAGTCTTCTAAATTCACTTCCAACTTCGAAAAGCCTCCCTTTGCAGAACTTGCAGTTCAGCCTCTGTTGCTTACAACAAAGCGATACCCATATGCCAAACTGTAGATTTTTGTTTTTGTTTTTGGTGCCAACCTACAGAGTTTTCCCCCGACCGCTTTTATGACAGCGTTCCCAACTGTGGCAATAAGTTCAAATGCCAGCTGAAAGACTTTAAAGTCAGGCCTAATGTGCCACATAGGCAATGCATCCGCAACCGCAACTCCGACTCCAACTTCGACTGTGACTGTGACTTGGAAGTTCGACTTTGACTCTGACTCTGACAAAAGGTTTCCTTTCTGGCCAAAAAGTGGGTGTAGCGGCACCAAATGCCATTGCCAAGCCAGCGCCTTTTCCGAGGATCGGGCACAACACGCCAACGCACTGACACTCACTCGCAGCTCGTGAGCTTCCACTCCTCCACTTTTCTTACAAAGAGAGTGTGAGAGCAGGGTAGAGAGAGAGAGAGAGAGAGAGAGAGAGAGAGAGAGAGGGAGGCGCTGCTGCTGTTGTTGTTGCACTCTCTAGTGCTGATTTCCACTAATTTGATTAAACAGATTGAGTTTAATAAGGTTTATGCCATACAGATTGAAAGCCAACCTGCCTCAACAACAACAGCAAAAAACAACAACAACTACAACAACCACAACAACAACGACCTGAACAAATGTTGCCTAATTCAAGTGCCGCATTTATTTTGTAAACATTTCACATGCACTCCGGTACTTAGGCATACCCTCACGATCTGTTGTGATACAAAATATGCCGGCTGAGCAGCGATACCACTCAAGAATTTGCCCACACAAAAGGCCGACCACGGGAACAACCCAATCAATGGCCCCCAGTTAGACTTCTTGCATCCACCATTCGGGCGAGTGAACTGCAATGTGCGTTTTGTGTGCACTTATGCGATCATTTGTTAAGTGTCATCGCGCCGGCATATGGGCAAGGAAACAACTCAAGAACAACCACAACAAACAACAAAATGTCATTTACACCATCAACAACGAAGCCCAAATACCCTGAAATACCTCATACCCATACCCAAATACCTCATAAGCAATTAATAATTTAATAAATTAAAAAAATATTAAAAATTACAATTGATTTTTGCTATGGACTAGCAACAAGTGAAGTGTGAGCATCAGCTTTGAGTTTTACTTGTTTGTATGAAACTTTAAAGATGTTCAAAGATGTTTTATATAAATAATAAATAATTAAAATAAATATGGTTGGCTTCTATATATATATATATTTATATGTATATTATCATATATTAAATTATTTTTAAATTATGTATTTTTTATATTGTATATTTATTATTTTTATGTATTTTATTAATGAAGTTTATATTGATGAAGTCTGTATTGATGCAGTCGTTAAGCAAACGAAACACATTTTCAGACTTTTTTTATTTATCTGCGTCTATTTAAATGAACAACAACGTACTCACATATCTGGCATATGCAAACTCTCTCAAAGTGCTCTATGCTCGTCAAACTAAATGACAAAGTCTAAGGATGCTGTGATGCAAAGCGTATGACAACAAAGTGTAGCTCGTAAACAAGCAAAGTGTTGTTGTTCTTGATGTTGTTGTTGTTGCTGTTGCTGTTGTTGTTGTTGTTGTTGTTGTCGTTGCTGTTGTCCATGGTCATGGTAAATTTATGCACAATTTTTCGCGCTTTCAAAAAATATTTGCATCATTAATCGTTGCACAGTCTTCGCCTCATGGCGGCATCGCATTATTGTTGTTGCTGCTGCTGCTGTTGCTGTTGTTGTTGTTGTTGCAGCCTCCTCTTATTGTTGTTGTTTAGTTCGAGGCGTTGTCTGCGCCTAAAAACTTCTCGCAACAGCAACATGCAACTGCATTGGCATGCGGGCGCTGGCGTCGTTACAACGTTGTTGAAATGTTTTGTCAAGTTCTCAACGCCTGCAACATCAATGTGGCATTTGCCCTCTGCAGCAAGGGAGCCACACGAACACGAGGGGCGGGGGGGGGGAGGTGGGGGGCAAAGCTGTGGCGTGTGTGCTTAGTTGGTTCTACCTATTTACGCTTAAACCACAATGGCAAACGGCGCGGCATACGGGCAGAATGGCCCTAATAAACTTGGAAATTCGCTAAAATCATAACGCCACGAAACGCATTCCGCGAACCGCAAAAGTCGTAAGTCAAACATCAGACTAAATACATAGTTACTGCCGCAGTCAAGAAAACAAGCAGCCAGCAAGCTAGACAAACCTAACCAAACAACTATGCAACCAGCCAACCACCTAGCCACCCAACCACCTTGTTGCAGCTGTTGCAGCAGCCCTGTGGCTAACACACGCACACAATTAGAACAAGTTTAGCAGCTAAAACAAAGAACGAGTCGCTCAGCTCCTTGCTTTTTGTTATAAAATTATCAAATGTTTAATAGACTCAAAGCTGCCCTCTTTCCGTACCCAAACGTACAAATGATGATGGATGAAGCTGCCGCGGCCTCTGCCTCCTGCCAGAGCTAAGAACTGCAAAAGTCCAGCAAAACTCCAAATAGAGAGTTCAAACTGCGGCTTAGCTCAGCTCAGTTGCCAAATGAACTTGTACAATTTTTGGTTGGGATTTTCTTTTGTATCCTTACTTATTTTCTTCTTTTGGTGGTTTCTGTTGAAAAGTTTTCGTTTCGTTTTGTGCGGGTTCTAAAACTTTAAAATTTACAGCTTGCACCTAGACACAAGTCGAGAGTTAAGACGATGCAACAAGTAAAGTTTTTGGGGTTGAATGAAAAGCCAGCAGAGTTTTGCACTTCTAACAAATGTGATATATACATTTCAATTAAGGGAAGTTTAAGCTCAAAAAATGATTAAGTAAAACAATAGAGCTGTAATTTAAAAACGCTCTACAGAAAGTATATAGGATAGCTATTATATATTATACCTAATAGACTTATTTCCCTTCTCATTCTTGTAATCATTTGTTCTGAAGTCTCTGATTATCTTGACTTTTCTTGCCTTTTCTTTTCTTTTCTTCTTTTCTATTCTTTTTTATTATATTCTCCTAAAATTCATAGCTTTGCTTTCCTCTCACCTCTGTGCCCTTCTCTACCCTTATGTTCACTTGTCTTTTCGTATCCTTTTCTCCAATCTTGTGTTTTCTTCTCAAGTTGTATCTTATTTTGTGGTCTCCTCTTCCCTTCACACTTTTGTTCTTTAGTCTTTTCCTCTTTTCTCCTTTTTTCTACTTACATTTCATATTAATTTCGCAGTTTATCGTCTCTCTTCCTTCAGTTTTCTTCGCATCTGATTTTTTCTCGTCTCTTCTCCTTTTCGCTGTTTGAGTTCTTCTCTTTCTTTTCTTCCTTAATCCCTTCTATTCTTTTCGCAGTTTTTCTCCTCTCTTCCTGGTTTCTTATTATCTCTTATCTTTTTTGTGTAACTTTCTTTGAGCCTCTTCTCTTCTACTTTCTATTCTTCTTTAATCTTTACTTGCCTCTTTTCCAATTTTATCTCCTGTTTTCTTCACTTTTTTTCCGCAATCATCTTTTCACGTCCCTTTTGAAGCTCAAATTCAAAAACTCAATAATTAGCCATTAAAGCATCTAAGCATTGGCAACATTTCCTGTCAGAGGCAGAGAGAGAGAGAGAAAGAGAGATGGTGTAGAAAGAGGCGGGTATAAGTAGTAGGAGAACGCACAATGAACTCATAAATTGACGCACCCTCCAAAACCGACAACATAATCGGCAACGCCGCCGGCAATGGCAATGCCAACAACAACAACAACAACAACAGTAACAGCAACGACAACGGCAACGATACCAAAAGACCCACTCCGTAGTAGAGTCCCAATACTTGATATTGCAACGCTGTGGCGCGCACTTGTAAATGGCATGTTGCAACATGCCTAAATATGCGCCACACACACTAACGGCACAGCCACGCCGAGAAGGCAGAAGAAGAAGTCGAGCCGAGTCGAGTGCGGGCGACTCCTACGCACCAACAAACAACTCTTCTAGCGACATTGGAGCCAGATTGCGAGCCAGCCTCTATTTAGCTGCGCCAAAGCCTTGACAATGATCGTCATTAATTGAGAGGCAGACGACGACGACGGCGACGACGACGGCGACGAAGGCGACGTTGCAGCGTCCGTTGCAACGTTGTTCGATGAGTTTTGTTGCCATCGGACGCTGCTTTTGGGGTTTCTCAACTACTTCGACTGCGAGGCACATTGACTTTGCAGAGCAGCTCGTAACGCTTGAGTAGAAAACTCAATTAAGAAGTAATATCAATGAGTATAAACAAAAAAACAATTGATAATATAAGCTAAAAGAAGCATGAGAAATAGTTCCGATTTCATATTCAGTTAATTTTAAAATAATCTTTTACTACTATTAGCAGCTGTTAGTGTATACGAGCTGTACTATTGCCTAGTTGCTTGGCTTTTTTTTCGGCCAAGCGAATTATGAAAATGTGGGCTTGGTGCTGGGGCAACAACAATATTAACAACAACAACAGCAACAACAACAACAACAACAACAACAACAACAACAACAACGACAATGCCACCAATATTGTCATCGTCCAGAGCCTGAGAGCTGAGACTGAAGATGAAGCTGGAACTGGAGACTTGGGCGCTGGCATGCGATGTATCTGGTATGAGTTTTGTTGTTGTTGCTGCTGCTTTCTAAATGCGTAGCATATGCTTTGAGTTTGTGTGTGTGTGTGTGTGTGTGTGTGTGTGTGTGCGAAAATGTTGACCTTTAGCACAGAAAGCTAAGGCTAGCAAAGTCAGCAATAGCAAAATAGGCGTCTAATGCATAAAATCTAAGCACAAATCTACGCAGATTTATCTTCAAAGGGGGACAGTTTAAACAAGCACTGAAATTTAAGCTGCTGCCAGAGTCTAGGGTAACAGCAAAATTGGCTAGACCTATATAGTCATCATATATATATATATATATATAAATATACACATATACATATATCTCTCTCAATATCAAATGCATGCCCATTATCTCTTATTTTTTTGGTTTTTTTGATTTTTTTTTTTTTTTGGGCCAATTCACGCTGCATCGTTTTAGTTGGACTGACGCCAGTTTTGACCTCAAAACAACATTGAGAAGAGGTATAAAAAACATAATGATGACAGCTACCGATATGCACTGCAACGCGCGCGCCCCACGCTCATAAATTACAGAGCCATAAGGCACAAAACAAGATCGAGAACAACCCAGTTACAAAGGGCAGGGGCTGGGGCTGAGGCTGAGGCTGAGGCTGGGGCAGGCGAATAGCTGATGTAGGGGGTTTAGCTTATGAAATTACGCCGCGAAATTCTTAGCATGCCACACATACATACATACATAATACGTTGGTAGCGAACGCTGCGGCTTTTGTTGTTGTTTTCACCGCGAAAAAAAAAACGAAAGAAATCACTATCTCATTATGGCATACACCTTTTGGGCACATGCACACATTTATATAGCATATACATACACATACATATGTATCTACATACATATATGCCGAGCCCATAATTATAAAGAGCCCTTAAGTACTTGTTAACAAGTTCGATATCTGGGCGATTTACATGATGTTCTTTAAATGCAGAGACCCCGAAAAGAAAGTGCAAAGCCAGCAAACAGCAACGGCATTTTGCGTCTGATCTGTGGTAAACGATAAACCCCAAGGGAATTGCGAGCGCACAGTGGCTCAAAACTGATTATAAACTTTTTTAAACTAGTGCGTTAAATATTATTGTGAACCATTTAACTGAGCCATTGGTGATACAAATATTTTGAAGGCATTGAACAATTTTTAAACATTTTTCAGCGAGTTGGAGTTCTTGAGTCGAGACTGCTCCACTAGGAAATACCCTGTGAGCCCCGCGTAGATCTGATGTTATAATCATTATACGCTTCTACGCGTATCATGGGAACTTATTTGTTAAATAATTTCTATTATATATAGACTTTCCTAATCAAACTTTCCGAGCGTGATAATGACATTATGTATGTAGCTGCCAAAGCTCGAGTCTCTAGCAGGCCTTTTTGCAATTTTGATTTAAAAGTTCAGAGCTCCAGCTTTTGTGGCGTACGTGATCGCTGCTTTCAAATTGCAAACCACCAGCAAAAACAACAAACGGATACAACCTATGTGCTATCACCCTGTCGGACACCTTTAGCTTATGTCTCCATGAATCAATTGAATTTTATATTATCTAAAAAAAATTCGTTTGACAATAGTCTCGCAGCCGATCTTCGTAGCATTGCCACCCTATTTAAAGACAGCGACATTAAATCCAAATCTTAATTTGTGGCGAGAGCTTAAAACACATCAACATCAACGTGAAGAATAAAAAGTATAAACAAAATGATTTTAAATCAAAAAGTGTTTGTGGTTCTAGTAGCTGTTTTGTCAGTGTCTTCTGCAACTGAATCTGCGAACATACCTAAGTCTGTGAGTGGAATGAACATAAGTTAAAATTATTAGAATATTGGACTAGAATATTAATTGAGGATAATATTCTGTCTTCTACCTGTCTTCAGTCTTGCAAAGAACGGAACGAAGAGGATGCGAAATGTGGGAAGTATGCATATCGCATTGTAAAACCAATGCTGGAATATTTTGCAAAAATCAACAAAGAAATCGAAGTAAAAGATAAGAAAATCGTAGAGCTAGAAAATAAAATTGTCAGTGATGAACTTAATCTTCAAAATAACAAGGAACAAATAGCTAAACTTACTGCCAGTGAGCTTGAGTTAAGAGCTGAAAACAAAAACTTAAAAGATAGTCTGAATATGAAGGAGACAGAGAACGCAAATTTACGAACAAATCTAACACATTTCGAAAACAATTTAATTGAAATAAGTAATGAAAATAGAAAATGTGAATTGTTAAACGCGGATAACAAAAAGAAAATCGGCGAGTTCGAAAAATTGTCTGAAGATAATTCCAAAACTCTTAGTTTAAATAACCGACAAATAGGCGACCTGACTGAGAAATTTGATAAATGTGAAATTGAGTTGGGAAACTTAGAAATACAAAATGCAAAATTAGAAGAAGGAGTTAACCATCTACAGGCAAACGTAACATCTTGCGAGAATAATACATTAGCTATTGAGAGAACAGCTGAGGAGAATTTGGCAGTTCTCTGTGAAAACACACAGCGAACAGAAGAGTTGACTAAAAAACTCCAAACATTTGAAATGAAGCTGACGATTTTCAATGATGTGCTAGAGTACAGAAATAATGAAATATCCGATAAAGATAAAACTATCCAGAACTTGGAGTCAAACATAAGTCTATGCGAAAAGAATCTCGTTGGTAAAGATGTTGAGGTAGACAGTCTTCAAACCGAAATAGTCGAATACAGACAAAAACTTGAGCATCTTCCGAGCAGTTGTCTAAATTATAAGAATTATTCTGGAATAGCAGCGATAGAAGTTAATGGACTGAAGCCGTTTGCCGTATCGTGTGATTCGAATATCGCGGGATCGGGGTGGACCGTCATACAACGACGCATTGATGGAAAAGTCGATTTCTATCGGAATTGGAAAGAATACAAAGTTGGTTTCGGAGACGTAGATAGGGAATTTTGGATTGGACTGCAGAAACTACATAAAATGACAAACGAAAGAAGACATGAGCTCTACATACACCTTGTTGATCGGAATAGCGAGCAGCATTATGCCAGATATGATAACTTTGCAATAGGAGGGGAGGATACAAAATTTATGTTGCAGTCTCTTGGTCAATATACTGGAAATGCTGGAGATTCTTTAAGATACCACGAGCGAGCACCATTTTCAACTTATGATAATGATAATTCCGCCTACACCGGTAATTGTGGCAGTTATGCGATAGGTGCCTGGTGGTATCATAGATGTGCAGATAGGTAAATAATTTGTGTGTGTAATCAGAAGAGTTACAATAATTGTTTTTTTTTAATAACAAGCAATCTTAACGGTCAATCGTTCAACTGTACATTGGCTAAATCGAACCTTTTAGAGCGATCTGGATGCATTTACTGGCACCATTGGCATGGTCGGAGTTATTCCCTTAAATCTGTGCAGATGATGATACGTACCATGGAATCGTAATCATAAAAATCAAATGTTACAATTTTAAAAATTCATTTCTAGTTGTTGATTCAAACAACATTCTTAAATGCTTAGATTAGCTGTGAAAATAATTGAACAATTTGATAATTGAACAATTTGATATGTTAATGGTGTGAAGTTTAATAAAGATTTTCTTCTTGTCTATGGTATACGCATGAAAAACGAAAACAACTCATAATAATCATTCTCTGTCCATGAGCAATTGCATCTTTATCCGTAAAGGAATGGGGAACGCGTTTACAGTAACTTAACTGATTCATTTTGGAGTTCCAGCTTCAATCAGTTGACTGGCGGCAAACTGAATATACTAAGTAAGAAAGATATATTTTAAATTTGTAACCACTGTGCATCTGGCAGGCATTTTTGGCGGGTAACCCGAACAAATTGAATGGTTATGCTTTATGACTTATGGAAACCGGCAGCTGATTTGCGCGCCCCGATTTGCCGTTTAAATCATTTGCCATAAAAATCGAATGCAGCACTAATTAAAGCCAGACAGACTGCAGCAGAGAGAGATAGAGAGAGAGAGAGAGCAGGAGAGAGAGAGAGAGAGAGAGAGAGAGAGAGAGAAAGAGAGAGGAAAGCAGTGCATCCGTCAAGTATAGCTTGTGTAAGATAAGCCAAACCGTTAAGTCGTGGGCAATCCAGACATTCAACCCATTAGCTGCAGCAATGCTGTGGCTAACCATTAGCAATTAATTAAAAAATTAGAATATATTATGAAACTGATAGGCGGCGATCAGATGATGTCTTATCTGTTGGGTCGCATCGCCATTGACAACCAAACGAATTAAATAAATTGAAAAGCTGTCGGAATTTGAATGAAAATTTTTTTTTGCTGTTTGTTGATGTTTTCTCTCTCTCTCTCTGTCGCTCTCTCCCCTTCTGTCTGTCGTATGAAAAGCAATTCGTAGCTATTCATATATTACAAGCAGCCGAAGCAGCAGCTCAGGCGAATGTTGCATATTTACGAGCTATTTATGCATATTAAAAAATTCTCGAAACGCTCGAATCAAAGAAAACTAGATAACAGTAGCTGACCCTGTCCCTGCCTATGCCCAGCCAAGGCATCTGTCCTGTATCTTTTCGCTGCTTTACCTGCCAGAGTCAAGGTTTATAATACAAATATTTCCAGCTACCAAATCTGTTGCATGAGGCATCTATTTTATAATTTTTTTCTCTCCTCAAATTTGTCTATACACGCTCACGAAAAGAACCGAGTGTATTAGTTTTGTATCGTAGATTAACAAAAACATATGGCTTGAAATAAGCGAGATGTCGTCGTTCCGAAGTTGCTGCAGACTCCCTCTATATACATATACCAGAGTTTTCCATTGAAAATAGTCATTTTTGAAAGATGAATCATCTGGACCACGAAAGAGCATGCTGTAGTCGTTACTGTCCGGCTGCAACAGTCTTTTTTGTTTTTTTTTTTTATTATTATTATTATTTTACTTCTTCTGCTGCCTCCGACTACGATGCATTCGGCTGATAAAGATTTGTCTATTTTGATTTTTATGACGCCACAAAAAAGGTTGCCTCGAGCTGCAATCTACCAAATTGAACTCTGAACGGACGGAGATGCGGTACATAAAACTTCCATTTAATCTATAGTGAATGCCATAAAAAAAAAAAAAAAAAAACTTTACAATCATATTCGCAAATATGCATAAGCAATTATATACTTCTCTTCACATGCTTTTTTTTCTCTCTCCTATTTTTGGCCAACTTGTGAGTCAGTTTGGCTTAGCGGAAAACTATTTCGAAGTTTGAAGTGCATTGAACGATAGAGCTCAACTTTTACGTTTATAAATAAAAGTTGTTTAAGTGCAAAATTAAGCTTTTCCAATTATCATAACGTTTCTATAACGTGTCACGAACAAGCTCAATAGAACTTTTATGGTGCACTTATCAAATCAGCATTTGCAGTTTTTCTTAAGTTGCTTCGTTTCTAATTGTTAAATTTCATTATATTTAACTATTATTAAATTAGAAATTTTTAAGTGGTTTTAATTATTTTTATATTTAATATATAATTATATATTACATAATTTGTTTGATTCATTTTTATCTTATTTTCCCACATTTTGTCTTTAGAAAACATTTATTGAATTTCAATACTTTCTTTTAAGTTAATTTTATAAAATGTTAGTTTCATAAATTTGAGAAATTAGGTTTTTTTTTTTAATTTATATATTATTTATTTTTATTTTATTTATATTTATAAATTTATTATTATTAATATTCGTTAGCATTAAATTTTAGGTAAATATTGATAATTTCAATAATTTTTGTCTACTTTTAAATAGAAGAAGCTCTGAAATTATATTATATTTTATAATTTTTTTCATAGTTTTGCATAAAATTTTATATATTTTAGAAATTTTCAGAAATAAAATTTAATTAAATTAATTATTGTAAATTACATATTTAATTCTGGATTTATATTATTTATAGCTCATAATGCCAAAATTTTCTATTTAAATAATTCTTAAAGAATTTGGATATTTTTTAAAAATAGTTTTGTGCTTTTAAATAATTTTTAAATTATTTGTATTATTTTCCATATACCAGATTTAATTTAATTAAATATGCATTTTTCTATATCATTTAACTTAATTCCCTCCTGGCATTTTCATATTATCTCTTTTCTCTTTCAGTTTATCTCTTTTCTATTTCTTGTTCTCAGAATTCACTTCATTTATTTCAATTAGGTTTATCTAAGCTGGAGCAACATTTGTTTCCGCATTCATTTCTTATTCTAATCAACTATCAAATGTTGCTTTAAATGTGCCGAGCCTCAATTGTGCTTGAAGTTTTTTTTTTTTAGCGTCGTAGCGCCCACTGCAAAATTTTTTTTTCGTTTCTTTTTTTCTATGTTCAGATCCTGATTTATGAATATTACTATAACAGACGCCGCCACCAGTCGAGCAGTCCATCCATTTGGATGATGTGCGATCCGGGATCATTATTCATAACGAAAATCAATTAGTGTGGCAAACCCACCCAAGCAAGTCGCAAGTCGGAACAGAGTCATCGTCAAGTCGTTCGAGTTGATGAATTGGTTTTAAATCAATGATAATGCAATAATAAACCTCATAGATACTCATACAACTGCTGAGGCGAAATACGAGAAGAAGGAGGACGAACAGTCCAAGACCAAATTCAAAACTTGTGTTCTGGCCAAGTTATAAATTCAAATCACACAACCACGCAAAAGGAATTCATTGAGAGTCGCAGTCGCATGTGGGTTGCAGCAGAAGGAGCCCGAGTCCAAGGCACACGAGTTGCTTGTTGTTATCTGCGCAGAGTTGGAGAACTGGCAACATGTTGCCGTTGTTGCTGCTGCCCCCTATTACCCCTCCATGCCACAACACGAAACAAAAATATCAATTATGAGGCAAAAGCAGGACGCCAAGGAGCTGAGCTAGACCTCGTATCATATTTGTCGGACAAGGCAATGCGGTAGCAACAGTTGCAGTTGCAGTTACTGCTGCTGCTGTTGCTGCTACACATGTTGCTACCGTGTTGTGCTGCTGTTGTTGTGTTGTTGTTGTTGTTGTTGTGTTGCTGCAAGCACCATTGTAGCGAGTATGACATTTGTTTTAGTCGCTTATCTTGCAATGCGCCAAACCCAGCCAGCAATGCAGACTCTCTCATTCAACTCTAGCCCCAGCCCAGTGGCTGCCCCCAGCCCCACCCGTTTGTCTGATTATGCGCTAAATTCCTATAGATGCTCATTTATTATGTTTTGAGTGATTTGCCAGTGTGTGTATGTGTGTGTGTGTGTATGGAACATCGTCGGGCATATAATTTCTTGGCTTTGCAAATGTAATTGATGCATTGAGGTTATGACATAGTTTCTGATAATGCGCCATGGCTTATTTGGCATATTCCAGTATTCCAGGCCAATGCAATCTGCAACTGACTCGTCGTCTGCCTCCACTTGACTGAGTGGCACGCAATTGTTGCAACATGCCTTCAATAATTCATAGCTTGATAGCTATTTTAGACCTCCTTTGCAAACGTGAGACAATACACTCGCTTTCCCTCCCTCTCTCTCTCTCTCTCTCTCTCTCTCTCTCACTATCTCTGTTTCCCCATTATTCTTTCCATCTATTTCTCGTTCCTTTCAATTGGAAATAATAGTTATGTCAATTGCTTAAGTTCTATAATATTTTAGAGCAAATTCTGCTTTACCATTTGTTCTGTGCATAGGGCGGAAAGTCTCTGCAACAGGCAGCTTGTTGCTTTAAGTTTTTCCATTCGATTTTGTGCAGTGGCAAAAATATGAAACATTACTTAAAAATGCATACTTCAATAGCTTTGGCCTTGCCATAATTAAATACAGCTGATAGAAGCTTAAATTTTTTTATAAAATGCACATTTTATGCCTAACGAGCTTTAGGTTAAAGATTTCTAACCAAAAAATATTGTGATGAATATTAAATAAGAGACGGAAAAAGGCGTAGAGCAAGCGCTTAAAATTGACTTTAAGGCAACGCATAGAGCTTGATGTTTTAATTGGATTTTGGGATTGTGCCTGGCTGTTCATGTTTGAATTTAAGCCTTACCTAATAGTTCAATACCTAATACTTCAATAGAATAGAACATATCGCGCATGATTTTCGTTTATCATTGATTGCATGAAAGCTAAACTAACCTTGAGGCATTTAACAATAATAATATCTACAGTTGCACTTTAAACTATCTTAATTCAGTTTAACGGACTTCAGAAGTTCCCCAACTTCCCACTTAAACACATACTTAAAGAGCCCGCAGCCCTATTGCCATAGCATTGCATCTACAAATCTTGTAAATGGCTTTGCTCAACCTGCAGTCGAACAATTTGTGACAGCTGCCTGCGTGTAGCTTAGGCTTATATGTATGTACTCTGGGACACATAGCGAGACTGTATCTACAGTCGCCTTTAAATCCAAAACCAATTTGGGTCACAGCTAACTGGCTGGGCACAGGCGCGTAATCGAGTCGTTAGCCATTGCAGTGGCTTGATTTGACCCACAGAGCTGGCTGGCTAACTGCAACTTCATGGCTCTGACTCTGCGTCTCAACAATTTCCCTTTCAATTTCAACAGTAATCAAAACTGTCCACTTTGTGTCATGTCACACGCGACAACAACAACAACAACAACAACAGCAACAGCACCAAGACCAATGTCAACTGCAGATACTTCAACTAAACAAAAGCAAAAGCCCAACAAGCAACTGTCCAGCTATCCAGCTGTCAAATCCAGACAGGCACACACACACACACACACACACACACTCGCACATAAGCTATTCAATCAACTTTACAACTCGGGTTCAACGCGCAGTGCGTTCAATTGTACAAACAGCTTGTGGCGGATTATGATTATGTGTGTGTGCGCGCGCGTATCTTACAGATACTTAGGCTTACAGCTAGCACACACAACAAGCCGAGGCGTGTCTAATTGTGCGCACATGTCTTACGCCCCATGGGTCAGAGCAAATCCCCATCCACCCATGCGCCACTCTCCGAAAGCTACAATAACTGAAATCTCGTCCATTGTTTCGATCTAGCTATAAATACGCTTCGTCGCGACAACGTGAATGGCCCGATTTTCGTATGATTTAACGCAATTTATTGTTGTCCATCTCAGTTGAAACTTAATGATTCAATGGTATAACGATTTAATGTGCATGGATTATGGATTTGCAGCATAATTGCATTATATTAAACTGTTAAGCTTCGACTAAATCGTAAAGTTAGCAGCCATAATTAAAGCTGTGATTAGTTAATCTAAGTTTAAATTATAATTTAAGCAGCAAATACATTGCAAATCGTATATCAATAAGATAATTGATAAAATATATCAAAGATATCAAAAACTATCAAAGATATTTTTTATATATTTAAATATAAATAAATATATATGTGTGTGTGTGTGTGTGTGTGTTTGTGTGTATAAATATTTATAAATTTATATTGTTCTTTATCAGATTGTATGGTAAACCTGTTGGTACCACTTTAATAGTAGTAGCCCTAACTTTTATTAGCCATACAACGCGCTTGAAAACACTTTAGAAAAAGCTTTCAAGTAATTTGTATACCATAAAAATAAATATTGCCTTATGGTAATGGGGCGCTAGAAACAAAAAGAAGACACAGTGTCAGAGCGAACAAACAATCTTTCGCGCATAAGGAATAATCACTGTAAAAATAAAAGTCTCTCAATATTCGTTTTTTATTTTTGGCATTAGCCTTCATCAGGCATGCAAAGCGGGTGACCGAGCAGGCGGCAGGCGGCAGGCGGCAGTCGCCGTGACGCCAACTGGGCAAAAAACGATAACTGATCCTGTCCAGGTGCAATAATTACGCATGCAGGCGGCGCACTTCATTGAATAATGCGAGTGCATAAATTAATTAAATTACGTTATAAAGTTGGCTAGGGCCAGGAGGGCCGAAGTGGAGTGGAGTGAAGTGGAGTGGAGTGGGAAGGGCACACAAGTCTTGCGACTTGCCTCACGCATTTGTCGCATAATTACGGACGCGCGAATTGCGTTGCCTTCGCGCTGAAGTACGATTCGAGGTGTAGCCGGAGGAGACCAAGCTGTGTTGCTTTGATTGGAAATCGTTGTTTGGTTTTAATTTTTGTCGCACGGCCACCCAACAAGTGGCCAGGCGGCGGGCACTACAAGCAAGTCGGCTGGCATGCTGGCCAAACCGTCCAACCGGCTATGGCAAATCATTTGCATAGCCACTAGCCCACAGGCTGAGTTTTTGCAGTCCAGACTCTGTGTGTGCTGTGCGCTGTGTGCGCAGTGCGCTGTGTGCTCCCTTTTTGCGTTTTTGGCCAACATGTCGTCCAATTACTCGTTTATTCAATGGCGTTTGCATTAAGTGGACGCGTTAATTACGGACGACGTTCGACGCTCCACGCTCCACACTCCACGCTCCACTCTCCACTCTCCACGCTGGCGAAAAATGTTAATTAAGTGATATTTTCGGCACCCAGTTGCCAACCTGTGTGCTGTGTGCCCTGTGTGCGTCTCCTTTTAGCAGTCACTGTAATTAAGTTGTACTACGAACTACGATGCTTTTCGTTCAGATTCGTTTCAGTTTACGTTCTCACTGCTGCTGCTGCTGAGGGCAAACTTTTTTCTTCACATTGAAGTTCAACTTGCAACGCAACCAAACCAAAAAAAAAAAAAAAAAAAAAAAAATAAAACAGAAAAGCAAAAACATTAAAACTTCAGCTGCCTCAAGGTCGGCAACGTGTGCGGTTAGAAGCATGCTCAAGTTGAGTGAAAGTGTTATAAATCACACAAGTATCACACAATAAACATAAAACTCTTTATGAACTGCTTTTTTTTTGCTGAGAATAAGTTTTATATATGAAAAAATATATTGAATTATTTAGCATGAAATATTGAAGTAATTAATAAATTAAGAATATTAATAATTTCAATAGCAATTGTAAATGTATTTTCATCAAATATGGCATCAAATTAAATAAATGTGAAAATATTTAAAAAAAAAAATTAAGAACAGTTACAAAAATTAAAAAATAAAAATAAATTTCTTAAAATAAAAAAAAATATCATCAAACATTTTATGTTTAATCAAATATTTCAATACAATTTATGAAACACCGACAAATATATTTTATTTTATAGCTATGAATGCATGAAATTTTAAATAAAAAAATATTTTATTTGCTAAGCTTCATTCAAAGTTATTTATATACATATATATATATACATATATATATATATATATATATATATATATATATATATATATATATATATATATATATATATATATATATATATATATATATATATATATATATATATATATATATATATATATATATATATATATATATATATATAAAATACTACAAATGTTTAGATTTATAATTTAATAAAATAAAATATAGTAAAATATAATATTATAATAAAAAAATAATATTTTGTAATCTAATCTAATCTATATTACGAAATATTTATATTAATTGAAAAACAAACAAATTTACATTTATAAGGAAATAATATCACATGCGAAAATATCTCAAGTGAAATATGCATAAATATATACAAATAAATTTATTTGAATAAAATCGCTTGTGAAAAGTAAATAACATTATTTAATACACATTCCTAGCGGCATGTAGCTTAGGTCTGTGGCTGCTAAATATTAGCCAACTATTTTGGCCAGCGCCTGCCTAACTGGCCGTCTTTAAATGCATCGTTAATGTGCATTTGTTGGTTTAGATTTTGCGCTCGGATAACACACGCATGAGAATCTCGCCAAAAACATTAGACGGAGTGAGAGACAGAGAGACAGCGAGAGACTTTGGCACTGGGGACTGAGCACTGAGCACTGGGCACTGGGCACTGGGCACTGGGAACTGAGGTATGCGCTGTTGCGCAGCTTGCGCCTGTTGCTTGAAAGACCAAAACAAATAAAAATGATTTATAACGCAATGCGTTGAAGTTCTGCTCAGACGCCGCCAAAAGCGCCAACTTGGTCGCTGCCCTCGAGGCAGCCGACTTGGCCAGCTTGGACATTGAGAAGGTTGCGGTGCCTGTCTGCCCGTCGCCCAAAACCAATGGCTTGGACCCGTTCTGGTGCTGGGTTCTGCTTCGACTATCGCGGCTGGCAAGCTAAAAGTCTATGTTAACTTTGATAAATCGCTGCACTACTAAAATGCGATAAGCGTGCGAGCGAGCGAGCGAGCGAACAAACAAACGAACGAACGAGCGAACGAACAAACGAACGAACGCACGCTGATGAGGATTGGGGGAAACCATAACCAGGTTCTCTCCAAACTCAAACCCAATCAAGGGGCCGTACCAACGGCTACTGTGAAAGGGACGAGATCGTTCGCTGTAAACGCATGCGCTGATTGCAATGCGATAGTCGACTCGAGACGACGTACTTATATAAGTATTTTGTATATATTTTATGTGTATGTATATATCTATATGTATATTTACTCTGCTAGTGTCCAGCAAGTACTTGCCACAATGATATCTGCATGTCTATCTTAGATGCTCACGCACACACACACACGCAGACACACACACACACACACACAGACACAAAAGGCGTTGAGTGGTGTACGCCTGCGTGGCAGTTGCAGTGGCAGTGGCAGCAGCTATCTGCACTGCCAAGCCTCCTTAGCCGGACTATTGCGTGTTGTGGCAAGTCAAGTGCAGCAGTACCAGCAGCAGCCGTTGTAGCCTTGCAAGTGTCACACATACACACACACACACATACACACACAGACGTATGGCAAAGTGAATATTAACCCAATAAACAACAATTTTCAGGTTCGTAGTTTCGATTGTAATATGTAATTCTTACTAGATAAAGACTGCAAATACATTTTTAAAATATGAATAAAAATAAATAAATAAATATGTGTATAAAAATAATTAAATAAATATATTTTAATACACATGAATTGAAATAAGTTTGACTAATTGCTTATGCTATTTGATATATATTATTATAAAACTTAAATTGGCTTTTTTAATTTTCTTTTTCTTTAAACATATAACTTTTGGCATATCAAAGCTATAAAAAATCTTTTTAGATATTAAAATGCTAGCAAACTTTTTAATTTTAATAATTGCTAATATAAATATATAAAACTTATAAAATTATTATAAAATATATGTTTATCATCTCTTTAATAGTTCTTGATTGTATGCATATGTAGGTATATAAATAGTATCTTATTTTTAAGCACATACCTAAATGATGAACATATATTTTATAATAATTATAAGGAAATTTTGATGTGCCGTGGAAAAAGATTTAGTTTATTTGCCGCCAATCGGAGAATATTATATATTTAGTCATATAGTTTAATATGCAGAGGCAGAACTTAACTTAACTTTTTTGTATTTGGATATTTTTCGTGAAACTTTCTTATAATTTGATAATTTGATAAACATTTGTTTTCCTTTCACATTTTTCTCTAACACATTTAGTGTTAATCAAATAATTTCTGGGCAATTTTTGCAGCACAAATTATGTTTGTTGGGTGAATGGGTTTACATTGTCGCCTTGCGCCCCTCATGCTCATTCTCTACAATTCTGCTGCCGCCCAGCGCTTTGTACGTAACTCTTATCTAGCGCCTTGAACTTGTAATGTTGGTTATTTTGTGCAAATATTGCGTTAATTAAAATATTTTAGTTGCGCCTCGTTGATAATGGACGTCGTTGACGACCGGACCTGTCCCTAGGGGCAGGTTGGCGGCTGCCGGTGCTGCTTCTGCTGTTGCTGCAACACCTTTGCGCCTCTTTAATGTGGCAGCGGCCACTAGTCACTGTGGCAAGTGCATTCAATGCGTTGCAGGTTCGATTGGCAGCCTCGCTCCGTTTGCTTCGATTAGATTAACAAGTGCCAATTCCCTCTGAAGTCAAAGGCAAAACTTATTGAAGCCCAGCGCCAATGCGCGTCAAATATTTGCATTTAGATGCGCGATACGAAAATGCTGCTTAACATTTATAATTACTTAACGCATCTTATCACATTTGGCTACTTGCAAGTCCAGCTCAACGAAAAATAACTTTGATAAACTCAATTGCACAACTTCAAAGCAGCCGTTGACTGTCCGTCCCTTTGCCGTCTCTTCGCCTTCTCTCTTTCCGGAGGCCCTGCCCCTTGCCTTGTCACGGCACGCCCCTGAGCCAAGTCAACGAACTCAAATCGAGCGTAACAATATTCAAAGTGCCATTGAAGCCGCACACAAACTATTCACATGTCTTGCTCTCGGGTCCAGTTCGTGCAAAGTTCAATGCGAGGGCGGTTTTATCAACTTTTACGATTTGCTAAATTATAAAATCAATTTTAAGTTTGCCATGAAAACAAAAATAAAACTCTAAGATTTTGAGACATTGAGCAGTTTTATAGGCCACAAAACTTTACTTTGATAATATTTTTAAAACAAATATTATATTTGAACAATTTTTTCTTCTTCACTTTTTGGTATTTCATAAGGAATATTTCCTTAGGTTAACAGTATTCTGTAACCAAGAGAGACGTCTTCAGAGAAAACGTACGTTCTGAGAGAGGCAATGAAACGTTGGCACGTTTCTATGTTAATAAGGGTTTAGAGAGAAGAAGCTATATTTTCAGGTTCTCTTATTGTATTTGTGCAAGCAAAATTAATTTTCAATGAACATCAAACTATATTGATGTTAGATCAGACATGAAAGTTTGCTGGTATTTGCTACTAAGTATAGCATGAGATATTTAATTACTCTCATTATTATTATTTTTATTTTTATAATAATAATAATAATAATATTATTATTATTATTATTATTATTATTATTATTATTATTATTATTATTATTATTATTATTATTATTATTATTATTATTATTATTATTATTATTATTATTATTATTATTATTATTATTATTATTATTATTATTATTATTATTATTATTATTATTATTATTATTATTATTATTATTATTATTATTATTATTATTATTATTATTATTATTATTATTATTATTATTATTATTATTATTATTATTATTATTATTATTATTATTATTATTATTATTATTATATAATTAAATAAAACTACCTTAAAAAATAAATAATTGTTAATTACTTATAACGATGGGCATCAAATTATATGCTTTGAATATAAACTAAAACTCTTTTAACTATTAATAAAAAGATAAATTTAATTAAAATCTCCATCTTATTATAATGCAATAACTCTTAGAAATCAATGTATTTTCTTTGGCTACCCTCGTTGAATTGATATACATTTTTTCTTTTTTTTTTTTGTAGCAGCTCTTGCTGCATATGTAAGGAGCCGCATTTCGAATTGCACCCACGCATTAGTTGTAACAAATTTGTAGCGCGTTCTTTGTGGCACGTGACTCTGCAGGGCTATTCCACACTGTAGCTCCGCCCCACCCACTGCTTGACGGAAGTGTGAGCACATTTGCCTGGCCTTCGTCTTGGCTCAGGTCCTGCACTGCGCTCCACTCCCCAGCTCATGCCATTTGGTACGTAGCGAAAGTAATTGATTTCTTTTATAGTTGAGACAGTTTCAAACTGAAATGGCTGCGCAGCAGCGTCAGCAACAACGTTGCCAATGCCTTGGGCGTTGCAGCAGCTCACACGTTTCCTGTCTGCTGACCTGCTGCTGCTATTGCCACTGCTGGCCCCACCGACACTCGCATCGAACGCTGTCTGTTCTATTCTGTTTCTATTTTTTTTTTTTTCGTTTCTTTTTTTTTTGAGTTTGGCTTTGCCGCACGTGTAAATGCTTCAAACATGTTGCGGTTTTGGCCAAAGTGAACAACAGCAACAACAACTGGACTTTTTGGTGTTTTATTGTTGCCTGCCGTGAAATGTTTTAAATAAAGATTTTTTATTGTCAATGGGGAAATAGTGTTGCGGCTTTTGGCTTTATATCACACAGACCGACCGTCCGACCGACCGAAAACACCTTTTACAGCGCGGCGTTGACTTTAATGTGCTGCGGTCGTTTTGTAAGTGTCATGACACAAGGGACTTTACCGAGGGACTTTACAATTTGGCAGGAAACGTTTAGACTGCAAGACGCCACATAAACGTCCACATCTAACTAAAAAAAAACCCAAAGCAAGCAAAGAGTTGAGTGTAATGCACGAATATATGAAGAAAAATCGTACAGGTAATTCCATTCAAAACAGAACAAAAAAACATATCAAATTTATAATTCATTTAGAATTGTTAAAGCTATGGAACCTCCTTTACGTAACAGCTGGAAGTTAACGAGTGATATAGATGCATACAGAAGAAGATAGCTATCGAGATTGCGTAATCTTAAATGATCTTACATGAATAGAGATATATATATATATAGATGAAAAGCAACACAAATACTTGCAAGAAGTTAACGAGTGATATAGATGCATACAGAAGAAGATAGCTATCGAGATTGCGTAATCTTTAATGATCTTACATGGATAGAGATATATATAGATGAAAAGCAACACAAATACTTGCAAGAAGTTAACAATTGATATAGATGGATACAGAAGAAGATAGCTATCGAGATTGCGTAATCTTTAATGATCTTACATGGATAGAGATATATATAGATGAAAAGCAACACAAATACTTGCAAGAAGTTAACGAGTGATATAGATGCATACAGAAGAAGATAGCTATCGAGATTGCGTAATCTTTAATGATCTTACATGGATAGAGATATATATAGATGAAAAGCAATACAAATACTTGCAAGAAGTTAACGAGTGATATAGATGGATACAGAAGAAGATAGCTATCGAGACTGCATAATGTTAAATGATCTTACATGGATAGAGATATATATATAGATGAAAAGCAACACAAATACTTGCAAGAGCTGTAATATAATATGATTTAACTCAACAGCTTTTGTCAAACTTCTACAAGAGTTTCAAGTGAATTTTTAATATCTTTCAATACCCTTATCAAAAATTTCATTTATAATTCAGTATTAAATATTATTAAACTCAATCTGAAAAGCGCTGTAAAGCTGGCTTAAATGTTGCATGTGTGATATACGGAGAACTCTTTCACAAAACTCGCTTTTGGTCTTTTTTTAGGCGCCTGCCTGATGGGACTTGAGGCGTTTTAAATGCCACAATCAATCTAACTAATATTTAGAGTGTCGAGATAGAAAAAAAAGAGAAAAAGAGTGAGAGAGAGAGAGAGAGGCTGAGACATTCAAGAAGAAGACGAGAGGTAATAATAATGTATAATGTATGTAAATCACCGACGCATGCCAAATGTTTTGCTAGTGTGACTTTTGATGATGTTTAACATAAATCGAACTGCTTATAAACTTGATAGATATCGTTTTCAAAATACTAAAAACAAAAAAAGAACGAAAAATTGATTAATGAGTGCTTAGCAGCGGAGCGTAAATAAATATACATATACGTGTCTAAACACGCAATCAAAATCAAAACTAAAATAGTTTAGGTGAAAACAGCGCGCGGCCATTAATGAGACCAATTTTTGGGGGTATATTATACGGAAAGGCAAACAAACTGCCGACAAAAAATGATTTATTAGATGCTGTACTAAAAAGAACGGGTTGAAGGTGGAAAGGCGGATGGGAACAGAGAGACGTTGCCTCAACTTGAAGCCTGACGGTTGCCTATCATCATCATCATCATCTCCATTGTCATCATCAGCATACTCATAATCATATCATATTCAACAAACTGATCATCATTATTATCAAGTGATGCTGTTGATGAGAGCTAGTTGGCTTTGATTTGCTTACAGTGCAACAACAGCAGCAGCAGCAGCAGCACATGTGGCAGAGAGGCAGCATTTATATGCAACATGCGGCCTCGCAACGTGTGTTTTGTGCCTGCTGATGAATGCCAATGCAATGGCTGTTCGCAGTTCTTGTTGTTGTTGTTGTTGTTGTTGTTGGGGCTTCGCAAGTGCCAAATGTCTCTAGCTTGCTGCCGCCCTCAGTGTGCGTCGTTGCCGGCTCGTGGGCGTGGCATGCACTCAACAAACGCGTCTTGACTCCCACTTGAATTTGCATTACAAAAGCAACACAAATTGCGCGCTGCTCTTTGTGCTGTTCGGCTTGCAGTCGGCAGGCAGCAGGCAGAAGACCTCAGCACCTCGAAACCTTCCTATGCGAACGAGATGTGCTCAAAGAGTTAGAAAGGCTCAAAAACAAATAGAAATAGAATATTCAGTTCAGCAAAATCATTTCGACTTAAGAGACAAAGGATTTCATGATGATATCTGAATGAGTGAAGAGCTTTTCCAACACATAAAGTTAAAAGACGAACTGTAATTTCTTTTTTTATTTAAATATTTATTTTTCAATGCATTTGCATGTTAAGAAAAATATTTTAAATTTGCTTTTTCAATAATAAAAAATAATGAAAATATAATTGCTGAGAGAATGATTTACTGTCTAAATTTGATTGACTTTTGATTGTATTCAAACAAGTTTTCAAACGTTTCTCGCTGAATTTGTTTGCCGTACCGTAATTGAATATTGAAATGCATTTTTCATTAGCGCATCGCAGAGGGCCCAGCAGCAACAGCAACAGCAACAGCGACAACAGCAACAACAACAACAGCAACTGTCTAGAAGGCTACAAAAAAAAAATAAATAAAAAAAATGCGTATAATGAAAATTCAATTAAACTTTATTACCTTTTGGCTGCACTTGCTTAACCTCAGCTTTCACAACTCCAACCGCCATGGGATTTGTGGACCATTTGTTGCATTAATTCTAAAGCAGCTGCTTGCGGGTGCCACCAACTTCCATGGCTTGTTACCGAGCCACCACCGCCAAACACAACAACAGCAGCGAGAACTTTGGATCTCCCACTTAAACGAAGGAAACCCAACCCCATTCCTCAGCGAGTCTCAGCATTCTATACCCACCAACAGTTTATAAATTGCATGCTTTTGTTCACATTTTCCACAGAAAGTTTTCTTTAGAACAATTTTGTTATTGTTGCAGTGGTTGTTGTTGCTGTTGAGCGCTGCCAAGACGACAGACAAACACCTTCATATCTTTTAATGAGAATAAATTGATGTTTTGGGCATTTTGTATAGCTCCTGCCGCTTGTTGCACACCTATTTGTATGGAATTATAAACTTTGCCAACTTGCAGCTTGCCACCTAGCTGTACCTCTTCATTCCCTACTTGTTCCACTTGCTACTGCTTTTGTTGCATATTGACAGCTACTTAGCACAAGGGGCTGGAAAATTTGGTGTTAATCAGTGTGAAGATACTCAGAGGAGAAGGAAGAAAACCCAAAACAACATTGCAACAGCTCAAGAAATGAACATGACAATGGGGGATAGATGAAACAAAAGCAATGCACAAAAGTTGTGGAAGTAAGTTAAAGATTTAATAAATAAATAAATGAAAAATCTGATAGCCAATTTGACAAAATTTCTTAAAATAGGATTTATGATTATGAATAATTATCAATAAACATATGCATCGCAGCCTGTCCTACTCTAATCTTTGAACAAATATGAAGCTTGTTAATAAAAACAAATAAGAGAACTCCAGTCGAGACTGCTTGACTAGGAGATACCCTGAACCTTGCGAAGAGCCGATGCTACAATTATTTTAGAATTCTTTTAGACACACACAGCAAACAACACATGCACACCCACACACACGCTCTGCTTACTGCGCAGCTTACGCAGCGGCTGCGCTTGGGCTGCAGTGAAGGCTACGTTATGAGAACTTATGTGTTGAATAATTTTTCTTATAGATGAACGATCGTAGTCAAACTTTCAGAATATGATAATGACATTCATATGTACGTATTTGCCAAAGCACAAGTTCATAGTATTTCAAATACGTTTTTTTGCAAATCTTACTTTAACGGTATACGAGTTACGCTTAACATAAACATAACATAATCGATAAGGTAATGAAAGCAGCTATCGAAAAATTGATAAACTTGTACTGCGTAGGGTGTACACGAGTTTACATATCCAAATATCTAGCTGGCTTGCGAGAGCTCGCTGCGTTTATAAGGTATTCTGTATGCTGGACGCTGGACGGACAGAATATATATGAATATATACAAGCTTCCAGATTGAAACCTTTGCCTTATGATCGCAAAACCATTCTATTTTTAGCGCTTGATAATAATTTTCGCTTGATAATAGTCTCGCAGCAGATCTTCGTAGCATTGCCACCCTATTTAAAGACAGCGACATTGAATCCAAATCTCAATTTGTGGCGAGAGCTTAAAACGCATCAACATCAACGTGAAGAATAAAAAGTATAAACAAAATGATTTTAAATGAAAAAGTGTTTGTGGTTCTAGTAGCTGTTTTGTCAGTGTCTTCTGCAACTGAATCTGCGAACATACCTAAGTCCGTGAGTGGAATGAACATAAGTTAAAATTATTAGAATATTGGACTAGAATATTTATTGAGGATAATATTCTGTCTTCTACCTGTCTTCAGTCTTGCAAAGAACGGAACGAAGAGGATGCGAAATGTGGGAAGTATGCATATCGCATTGTAAAACCAATGCTGGAATATTTTGCAAAAATCAACAAAGAAATCGAAGTAAAAGATAAGAAAATCGTAGAGCTAGAAAATAAAATTGTCAGTGATGAACTTAATCTTCAAAATAACAAGGAACAAATAGCTAAACTTACTGCCAGTGAGCTTGAGTTAAGAGCTGAAAACAAAAACTTAAAAGATAGTCTGAATATGAAGGAGACAGAGAACGCAAATTTACGAACAAATCTAACACATTTCGAAAACAATTTAATTGAAATAAGTAATGAAAATAGAAAATGTGAATTGTTAAACGCGGATAACAAAAAGAAAATCGGCGAGTTCGAAAAATTGTCTGAAGATAATTCCAAAACTCTTAGTTTAAATAACCGACAAATAGGCGACCTGACTGAGAAATTTGATAAATGTGAAATTGAGTTGGGAAACTTAGAAATACAAAATGCAAAATTAGAAGAAGGAGTTAACCATCTACAGGCAAACGTAACATCTTGCGAGAATAATACATTAGCTATTGAGAGAACAGCTGAGGAGAATTTGGCAGTTCTCTGTGAAAACACACAGCGAACAGAAGAGTTGACTAAAAAACTCCAAACATTTGAAATGAAGCTGACGATTTTCAATGATGTGCTAGAGTACAGAAATAATGAAATATCCGATAAAGATAAAACTATCCAGAACTTGGAGTCAAACATAAGTCTATGCGAAAAGAATCTCGTTGGTAAAGATGTTGAGGTAGACAGTCTTCAAACCGAAATAGTCGAATACAGACAAAAACTTGAGCATCTTCCAAGCAGTTGTCTAAACCTTAAGAATTATTCGGGACTAGCAGCAATAGAAGTTATTGGTCTGAGTCCGTTTATCGTGTCGTGTGATTCGAATATCGCGGGATCGGGGCCGCATGGATGGAAAGGTCGATTTCTATCGGAATTGGGAAGAATACAAAGTTGGTTTCGGAGACGTAGATAGAGAATTTTGGATTGGACTGCTGAAACTACATAAAATGACAAACGAGCGCACTTATGAGCTCTACATACACCTTGTTGATTGGAATAGCGAGCAGCGTTATGCCAGATATGATAACTTTGCAATAGGAGGGGAGGATACAAAATTTATGTTGCTGTCTCTTGGTATATATACTGGAAATGCTGGAGATTCTTTAAAATACCACGAGCGAGCACCATTTTCAACTTATGATAATGATAATTCCGCCTACACCGGTAATTGCGCCAGTTATGCGATAGGTACCTGGTGGTATCATAGATGTGCAGATAGGTAAATAATTTGTGTATGTAATCAGAAGAGTTACAATAATTGTTTTTTTTTAATAACAAGCAATCTTAACGGTCAATCGTTCAACTGTACTTTGGAAAAATCATACTTTTTAGAGCGATCTGGATGCATTTACTGGCACCATTGGCATGGTCGGAGTTATTCCCTTAAATCTGTGCAGATGATGATACGTCCCATTGAATCGTAATCATAAAAAAACAAAGGTTGCAATTCTAAAAAATCATTTCTTATTGTTAATTCAAACAACATTATTAAATACTTGGATTAGCTGTGGAAATTTTATACAATCAGACAATTTTATATGACAATCGTGTGAAGTTTACTCATGTTTATAAAATATGCAGCAGTAACAAAAAAAAAATCAAAAAAAACTATAATGCAACTTAAAACACTTGAAGTTTCACGAAGTTTGCCTTGTGGTATTAATCATTCTAGGTATTATACACACTTGGAAATACAAACACATACATTCAGCTAAAATCTAGCGTATTTTATGAAGAGCATTATTGGCTGGACGCGCTAGAACTTAGCTTTTGATTTGTGTGACAGTTGCTTTACGAAATAGTCTCGCTAAAGCATTAATTATTTTAGCAATTTAAAATTGAATTTGTTTACAGCATACAGCATACCTTATAAAGAGTTATACTCTTGATTCAGAAGTGATTCTCGACTTACTGTCAGCGATGCCAAATAATGGATTAGACTAAAATTGTGGCAACTCTTATTGTATGTCCAACATTACATTGTTGCGGATATGACTAAATCGACTCAACTCGTCGTCCTGTTGTCTGCCACGGCCTCTTCTGCCTTTTGCATGCATGTTCATACACTTAATGCCCATTTTCAATGGATTGAGCGCATCATTTGAGAATAACTAGTTCTAATTAATATAAAATAAAATGATTTTTGCAACTTTCACGTAAACTTTCACTGCAAACAGCTCAGACAATATTAGTTAAGGAACTCTCCTTAAATAACTGTCACAATATCAAAGATGAAATGCTTTAATAAACCATTTACAAGTTGAAAGTTGAAAGTGGTCGCTCGCCTGGTTTAGTAGCTGATATAAACCCTTTTACTTAGTTGCCCGCTACTTAGTTTCAGTGGCCAGTGCAAATCATTAAGAAGTTCCGCCCACAATCTACAGCGAAACGACCCTTTTAGCTATGGCAAGTGCCATTAAAAAGAGGGGAGTGGGAAAAAAGGGAGATCTATTTAAAATGCAATGCAATGAATATATTTCAAGCATTTCAAACATTAAATAAATGACAGGCTGACTGACTTGCTCCACTTTCAGCCAGCCACACAGACAGAGCCCAGAGTCAGAGCCAGAGTCAGAGTCACAGATAACGCAATGATATTGACCCACAGACTGAACTGCAAAACTGAAAGCTGAATGCTGAATGCCTGAATGCCTGAAATCTGAAAGACTGCAAAGACTGGAAAAGCTGGGCGCAATTGCAAATGCAAAAAGTTGAAACTTATTATAATTTTAATGCAAAACATTATGCGAAAGTATAAAATTATATATCTTTGCCAGCCAGTTGCCAGTTGCCAGTTGCCAGTTCCAACTGAGCTCGCTGGCCATCATTTTAAATGGGCAGCAGCAACAGCAGCAGCAACAGCAACTGCAACTGCAGCAGCCGCAAAGAATCAACTGTCATAATGACAGTTCTCTGTTTACGCCATCATTGCGACGGGGCAGCCAGCAGCCAGCAGGCAGCAGACAGCAGCCACTTGGACTTGGACTTGTTGCCCCACCATACTATAGCCTACTCTACCGCCCCCCCCCCCCATTCTTACCCCACTTTTCTGCCCCATTTGTGCCACTCCCACTTTTTGTTGTTGCTGAGCACCGTTTGCTGACTTCTAATGGAAATTATAATGTGCATTGCAGTTGCGCTGCTCTCTGCCATCACAGCTGAACAGTTGATGCCGTTTGCCGCTGCTGCCTGTCAGACAGCGCGCCAAAAATTTGCTGTTGTTTATCAGTTTCTTCTGTTTTGGTAATAGAAAAGCGAGTCTATTCACTTCCTTAAGCAGTTGAGCTATTGATAACCAAAGTTCGAATAGCACTTGAGTTATGCATTCTAATTTTATTTCCTAACTTTATCTTCTATAAGCTAAAACTATGAATTAATTTATATAAATGATATTTATTTATTAATGTTTTTTTTTTGATTTGAAGAGCATTCAACTATATTTTATGTGATTTATTTATCACTCTTCTAAATTTTACATATTACAAGAACTTTATTTTACTCTCTAAAGTAATTCTACAATATATAAATCACTGTATTATGTTTGATATCATAAAACATTGGACAACTAAATGTTCTGCTGCAGCGTAAAGCATTTGAAAGTCGCTAGTCGCTTCGCTGTTGTCATCTAGTAGCTGGTTTTTTTTTTTTTTGTACGTACACAGATTGTTGCATACCAAGACACCCAGTCAGCCAGTCAGTCAGTCAGTCAGTCAGTTGAGTTTGGCTGAGTTGATTAGGGGCCTGTCGACCGACCGAGCAACTGGCCGCCTGCCTGCTTGCCTGACTCGACGACTGCGCCTTTTTGACTGGCGCTCTTCAAGTTGACTCCTTTTGTTGGCCGACGCGATAACGCGCCGAAATGTCAATAAAACTATGGCCACACGGCGGCTTCGCCTTGACTCTCGAGTACAGCAGAGTGCCGAGCCGGTGGCCTCAAATTTCAAAATACTCTCAAAAAAAAAAAAAACTCAAACCAATAACCCATAACCAGGCCCAAACCAGTATGTCGATGCTTGAAGCCTGCGCGGAGCCGAGCATTTGAGTGACGTTGTGCTACTTCGCTGACTGTCTGACTGACAACAGCAACAACAACAACCTTGTTTAGCCTTGCCTCAGTCTTCGCTTTGCCATTGTGGGTTAGTTTTTAATATTTATTTTGATGTGCGATAGATTCGTTTAGACAGGTGAAAGGCTAAATTGTCAATTTGCAAGAGCAGACAAAAGCAAAAAGCAAATAAATAACCCAGCTCAAGCCGAATATTGAGCCAAAACACAAGTGGATAAATCACGACTAAACGATATGCTATGCAAGGAAAATAGATATAATTTTAAATACATATAAATATATACACCAAAACTGTTGAAGAATTACAATTTTTCAAAATAAATATGCATACTCTTTAGTTTGTTAATGTTTATATAGATAGCATAGAAATTACTTAATGAACAACAAGTCGTAGGCTGCCGCTGCTCTGCACATTTGTGCAGGCGAACTGCCTAAGAAATCACTTTCACATGTTTCCTTTTCGAAAGAGCAAACTGCATACTGCATTGTAATCGAATCAAAGGGGATTTGCTGACACGTTAAATTATTTTTGATTGGCCTCCCATCCCATTGGATTTTATTTTGTATTTATTTTTCGTTCGAGTCGTTTGCTATACAGAGCCTGCTGTTTACAATAGTGACACATCTATCAATTTGCTTTCGTTGAGTGGCTGATAGAGAGGGCGAGAGAGAGAGAGAGAGCGAGAGCGAGAGAGAGTAGTTGCAAATACAATTGCAGTTTTGTAGTAGTTGCTGCTGCTGCATCTGTTAATGATTGACCAACTTTCATATGGCTCGCCGCCCTCTGACCCTCCATGGTGGCACTTGGCACAGCTATGCCAACTCAGCGCAGCAAATTAATTGCTTTGTTTAATGGCGATGAACGTCAAAGAAAACCGTCCAATGCAGCAAAAATTTTAATTTCTATTGTATCTAACAGCTATTTTTTTTTTATAAGACTGACCTTAATTTTCAGATGAACAATGTGAATACCGATATCTGCAAGGAACAAATTAAAAAAAAATATTATTTTTATATTGAAAAGATCGTAAATAGAATGAATGAAGCAATCAATTAGGTGTAAGTTTTATATATTTATCAGATATACAACTGTGGTCATAAAAATAGTAGCGCAACTGAAATGTGGGATAACCAAAATATTCTAAAAAGAATTTGATACGAGTTTTAATAGAATAATTTTGAAGGAGATTTATAAATTAAAAAAAATATTCATATAGAATATTAATAAAGAATATTTGTAGAATAGAAAACTATTCCAAGTCTAAAACTTCTAGTATTGATGAAACAATGTAACTGCTACTACGACATTCATACACAACAACAACAAAATCTCAACAAAGCGTCGTTGACTTTTCAAATTTATATTGTGCACAATTTTATGTGCGCTGTTTATGTGATAGTACATATAATAGATATATACATATATGCAGTATATATTCATTGTACATACGATGAACGACCTTATAAACAAGTGCGCCGAGCACACCCTACCACACCCATGCGCTTCGACCCACAAAATGGCGAGTGAGTGCATTTTGTTGCCCTTTTGTGCACTAGACACGTTTGTTAGTTTTGCGATGCATCGTTTAATTTTAACGCTCAATTTAAAATGTTTTATGCAGCAGCGCGAGCGAACACAAACACACACACACACACACACACACATATCCTTGAGCACCCACACAGACAGTTAGTTGCAGAAGAGAATATATGTATATATATGCATATACATATAGACATATACGAGTGCAGGCAGGCAAACGGCGAACTGGAGTTTCGTTTGAAACGGAGCCAGCAGCAGACTAGGCATCGGGACCAGAACCAGCGGCAGGACCTACAGCAGCAACAGCAGCAGCAACAGCAACAGCAACAGCAGCAGCAGCACCCACGCGGTCCTTGTTCTGCATGCAATTATCTCAGCATTGGCTTTTTCTGCAGCCGTTGTCCTGCATCTTTTGCCTGGCAATAAATTAAGCTATCAAGTGTCCTTAATGTACAGCAGTGGCTCGACTTAATTTATAAGCAACTCAAAGAGCCCAGCCTCAGTCCCACACCATCAGAATAATGCGCACAGAGCATCACACAGTCAGTCGGCAATTATAAAGTTTTTATTTATATAAGCACTTCAGCCAGCCAGAGAGCGCCCAAGTGCCAGACAGAGAAATAACTGCAGCAGGTGTTGCATATGAAAATTATACGCTTCATAAATTGCGCTAGCCACAAATTGAAAATGGCCCAGACTCCGTCTACGTCGCTGTCGCTGTCGCTGTTGCTGTTGCTGTTGCTGTCACTGACTGCGAGACGCTCGCCGGGTTTCGGTAATTTAAGAAGTTTGTCAACCTTTTGTCGAACTGTGTCATGCGATACTTTTTGTATATTCAACATCTTTATCCCTCGATTGGAGTTGGGCTACCTGCGCACAAATTAGTTTGACAATCTATTGAGCGAGATATCAAAAGCATATATATATATATATATATGTATATATATCAGCAATCTTTTCACATTTTGTGGGAATAAACTGAGCTGATGTCAAATTGTTTTGAAGTGTTTGGACAGATTCTTACCTTTTTTCTACTCATTTTTTTTTTTGCAAATAATTTGATACGGCCCCACGATTTTGAAGCAGGGAAGAGGAGGCGTGCAAAGATTTTTATTGCAGGGCGTCTACTTCCGCGGCAACAGCTGCCCGAATAATCTATCTGCGGCGAAGGCGGGCAGAAACGTTTTGGAAACTCAAAATATAATATGTATTTATGCAATGCAATTTTTGATCGATTTCATAACAATTAAGGAGCAAAACAGTCAAAGTAATATCTTGAATCTGAGCCGATTTACTAACAATGCAACCGAGGGCTGAAATAACTTCTTAATAGCTAATAGTTTGCATTTGCAACAAAATGTTTAAAGATTAACAATTTAGCTAAAAAGTTCTTTAAGATACAAATTAAATTTGAGAGTTATAAAAGTTATTTTCAGCTTTGCGTATAACGCTCCAAGAGAGTTGAAGAATTTGGTTTCCTATGCATAGAGCACATTTTAAGACCAACTCGCAATAGCCAACAAGGAAATCGACATATAAACCAACCGGAGACGAAATTCTCAAAGAAAGCAAACAAAATATAGATCAACTGGCACTATCGAGACTTATGAGCTTCATATCATACTAAATTATACAGGAATGTGGTGCTCTAGAGCACTGAAGTAAACAGCTTTTTGCAGAGTTTACAGCAGACCTGGTAGAGAATGAAATTTGGGAAATGTTATTTTGAGAGCTATTCTAAATAAAGTCAAACATTAAATGTTCTCTTAGTATAAGATCTAACTAAAATTTGCATTTTATTGATATAAATTAATATGAAATATTTCTATTGTCTAAAAAAGAGCTTAAAAAACAGTAGAAATAAATAATAAAAGTAGTTGTTCCTTACTGGAAAAACTTAATTTTCTTTGCACACGAGACGAGCACAAGGAGAACTGTAGATCATTGTTAAGTGCCATAAAATGACAAGTGCAAGTTGAGACTTAAGCTTTTAGTCAACTTGGCATCAGATAATTCTGTCTTAGATGCAAATATATGCATATATATGCAAATCAATTTCTAACTAAATAAGCAAGCAATCAAAACCAATTAGACAGTTTAATGGCAATACTTAAGTCTTGCAATACAGTAGAGACATTTACTGAAGGCAATGCCCTGCTTGGACGCATTCCTTTAGATGTAGCATAAAAAATCTTGATTACATTTGAATGTTTTGATTATGGTTACCCATGCTTACATAAAATTAATTTTTACTAAATATTTAACTAATAAAAAATATGTATTTAAGTGTATTTCAGAATAATGCATGATGCATTTATGGCTATACTCAAGCTGCAGCAACTGATACTCTTTATTTACTAAAGCTTCATCTTCATATGAAATATGTATGTCATGTATAGCACCCGATTGAGAAGCTCGCCTCCAAACACAATCTTCTAGAGTAATCAATTAACGCATACTCTAAAAGCTAACCTCGTTTAGGCATTTTGTTACTTTATGCGCAGCTACTCCAATTTCAAAGAGTTAACAGCTCGAAGCGGAGCCAAATTAATACGCAAATCAGTGACAGAAAACAAAACAAAAAAAAAAAAAAAAGAGGGGTCCACTAGTTGCCTTTATGTTATTGGGGCGTGAAATGAAGACATATTCGTATATTATTTGGTTTCTTTTCGAGAATGTCTGTATCGGTTTTCAGGTTTGTGCGTGTTCCAAATTGGTGCTAAATGCGCTGGCGTTTCAATTTCAATTTTCAACAATTGAGATAGCTCGGAAGTAAGTTGCCAGCAAGCCTTTGATGCCATCTACAAATACAGATACACACATATTTCTATATAATCATCATCGTCATTATAATGCAGATGAGGGTGTCCACTCAATAGCTCTGCACCTTGCGGCGCCTCGCATTATCACTCAAGTCGTAAATTTCTTGCTTCCCCATGGCTGCCTTGTTGTCGATAAGCAGAGACCATATATACATATAGATATATACATATATACATATACAGCTATACATATAGACGCAAAGATTCTTAAGTGCCGTAATTTCAGTTCGATTTTAACATATTTTGATCGCGTTGCTGACAAACTTTAAGTGCTTTTATTTCCACGCTTTATGGCGGCAGCAAAAATGTGTAGTTCTGTTCTTCTTCCTCTTCTTTTCTTTTTTTTTTTGGCTTTTATTAAAGCAAAATATGCCGCTTTAAAATATTTATTTTTTTTTTGTTCTGTTTTATTGGCATTTAGCTTGTTGCCTTTTGAAGCTTTTTTACCGCTCAGCTAGCGCTCAATTTTGTCTGTGGCGACCTTTTGCTGTCGCTGTTCTGTTGCCTGACTCCTGCCTCGTTGTGTGGCATTCTTAAATTATAAAAAATCTATATATGTATATATAAATGTATATATATATATACATATATATATATATATATATATATATATATATATATATATATATATATATATATATATGTAAGAAATATCGCAGACATAGGAACAAACGAACTTGCCGCAAAACCAGACGCGAGCATATTTATGGAATTTGTTTTCGTACCGTGCGAATTCCTCAACTTGCTTAAAATTCCCCAAAAACAAGGCCAAACGCTAGCAAATAAATAAATTTTGTAATTTTTATACAACAAGTAATCAGGAAAGTTAATGTTCAAAAACTAAACACAACTTCAATGAACACTTAATATAAAATGATGAATTTTCTCGTGCTTTTAAGCTTGTTTCATTCAATTTCTGTTATGTTTTTATCAAATTCTTGCACAGCAAACTTACGCATACAATCGCCGGTGCTTTTTATGCGTCCCAATTGGATTGCCAATCGATTATATGTATGCCAATTTTTATTAAAAATTCCCTATGCTATAATGAAAAACGATAGTTCGAGCCATTTCCATTTCGCATAAAGTTAAATATTCAGGCGTGCCCGCAAGTCAAGCTCCGATTTTAATTTCATTTAAATCTCAGTGCGGTCCATAAAAAATGCACAATACCAATACATATCAGTGCACTTATACACGGATATATCTATATATATATATATATATATATATATATATATATGTGTGTGTGTGTGTGTGTGTATATGTATATATTGGTATATAAATATCTGGGTATAGCTCGACTGCAGCGGTATGGCGCATGGCTTGGTCGCAGTTCAAACTGGGTTAATGACAAGCTTAACGGCGCTGGCGGAAAATTAAAAACTGGCAACAGAAAAATGTGCAAAAAAGAAAAAAAAAACTGTCAGGTTAAAACCCCAGGTGAAGGCTTCAGTGGCAAACGCCCCTGCAGTCGCCGTCGCCGTCGTATAGAAAAGAATGAAATATTGAACACAGCGGCTAAAAAGCCAGTGAAAAGCGAAAATATTGTTTACCATTGCGACTGCTGCTCGTTTCCATTGTAGTCTTATTTCCAAAAGAGGCAAAATACCAACAAAATGTAATATAACAAACACTTTGTGAGCCCCATACAAACAGATGAAAAATAAACGAAAAAAAAGAAGAAAAAAAAACGCATGCGAAGCCAAAGCCAAAGCCAAAGCCAAAGCATAGTCAAATTTTTTAATCAAAATTTTGACATAAACCCCTAAAACTGTAAACTCGAGTGGCATACGTGTGCGTATATATATAGATATATAAATATATACATATATATATAGATATATAAATATCAGACAGCATTGAATATGGTTCCAAGCATGAAAAATTCATTTTGCAAAAATGAAAAATATTACTTTCTACATAGCAATGGAAAGATAGAGTTCTATAGACGAGCTTGCCCGCCTGGCAGTTACCCTAAGCAAGCCTCACGACAACGCAGTAGCTTAGACACTGTACATAGATAAAAACAACACGATTTAGAGCCTTTATTCAACTATAACCCTTTATTCAGACAAGAACTAACCTGTTTTCTTGATTGAAAACGAAATAAAGTTTTCTTTTGTTTTTTGTTATTTTTGCTGATCAAACAACATCTAAGATTCGTGAGCGTCAAAAGTGGTATATAAAATAATATTACGAAAGACTGTGCTGAGGTAGAGAAATGACACTCAAATTTTTAATTCAAATAGAAAATTGCGAGACTTTTTTTTAATATATATAAAAAATATAGATTTATAGTTTATTAATGAATTATAATCTTGATTAAAATAAATAAACCACGCAAATTCTGAGTATGGGTGCAGCAACTAAAATTTGAATTGATTCTTAATCTTTTTGATTAACATTAAATATTTGAATACTTTACACACTCAGAGATCATTCAATGCTTCCGTTTTAATTAATATTCAAAACCATTATAAATCAATAAAAAATGACATTTTCTGTTCTACATACTCAAGTTATGCTGCCAATTCTTGTAGCTGCAGAGATCACGCTGACCCATCAGCCAAACACATAAACTCACATAGCTGTATTAACTTGGCTATATCTCAATCTGGCTGTTACATACATTCGCACAAAGTGAATATAACTTTTATGCACTTACAATAAATTTAGGGCATAGAAATTTATTCTTAAAAAACCTTTGTAAATATACAAAATTTGGTTTACCATTATTTTTTAATATTATTTTCTGAAATTCTTTTAAAAATAAAAGACTCCAATAAAAACATGATCTAGTCACATTCAGTTAAGCATTCACAGGGGATTACATGCAAGCACAATTTGAAACATTAATCGGAGAAAACATGTGCATAAGCATATTACTTCCACAACTTGTTTAATGACAAACTTATTAAGACATAAATATTTCTGTGAGAGTGTGAATTTGTACATACATACGTATATATGTTACTTGTGCATAAGCAACGGACGGCCAAAGCAGACGGCACCTCGATGACGGATCTGAACATCTTCTCAATATGTCACGCGCCTGCGCCTGCGACTGCGTCTGCGTCTGCGTCTGCTCTGCCGGTGTGCATCAAAGTGATTAATTAAAACATTTTTGCATATTACAAGCATTTCGACTTTGAACTTGATGCGAAAAATAAAAAATTAAAAAAAAAACCTCCCGGAGCAGACCAGAGACCAGACCTCAACAGATGAGACCAGTTTCAGTTGCAGTCGCATTACCAAACAACAGCAACAACAACGTTATAAACAACAACAGCAACACCTCACGCAACATGTTGCCGACAATGCATAGTGGTCAAAAGCTTTTGATTGGGCAGTAAAATTTGAATTTTCTAAATTCTAAATAGCAATCACAACAAAGGCAGGCATTCGTCTAAAGACTTGTTTGTTTGTAGGGGAAGTCAACATCGTCGCTGTTAAGCACTTGATCAATCAAAAATTATAATTGTTTTTATTAAAAATCAAGAAGAATTGAACTAACCCAAGGGCCATACAAAGATTCTTTTTGTTCAGTTATTCAGTTGATTAGTCACTGGTGAATGGCAGCTGAGTTGCTCAAGCAAAAAGTTTCACACATCACATTATTTATAACATACATCGATTACAGCTGACTGTAATTATTATTTTCCCCCTTTTTTGCCCTATTACAACCACTGTGCATAGCTCGGGCTCAAAGACTGTTGTCACTCAGGGCGATTCTTGGCTGCGGTCTGCACATGTTGCATTGACGCCGTCTCTGCTTAAAAGTAAAATTGTGTCGATTTCAATAATGCAAGGGGCCCATTACAACACACACACACACACAACCACACACACGCACACACAACCACACACACACACACACACACATGGGACATGTGCGTGCTAGCGTTGGCATTTTGAGCGAGCATTCCATCAAAGCGTTTCGACCACAAACGCCAGGGACAAAAGGGAGGCGGAGCAGTTGAGCACAGGATCAGAACAGAAGAAAAACCAAAAAATAAAAAAAACAAAAAAAAACAAAAATAAAATTTAAAAAAAAAAAAACAACCGACAGGGGGAAGAGACATTGGCAGCCGACAGTCTGAAGCTGCCGACATTGTCAAACATTTCATTAATTAAACATGCGAATGTAGCACATTTTAATTTCGCACAAGAGCCTTTTAGACTTACATGCATGCATGAGCTATACGATGGGCACCTCCGTAAAGTGTGCCTCCGACTACCCTGGGCACAAAAACTCTTTTGCTGTTTGCCTTGTTGGCCTAGGGGCGTTGGGTCTGCGTGTCAAAAGACATACATAATTTGCAGCATAGGACGTTCGTTCAATGGATGCCTTCCTTGGCCAGCCGGCGAGCGTGGCCAGGCAGCTCAATTTTGATCGAACCACTCATAAAACTTATGCTGTTGCGAAAGAGGCGAAACAGAATCAACATATGGACCGAAGTGCGACATGAACTTGAATGTTGAGAAACACCTCGCACCAAGGACTAAACAGCCAAATAAACATTTCAGAACATTTTATATCGTGCTACGAACTGAACGGAACGGAACTGAACTGAACTGAGCTGAAAGGCAAGCCTAGGGCTACAGAAATACATTTAAAAGACGGGAACGCAATAAAAATCTGTTGAGCAGGTCAGGAAAGGCAGCTGAACTTAATGAGTAACATATAAAAAAATATCAAATAATAATAAATAAATCAAATAAATAAAAAAAAAAGTTTTATTAAATGGATAAAAATATAATGAATTCATAAGCAACAAAAAAAAAAGTGAATTATAAAATATATATAAAAAAATATATTTAAAAAAATATATATAATAAAATATATATAAAAAAATATATATAAAAAATTATATATAATAAAATATATATAAAAAAATATATATAATAAAATATATATAAAAAAATATATATAAAAAATTATATATAAAAAAAATATATATAATAAAAAATATATAAAAAAATATATATAAAAAATATATATATAAAAAAATATATATAAAAAAATATATATAATAAATATATATATAAAAAAATATATATAAAAAATTATATATAAAAAAATATATATAATAAAATATATATAAAAAAATATATATAAAATATATATATATAAAAGTATATTTAAAAAAATATATAAATATAGAATATACAAAATATATAATTTATATAGAATACTTTCTACTAAACAAAGATTGCATAAAGTCGTGATTTCATTTTATTTTGATTTAGTTGTAAATTTTTGCCAAGTATATTTATATATATTTATATATTTAGACATATATATCTTTAAGCTAGGACAATTTCTATAGCAAACAAAGATCCATGAATAGTTCAGTAAATAATTTATAATATATATATATATATATATATATATATATATTACATATATATATATATATATTACATATATATATATATATATTACATATATATATATATATATATATATTATTTTAGTTTCTTGTTCAGCCCTGGTTGTCTGCTACCTTTTAGCTACCTTTAAATAAATTAAACAAAAATTATACAAGTAGTGCAGTGTATAATGAGCGCTGCAAGCGCTTTTGCAGTTACTTTTACCTCAATAGCCAAGCGGCGGCCGCAACGCTGGTCGACGATAGCAAGCCGAAGAAGAAGAAGAATCAGCAGCAGCAGCAGCAGTAGCAGCAGCAGCAAGGGGTAACCAGGAGCTATATGTGGCCAGTGGGGCAACGGTGCATGTGGCACGGCTGACTGACTGCCACAACACAAACACACACATACGTGTGTGTGTGTCAGGGCGAAATTAATGTGTTGTAAAAATTAATTAATTTTGCAAATTATATATTTTATGCATTATCAACTTCTTTTTGCTCCCATACGGCGGGTCAGCCAACGGGCAAAGGATGCTTTAAATTAACAATGGACAACGCTTAAAATAACAGCAACAGCTGCGCTGCTCTCCGTTTACACACACACACACACACACACACACACACACACACTATTATAGAGAGATATCAGTTTGTGATTTGCATTATATACTTACATATAGAAGTTTATATATATTTATATATATACGCGTCAAGTGGAATGTTTTTTTAATGCTTTTTAAATGGCTTACGTAGAATTAAGTTAAGGCTGAACATACATATAAATACTTCAAAATAGAAATTAGTAAAACTCGATTAAGAAAATCCAGTTAACAAATAATAATAATAAAAAAAAACCATACGAAGCAATTATTTTGGAATTATATTTATATAAATATCAAAAAAAATATATATTTTTTCGCTCACAGTTTATTCACTAAAAAATGAAAGAAAAAAAGAAATTAAAGCAAATATTCAGTTTACAAAAATTTATATTTATATTGATTCATCAGTTAGCGCTCCACGAGCATCCAGCTTAAGGCAATTAACATATTATTCAGACAGCCTTTATATATATATATATATATAGCAAACTAACGCTATTCACAACTAACTACAGGGTATGCCTCAGTCATGCCCAGCCCACCACTCTAGCAGCCTCGTCTCTTATCAGCCATTGAGAACGCATAACAAATGCCGCATTAAAATATTCTATTGTATTCACACAGGCCTTTTTGTACATTTTGCACAATTCTCACAATAATCCCAAACAAATTGCATGCCATATATTGACAAATATATACACAACATATATATATACAAATATATATGTATACATATTTATATGAATATATTTATCAACCAAATGTGCAATCCATGCCTGCCCTCATCATATGAATGAAGTATAAACTCATTAAGCTTAACGTAAGCTTGTTATAAAAATACATATATTTTTTTTTTATATTTTAAATTCGTTTTATTGTTGTTTGAATTTGTTTGTGCATATGGCATAATAAATATAATTAAAATTGTTTATAGCCAATGCAATTTATAATAAAGTGGCCAACTGGCCGACGCGACTCTCTGTCTGCCTGATCGCATTGGCTATGCGCAGCGGCTTATTATGGTTTCGGCAAATTGCTAATAATATTGCTTGGACACGATTTGGGTTTAGTTTTACGTAGGTTTTTTTGGTTTTTGGTTTTGCTTTTATATTTATAATTGCCTGGCCAACTGGCCAGGAATGCCTTATATACATATGCATATATATATATATATATATATCACAGATATATGTCAGTTACTCACGCTCTTAAATCCCAAAATTCATACGAAATGAATTTGTATCTTTTCGTTTGGCAGCCCCTGTCGGACAATCGGGCAGCCCAATCACATCACGAACCAAAAACAAAAAAAAAAAGAAAAAAGAAAATAAAACACAAATGCAGAAGCTCTTTGAGCAACACTTTTCGCAGGCGTCTGTTCTAAATAAATTATAATTTCTTGACTGCCAGATACGCTGAATAACTTCTTCTTCTTTATTATTATTTTTTGTTGTTCTTTTTTGGTTTTGGCACAAATCAACTGCTTAAAATTTCAGATCTGCTTCGGCTTTACTTTTGTTTAGCCTTTGTGTGTCGCACAGACACGCGAAATGAGTCCATTTCAATTTCGGCACATCAAAGTTCAGTTCGAAATGCCGAAATATCTTTGCTGCGCTGCGCGAATCTCTTTTTGCGGTGGCGGAGTGATTAAAGGTGTGGCCATATATCAAATGTGCAGCTCAGTCACAAAAGTCGGCAAGTCAGCAAGCGCTGCTGAAAATTCAAGAAATACAAAACTCTCTCGCCCTGTTTCACAGGCAGCTGCTTAAGCTTAAGCCATGACTACGCAGCTATCAATTTCACGTACTTTAGTAAATATATGTATATATATATATATATATTTATATATATATATGAACATGTATATGTATACAAATGCAACTAGCAAATGAGAAGACTGGAAATGTCACATCGAAGCTAGGATTAAAACATAAAAACAGTTTGACTTAATGACTTAGCCTTATCGGCTTTTGCTGAGCTTCTAGCCAACATCAGCAAGGGGCCCTGCTCAAATTACCTATAAACTTATTTACATATAAAGCAGAAGATGCAGCAAATATTGGGGAAGACAATACACTAAAAAGTAAAGAAAATATATATAAATATATATTAAAATAAAAATAAAATAGCAAATAGAATAAGTTAAGATCTAGAACTATTTATATAGTGTTTCTCAAATGCATTTTTCATCTATTATAACTTAAATATTTCTGATGCCTCCAGCAAAAGTTATCTTACTGCTGCTCTATAAATTTAATCAACTCGTCGTTTCTATTGAGAACTGCAAGTTTTGGCAAGTTTTCCCCATTTGCCATTTGTGTGACAGTTGTGCCTGTCAAATGTCAGCGAGTTGACACTGAAAACTGCAGTTGCAATTGCAATTGCAATTGCTGCTGCTGCTGCTGTTGTTGCTGTTGCTGTTGCTGCGATTTTCTTTTTTCCCAAGTCAAGAAAATTTATTAACCAACATTTTGGTGTCAATGTCGCGTCAATGTCAAAAAGCTCGTGCGCGCTGCTTGGCTGCACTTAAGCACTGAAGATAGACTAGAGCTTAGCATGTGTGTGTGTGTGTGTGTGTGTGTGAGTGTGTGTGTGTGAGTGTGTGTGTGTCTTAGTTGAGTGAGTTTTTGTTGCAGTTGCAGCTAGAGCTGCCATAATTATAATGAAGTGTTGCAGCGCGTTGATTTCGTTGCTGCTGTTGCTCGGGTCGCTTGCAACGCGTTTCATATTTTTTGCCATGTTTTTGAAGCACCCCTAAGCGCTGCACACAGACACACACACACACACACACACACTTGTAGACGCCTGCACACACGTATGTGCTATGCGCCACGCTCGAATCGTCATAAAATGTTGAACGCTAATTGGCGTCTATGTGCGCGTCGGGAGTCGATGCCGAACGCCCGTTACCTCCGCCCCGTTGGCCCCTCTGCCATGGCCTGGCCACATTCTGTGCGTGAGCCGCTTCCATAAGGAGGCGCCGCTCAGTATGTGGCGCCTCGGCTGCATGCCACTTCTTTTGTTGCAAATGTTTTAGCTGCTGCTGCTGCTGCTGCCGCTGCTGCTGCTGCCGCTGCTGCTGCTTGCTAACAAGTTGATTGTGGTCTCCTACATACACGTTTGTGCTTCTCCTTATTCTTTTTGTCACAACCTTTTCTATGGGCCACCTTTAGAAATTTAATTTCTATTTATATGACACACACACACACACACACACACACACACACACACACACACACACCCACACAAAGAGGCAAAACATAATGTTCTCTATGGATATGAGTGCAATTTTAAATATGAATGTGCACACAAGACGTCTCCCTCGCCCTCGCCCTCGCCCTCTCTCTCTCTCTCGCTCTCTCTCTCTCTCTCTAATGTTTTTACATATGTATTTCGTTTGGCAAGTTTGTGCAACGCGTTTTAATGCTGTCGAAAGAAATTTAAAGACTAAATTTAGAGTTTTATAATTTTTTTTTTATAAATTATTATTTTAACATTAATTTATATAAATAATTATTTGGTAAGTTTTCCCTATCTTGAGCTTCTTAATGCTTCAATTATTAATTGCTATAGCTATCGGATTGTAACTGTACTTTGCATATATATCTAATTCTATTTGCCACCATATGAGCCACGATTAAATGGCCTTTAAATTGCAACTGCTTTCCAATTAACAATTCCGCTTAGCTGTCAGCCATTAAAAGCTATTACGATTTAGATAAACACACTCACACACACACAGAGTCTTCTATTATGGGCTCACAACTACATATTTATGCAGTTTACACGCACACACACAGGCAGAGAGAGAGTGTGAGAGAGAGAGAGAGAGAGAGAGAGAGAGAGAGATATTAAATGTACTAATATTATTCGAGGCACATTTCGCTTTACAATTTTAGCTAAATTGTGGCTTAACTAATTTGGCTAAAACATCAACAGCAAAGCAGCAACAATGGGGCACTTTAAGCGCCCAGGGGCCAAACTAGCAAAGTGAAAACTATAATAACAATATTATAATATGCAGTCAGCAATATATATACATATAGCAATATATATACAAATACATATATCTATACTATATCGCATCGCATCGCATCTATAGATCAGCAATAATCCTTATGAAAATCCAATTTGTGAAGAAAATAACAATTAGTTAGTTTTGTGTGCCAATATGAAAACCATATGTGGTAAATGCATTAACTTGGCTAACACAGAGAGAGAGAGAGAGAGAGAGAGAGAGAGAGAGAGAGAGAGAGAGAGAGAGAGAGAGAGAGAGAGAGAGAGACTTAAAGGCATGGCAGTTATAGCTAGCATACAGTTTTGCCCTCTGGCTTTTGGACAACTGCATTTGAGGCCGTAAATTTGGGCAATTTTGTGAATCATTAACCTAAAACATTTTGCTGCTTGTTTAATTATACCTACAAGTGTGGGCAGTAAGATGCAAAGATACATGGATGCATGTGTATATATGGCAACATGTTATCTCCATAAGTGTGCGTGTGTGTGTGTGTGTGTCTGGGGGGGCATTATAATGACCGTACAAAGTAATTGCAGCCGCTGCATGGGCTGCATTACACGCTCGACAAACATGCGATTAACAACAACTACAATTCGAAGACATTACCACAAAATTTATAACATGACAACCATGTTGTTACACACACACACACTTACGCCTATGTAGATAGCTAAAAAGCCAGCTGCTGTTTTTCCAGCCTCTTCGTTGATATAAAATTAAGTGTTAATTAGTTAGAAAGCTGCAGGGCGTCCGCAATGCATTTGATTTACATAGCAGCCAGGCGTAATAAAATGCCAAGATATAGCAGAATTTCTAATTTCGATTATGGTCTCATCAATATTATCCAATGCGGAGCTGACAACCTGTAGAAGACAGGTAAAAGTAATAGCCAATAAATAGCTAAAAGTTAGCTATTAATGTCCAAAATGCAAAAAGAAATGAAAACGTTATGAAATGACCCAAAAAAGAAACAATTAGTTGCAAAAAAGAAAGATATTTAGGTATTTGAATAAGTCAATTTCGATCAAGAACTATCAGAATAATCAAATTAAATTAAGAGACAAGATAAAGTATTATTATATTGAATAAAGAAAAAAGCTAAACGTCAAAAGTAAATGAATAAAAGAAGATTTCATTACTTTATGGAATGAAATCTTCTTCAATCAAAGAAATATATGAATAAAGTCTCCATGAGTCAATTCATTACACTAATTAGAATACCAAAAAAACTATTTACATTTATTACTCTTTTAAATGTATTTTATTTTATTATTTTAGCGGCATTTCAGCTAAATTCCACAACACTGTTTAATTGCCGTCTCTTTAGCTGCCCCTCTCACGCTATAACTATCTATGCTTGCAGCTCAGGCCAGGCGCATCCTTAAACATCAATCAATCTAATGATCTTTGTATGATCTTTACGTTATTTTCTTCACTTTATTTTTTTTTTGAGGCGTTTTGATTGTGTACTTTTGTTTATGCCGCATCATAATCAATATCGAATTTGTTTGGTAATCGCTAGAGAACGAGAGAATGAAAGAGCGGGTTCAAGTTCTTTGTATAGGTGTTGTTAGCCCTTTTGATCCTGCGCTGTCATGTTGAAAGGATCGCAGCTGCCTAATGATTGCGCATCTTTAGCGTGTTAGAAATCACACTCTGTGTGTAGCTGTAGCTGTGGCTACCCCTCGTCATATATCATTAATCAATGTAAGGCCTACAAATTGTTTCCTAAAGTGCCTACATTGTGTGGCTGTCCAAGCAGATCAACATATATATATATCTATATATAAAGATATATACATATATATATATATATATAGAGATATATGTATAGCTGACGTCGAGGCTTCTTTGGCTGCGCCGCCACATAAAATCAATCAAATTAACTATAAATTTCAAGTTGGCTTTTGCATGTCTTTTTGCTTCTTTTTCGATATGCGAAATAATTTATGTTTAAGATGCCATAAATATTCATTAGGCCAACGCCGCGCGCTCCCAACACTAAAAATTGCGTACATAGTTTTATGACCCACCCAGCTGGCTGTGTTAATGAGTCGCGGTTGCTCTTCAACTGCAACTACAACTTCAACTTCAGCATCGGCTTCAGCTAAAGTGCAGCTCGGGCGCAGGGCCTTCCTGCCTTCTGCCAGCCACACATTCTATCTTTATCATTTAGCTCTCGGGTCTTAACTCTCTATACGTCTTTCGTGCACGGTAGCGTAGAAACATGTCTGTAAAATCGCCAATAATGACAAACATAAAACAAGTTAATACATTGAAACTTCCGATTCTTATGCAAATATGCTCGAACGTTTTGTAACTGGTTTCACTTTTTTCTCCATTTTTTTTTGCCTTATTCATCTGGCTTATAATTAAGAATTTTAGTATATGGTATATGGTAGGCAACAAAAGGGCGATGCCTTCATACATTATAGGTTATCTGATTTTGGGCATATATCATTATTAACAGCACAGCAGCCGCAGCACATTTCCATGACAATGACCCAAAACAGCACAGAAATCAAGCAACTTAATATTATTGATTTTTCCCCCAGTCTTCTTCTTCTTCTTCTTCTTCTATTTTTTTGTTTAGTTAACATTTATTAATGGACTTTACGCGTTTGAAAAAAATTGCTATTTAATTGGTTGTCACTTCAGCTGTGAGCTAACGCTGAATGATGTGAAGAGTTCATGCTGAGATCTCGCTCAGCAAATGAAAAGCCACTCAGTCAGTCTATTAGCAGATTGCCTCTTAGATATACACACACTCGCATTAATAAATAGCATTTTGGCAATCATTTATATATTTTTTGTGTTGACAAATCTTGAAAAGAACTTTTGTATTATATGATATTTAAATGCGCGATTTGATAATAAATTATAATGGGTTTTTAGGTTCAAAGAGTCGAAATACAAGCATTTGGTAAGAACGAAGTTTCAGATAAAACTAAATCAAGCACCAAAACTTAAATATTATATTTTCATATTGCTATTTTTTGTAGATAAATATTTAATAGAAATTATTATTTACGTTTTTTTTGTATTTAATAATTATTAAATAAATATTTTTTTATATATTTATTATTTAATTTATATTTTTTATATTTATTTTTCTTTTTGTATTTAATAATTATTAAATACATAAATATTTTAATATATATTTACTTTTTAACTCATATTTTTTATATTTTTTTATGTTTAATTACTAATAATTATTAAATAAATAAATATTTTTTTATATATTTATTTTTTAATTTATATTTTTTATATTTTTTTATGTTTATTTTTTTTGTACTTACTAATTATTAAATAAATAAAAATTTTTTTTATATATTTATAATTTAATTTATATTTTTTATGTTTATTTCAATTTTTTTATTTAATAATTATTAAATACATAAATATTTTTTATATATTTATTTTTAACTTATATTTTTTATATTTTTTTATGTTTAGTTATTAATAATTATTAAATAAATAAAAAATTTTTTATATATTTATTTTTTAATTTATATTTTTTATATTTTTTATGTTTATTTTTTTTGTACTTAATAATTATTAAATAAATAAATAATTTTTTAATATTTATTTTTTAGTTTATATTTTTTATATTTATTTTTATATTTGTTTTTTTTTTTTTGTATTTAATAATTATTAAAATAATAAATATGTTTCTATATATTTATTTTTTAGTTTAAATTTTTATATTTATTTTTAAATAGTTATTTATTTTGTATTTAATAATTATTCAATAAATAAATATTTTTTTATATATTTATTGTTTAATTTATATTAGCATTAATTTTATAATGAAATTCAAGATTAATTTCATTTTTTATAGATATATATTAGAAACTTCATTGGCTTGAATCACGTTACAGAAATACGCATGCATCAAATACAAAATCAACTTGATTTACACTTTTAATTTTATTTTAAAAAAATTCAAAAAAATAAAGTTATGCATTTAAATTAATTTTAAAATATTTTAAATTTTAATCAATTAAATTTTAAAATTTTTATTTAAATTTTCATAAAGTTTTCAATATTAAAGTTTAAGAATTTATAATAAATAATTAATTAAATTAAATTTATATTATAATAATAATAAATTAAATATATTTTAATTATAAATAATTGAATAAAATTTAAAAAATTTATAAAATTTAACTGATCAAAATTTAAAACTAAAAATATTTTAAAATTAATTTAGATGCATAACTTTCTTTTTTTTCTTTCTTTAATTCAAACTCAAAAAAATGAAATTAAATATTTCGCATAATTTTTAGCAATTATATTTGGCAAATAGCCAAAACTTTTGACTCGCACACATTTACATAAGTTGCCAATATGTTTATTTCCATAAACGAAATCCAAGAATTCCCAAAGGCAACTTTTTTTTGGCTATGTAAATATATATGTATATGTATATGTATATATATATATATATATATATATATATATATATATATATATAATTTTTTTGCCAGCTGCAGGCGACAAACAAGAAGCTGAACAAAAAAAAATCAACAACAGAATATATTTTTATGTATACATATGTATGTATCTATGTATGTATGTATGTATGTATGTATGTATGTATGTGTGTATGTATGTTGTATAAAGATGGTAGAGTCATAAAACTGTTGAATTGCACGTAAATCTCCTGGGCTTTTGGAGACTACTACAGCAGCAACTACAACACAGTGGCCATAGGCAGTGCGGGACTCAAGCCCCGGGACATGTTGTGGCACGTCGTCGTCGTCGTTGTTCAGCATTTCTATTCTGTGTGTGGAGATTTATTTTTATGCAACGCGTCTGCAGTTGCTCCGTTCGGGCATTGCGCAAGCAAAAAACCAAGCTAAATAAAAACTGAAGCCAACTTCGTGTAAAGAGCAGAAAAATCATATAATCGTCAAAAGTCACAGGAAACATATGCAAATGCTGGAAGCTCACTCACTGGACGCGGCGCAGTCAGTGCCAGCAAAAATATATAAATGTACATGCATATATATATATATATGTCTCTGACTGGTCCGGCTTGGACTGGACGCTTTTGTTGTGTGCTGCTTTGGTTCTCGGCATGCAACAATAGCCACACGTTTGTTCCAAAGGTAACAGAGGTAGCGATTTATACGTACCACATATGTAGATGCTCTAACAAAATGTGGCCATAGCAGCTACTCTATGCAGCTGGCATAACTAAGTAATCTAAATGCCCTTGGAAAAGGCATTTCAAATGAATCTTACAACATTTTAAGCCAACGCATTTAACGGTAATCAATTCCATTCATACCATTTGGCAATCAATATTTAGATAAGCATCTCTTTAGCTTCTCTTTAATATTTCATCACATTGTGACCTAAATCTGATTAGAGCTTTGCACAACTGCTGCACAACAATGCTTAATGCATGCTTAATGCGGTTCTGGCCGTAAGCTTGAGCTTTTGATAGAGTATGAAATCTGCGACAAACTGTTTTTTTTAGCTCTGCTGGCTGTTGTTGTGCTGTTGTTGCCGTTGTTGTTGGCTGCTGCATTCATTCATATTCGTACAAATTTTGCGCGCTTGACAAAGCTGAACAATGATGTACTTCATGTAAATTTCACTCGCCGGCTGACTGAATCTCTGCATCACCGACCCGTTGCGTTCCGTTGACGAGCTGGCGTTTCGCTGATATGAAAAACCTAAAATGTTGCATATGTAAAATGGATTGGCACCACTTCATATACATATGTGTATGTGTGTATGTGTATGTGTGTGTGTGTGTGTATGTGTATATGTGTGGATCTGTTTACATAACTTTATTGATGGCAACAATAAATGCTGCCAGCGGCGTCGCCGCCGCAAGTGGAGACGGCAGCGGGCGCAGCTGAACTTACATAGCCTGAGCAAAACATGGCTTGCATATTTGTATAAATTTAAGTGCCAGCAGATGTTGCATAATACAATTGAATTTGCTCAAAACAAAAGAGCAAGCAAAAAGTCCCAACATTGCTGTGGGAAATCTGCGCACGCGAGCGCCCACAAAACAACAAATTGCATTTCAGAATTTTTTCATTTTCAGTTTTTTCTGTTTTTTTTCTTATTTTGTGTTGTGATTTTAACGATGGACGCCATTTTCACAGGCTAGAAAATTTTGCTGTTACTTTTTGGTACGACTATAAGGTTGAGTTCGAGATAAGAAAACGTTGAAATGCCATTTTAGCCAAGAATTCAAATAGGCACAGAATTGAGGGAATAAAAGGACAGCAAATAGAACATTTTTACAATTATTAAAAAATATTTCTTATATAATTCTTATACATAGAAGGTACAGAATAATTTTCTTACACATTTCACAAAACTTCGCTTGCATTTTTCATATTTGTCGATTAACCCGCGCAGTCAAAACTCTGGTCAGTGGTCAGTTTCAATATATGCATATATGTTAATAGCCAGAACCAGGAATTGAGGCTGCAACAACAACAATAACAACAACGACAGCAACAGCAGTAACAGCAGCAGCAGCTCCCTTTTGAGCCATAAGCCATGTGCTGTGGGCCCGGAGCTTTCGCAGATCCCACAATAACCTAAAACTACTGACCAACGAACCAAACGGGCAACAACAACAACAACAATAACAAGAACAGCCGAAACGAACACCAGCGGCCTTTTGTTGTTCGTTGTTGCCGTTTAGAATGTCACTTGATTTTTGATTGATTGTTGTGGGAAAAATGGCAAAAATATTTTTGCATAAATTCACAGTGTGCAGCACAGCAAATATCTGTAGATGGTTGTTGCATGTTGCAATGTGTAACTAACTGTGCGGTTGTGTGTGTGTGTGTGTGTGTGTGTCTCTGTGTGTGTGTTAACATTGTTTATGTTTTTATTAAAACATGAGCGCCGACGAAGCGGAAACATTTCATATGCCATTTGTGGCATACGGTTAACACAAAAGCAAAAAGAATTCAGAGAAACAAGTAAGAAAGCTGTAGTCGGCAGTGCCCGACTACAAGATACTCTAACTATTAGCTGCACATACAGATTCATGCCAAAATAAATCTAATAAATTCTAGTAAAACAAATCAATGTTGCCCCTTCAAGATGCGCGCCTGCATCTTCTAAGTTAACAATCCTTTGTTCTTCTTGCTCGATTCTTCGCAACTAAATAATTCACATTTAGTGCTTTGAGCCATTTCAGAACTTTTAACACACACACAGTTACAATTATAACACACACAGTTACAATTATAAATCAATTGCTATTCTATTAATGGAATGCTGCTCGGCACAAGCAACTGCAGTCGATTGCTGTTGATATATGTTAAACATTTCGAATGGAGTTGTACGCAGTTGTCATATCTCTGCAAGTAATACAAGTTTCTTAGTTCTTAAAGGCTGAGAGATCGACGTTTTATTTAGATTGAGTCAACTAGATGTGCGTATCAAGAATATTTGAACTATATGGGATCAACTCAACTTTTATTCCAATAAAATCTTTACATAATATTTATACTATAATTTAATTCAAATTTTTATCTATTCAAGTAATTTGAAATACTTTGCTTTTAAAACTATTTAAGGTCCTTTACACTTGGCTGGAATATGATATATAAAATATGTTTATAATATTCAGATTCAGTCAAAAATAATATATAAATTAATTGAAAAGTTGTCAATAATTTTTAGTTTATCAAAAAAAAAATAGCATATATCAAATAATTTTAATAGTCCCTTAAGGAGACTGCTTAAAATTAGGAAAAGGCTCGCTCTAGAATAACTTCTAAGATATTTAGAGGACATTCAAGTATTATGAAATACACTGAATTGGCTAAGATTATTCTACAGGTAAACAGAACTATTATTATTATTTTCTAAATGCTAGGATTGTTAAAGCATTTAATATTCAACATAGTATATAAGTTGGCAGCTTCGGCCTTTCACTACATGAAGTTGTTACTGCTCATAATATAAAATTGGCATTTGAATATGACAATATATAGAAGGCCAAGTGCCTTCGAATTACACTGCTTAAACTGCTTCCATTTTTAATGGAAATCGAGAAAATCATTCAAAACTGAAAATATTCATAATCTGTGTATTCACTACGGAGAAAAAGTGGTCGGCTTCTAGCTCATCTTTAAGTCGTGCTTGAAGAAACATATATAAATATGAGTTTCAATCGATGCTAATGACAAGGCAATAGCAATGGAGTCAAACAACTTGCAACACACCACAACAAACTTGAGCTGGCCACTTCTTATGGATTACGAGATGGCTGCAATAATATAAGCCAACAGACAGACAGATCGACTCAGAGTCGAGTCAGATCGACTCAGTTTATCACCGCTATAGATGTCATAGCATCAGCTATTGCTTCGTCTGCCAGTTACATTCATTTGGTCCAAACACATTATACCCGTCATTCCAATTTGCAATGAGTGCAGGGTATACAAATTATTTTGCCTCACGCCGCCGAATATTAAAATGTGCATTATTTAGTGGCCAGCAACATTGTAGAACAACAACAGCCAAAAACACAGAACCAAACCGAACAGAAAAATATAACAGAAAACAAAAAAAAAAAAATAAGGAGAGAACAAAAACAGAGATCGTAAAACTTGGCCATGGCTAAAAGAAAGCATTACTCTCCAGACGCTCCGGCTAGCCGAGGAGACAGCATCATATAACGAGCCAAGAAACTTGCACTCGCTGAGCATTAAAAAATCAAATTATAATAAAATTGCAGATTAACTGTTGACGGTTGGGCAGAAGGACGCAAGAAGCAGAGCTGCACACTCGTTAAGCAGCCAAGAATGAGACGGAATGATGCTTGTATACCTTGGCCGGCGTTTTCGTTTCGTAGCAAGACAATCAGCTACTAACAACTGCAACTGGAGATGCACAGCAGCAACAGCTGCTGCTAGTTGATGTTGTCTGCTGCTGCTGCTGCCTGCCTGCTGCTGCTGGCTGCCTGCCTGCCTGCCTGCCAAGATTAAGTCATCATCAACATTTTGCAGTTGTCAACTACTTAAACAGCACTTTGTGTGCGGCCTGCAGAACAACAAGGACTTAGGGTTGCATTAAACATTGAATCTTACGCCATTCTCAATCTCAATGATCAACGTTATTGCGTTTGTTGTTTTATTTTTATGGATTAAGCCCTATATGAGTGGTGCTTGAGCAGCTGTCGAGTGCCTACCAGTTGCAGCTAAACAATGTTAAGCAATGAAGTAGCAGATCCTGCGAAAAATCATGAGAAAAATAAATTTCAATACCAAAAATTGGTAAAGTCAAGAAAAATATATGAAAAAAACAAAACTAATTTATAAATATTTAAGCATTTTTCTTTTTTTAAGTCAAGTCTTTAGATTTGAAATATATATACTAAATTATAAATATTAAATAAATCTGAAGAATTTACTTGTATTGTATTATAGTTAGATATAGATAGATTGACAAATATATATGCTTGTGTAGCAACTTTTAAAAAAATTCCTTGGGCATCCCTCGCCCATCGGGCTCATAGAGACATTCTCTGGCCTGGCTTTTGGCCATTAATGTGGCCAACTAAAATTTATATGTCTGCCACATTGTAAGGCGCTTATAAGTAGTATATGCATACTTAGTTGACAATTTGTGGAGTCGGGTCTAGCAGTGGCTACCAATGAGCTGTCCCAAGTAGAAAGCTGACTAGCTGGCTGACTGGACTGGAACTTGAGGCTTATCTAAGTGCTCAAGGCACGACAAAAGAAGACATCGTAGCTGCTGCTGCTGATGCTGATGATGACGCTGCTGCTGCTGCTGCTGCTGATGATGATGATGCTGCTGATGATGATGCTGATGATGATGATGATGATGACACATGCAACATGTCACACTCGATCTGTCTGTACCCCTCTCTCACTACCTTTCTCTCTCTTGCTCGCCGTCTATCTCACAGTATAAGTGTTTATTGCATTGACACTCGAGGGAATGGCACTGGGCATCTCGGCTCTTTGGCTGCGGCACACTTTCAAATCATAAATTTCAAGTTTGTCACTTGTGTGCTGATAGCAGGCTGTAAAACAAAGCGAGTTGTCCAATCGAAATGACCCCCGTACACCCATATATATATACATATATTTGTATGTGTGTGTGGAGCAGAGCTGCTGAGCCATCTGTAACCCTTTATGAAGCCAAATGCAAATGAATGATGCGACGGGGCCGTTGAAAATTATAATTGGAGCAACGGGCATGCAAACCGGACCAAAAGAGGAGATGACTTTGACGAAATGGCCAATTGTCCAAATGACGAAAAGGAAATGACCAAAGAGCAACCAATAACGAAATCCGCCAAGGCCGATGAAGCCAAGCGGGGAAGGCCGCCGAAAAGAGAAGGCGATTGAATAAAGGACAAGATTGAACGCCAAATCAGCCACCAAGGGCCAGTGAAACACGAAGAGACAAGAAGTTCAAAGTGACGAAATGAATAGTCGAGTACTTCATTGGCTGTTTGTCTCATAGCACTGGGTCCAACGGGTTGTTGCCATCAATGACCAAAAAAAAAAAAAAAAAAAAAAAAAAAAAAAAAAAAAAAAAAAAAAGCAGGGGGGAGTCATTGCAAGTCGACTGTTTTTATTCTAAGATAGCTGCTAAAGGTCCATATGCTAATAAACTCCAAGTTACAATGTACTTACTGATTTGATTTTGATCATTTTATAGCCTGATACAGCTTCATTTTTTCTTTTTGCTTTTTTCTCTGTCACATGAGATTTACATAACATCTAGAATGGGAAGAACAAAAAAAAAAAAAAAAAAAAAAACCCCCCCCCCCCCCCCCCCCCCCCCCCCCCCCCCCCCCATTCATCGGCCGGGCCCAGCAGTCAAAGCGCACCACATACCGGGGGGGGGGGGGGGGGGGGGGCCCTTCTGTCTCCGGCCGTGGGCACCACAAGCCATGAGTGTGTCCCCCCCCCCCCCCCCCCCCCCCCCCCCCCCCCCCCCCCCCCCCCCCCATCCCCAACTGTTACCGTCCGCCCCCCCCCCCCCGGCGCGCGGCGCTGCTTGTGTCCCTCGAATTCAGTACTGACTTCCGAACAAATTTCCGCTCTGGTCGCGGCCGCACGCGCCACACGGCCGTCGCGCGCGTCTTTGTGTCTGTCTCCCCGTCCACGAACGAGACGCAAACGGTCGCCCGACGTCCGCCCGGGTCGGCCCGTCCACTGCAGCCTTCAAGCCGAGTCGGCCCGGGAGCCTTACCTGTTGTTTTTTTTTTTTTTTTTTTTTTTTGGTGTCCAAACGGCCACCTCTGGGCTTCGTTAATGTCGGTTGGTATTGTGGTTGAAGCTAATGAAGAGTGGATTCCATTAAAGTTATTTCTAATAGATTCAAGGAGGCAAGCCTAAAAGGCATTTTATATATATGTATAAAATATTTTTATAGCAGAACTTGAGCTCTTTCTTAAGGCAGCTGTCATCTATAAGCTATACCGGATATTTAAGCCACGTCTCCTAACTAAAAAGCCAACTAACAACTATTTATAATAATCACATTTGTTGGGATTTTCACCAAATTAGGCTCAAGCATTTAACAGCGCGCTAAACAAATTTGAGCTTTATTACAAGTTATTATTATGTTCATTTTATTTTTTTCTTTTTTTTTTGGCAACGAACAAAGCCAGAAATCAGCCGCTCAGGCCACATTATAGTTGAGACACACCCATATATAACAATCGAGTGCTACCGAGAGCCAAATAACATAATTTTTAATAAAGCTTTGATTTCAGCCGACTCAAGGCAATAGCATTGACAAAGAGAGAGAGAGAGAGAGAGAGAGAGCGACAGAGAGCGAACGAGATAAATAAAAAACTTAAATTAAACTTTCTAAAGCCTAGTTAGAAAGGAAAGGTTACAAGATTTAAGGGTTTTCACAAAGTAAACGGGCAAAAACTGTAGCTAAACACTTGTCGTCAGCTGGGAAAATTAGAAAACTTTAACAAGTTTTTCGTTTTTCGCTTTTTCGCTTTTTTGATTTTTTTTTTTTTTTTTTTTTTTTTTTGCCAGGAAGTTGTCGCTGTGCTCGTTGTCGTTGTCGTTGTCGCTACGTCTGTGCAGCTCTTTTCTTTTGTGATATTTTTGCTGTGCGGCTTAAAGGCAAATTTTAATTAAACTATTCATGCGTTTGCTTTTTGGGGCTCGTTGTTCGGGCCAGGATGAAGCCTGGTAGCAGCCGTTGCCAGACATAAACACAGACACTTTTCAAGTGCGTACTTTCTAATTTTCTTTTGCAATACGCTGCTCAGCGCATGGCAAACAAACAAAATAACAAATAAGAATAACAGCAGTCCAGCGCCACCGACTGCATAATACTCTTTTGCGATCTAGAAATAGTTCAAGTGATTAGACTACATTGTATTAAAGGTTTATCTTTGGAGAGGTGACAAAACTTGATGATCTTAGCTCATAAACTGTGGAATATATAATTTTTCAATTTGCTACATATAGTAGGAGATGAAAAGAAACTTACTTGTCAAAATTTTGCAATATTAGCTGAAAAGCTCTGAACACGATTTTCGATCTCAATGGTTGTGGCTATAGAACTTCTATGTATATATGAATAGCTTTTTAAATATATTAGAATGTACTCTTGACACTGTAAAGTAATTAGTAATTTGCCAAGCCTCTAGTGGGTCGTCCCACTTTATCAGATGAACTTACAGAGCAAGAGATTTGCCTTTTCCAGGCATACACAAAACCTATATACTCTTTTGAACTTAAGTTTAACGAGCATCAAAATGCCTTTCTTGCGGCTCCAGACAATAACAAAAAAAGAATAAAATTAAACCAACAACAATAACAATGACTGACTTTTGCCTGTCTCTTTGAGTGGTGGGTGTCTTGACTACAACGGTTGTGTGTCTGAGCTGCTTAGCACTCGTAAATGTCGGCAATACGGATGTTGTTGCTGCTGTTGTTGTTGCTGCTGCTGCTGCTGCTGCTGCTGGTTGCTGGTTGCTTGGTGTCTGCTGATTTAAATGCCAAGTCTTAGCTTGAGCTTGTGAGCAGCGAGAAGCCGATGTTGTCAGGCACTTGTGTTCAGCTGTGAATTACGTATGCCCAAGGGGCACACTGAAGACGTTTGCCTAAAGCAGATCTGCTAAATAGCATAGAGAGAAACCCACTTGAATCTTGTTGAAAGTTCAGATTCCTTGCACATACATACATATGTATATCATTTGCAATAGTATAAAGCAAAGCACTTGCATTTCACACATTTCTATGATCTATATTTGTTACGCTCAACTAATTACAGACTTTGTCTCCGTTTTTATTAGCGCCATTATGAAGAGTGCTAAAATTATCTCCAAATTCCCGTCTGTCAACAGTTGGCATTCCATTGAATAGCTCAAGCAAATGCAACAGGTCCGTTCACACAAAAGCAAAGAAGAAGAACTCGTACAGAAAAAACTCTTGAAGTACTTAAGTAAAAGTCTCAAGTCAACTCAAATGTGCAGCAAAAATTATGCGAGTTGAGAGACAAAAGTTCAAAGAGAAAACAGAGTATGCGTAATTAGAGCATTGTCTGGGCAATATGCAAAGGGCGATTGTTGCTGTTGCTTTTATAGCAATCTGCGAGCTTTAGTTCAGCTGGCAATTAAAAGTCACAGAGCTGTCATAAACATGCACTCACTCACACACGCACACACACACACACACACGCGCGCCCAACTAACTCAAGGAACGCGCCGCTGTTGATAATAAAGGGCAGCAGTGGAGCGCAGGCACTAAACAGGTAGCCGGTGTAACAAAGTTATTTGTTTGTTTTTGCGGCATCCTCTGTTTTATGACTTAATTAGGAGCCAGAACAACAAAGGTTGTGTACAAATCAGCGTGAACCATAACGGTACAGACGACTGGCAGTTGAGCGCAGGGGAAAAACTTGGGCTCTTGATAAACTGGGCAAACACCTTTTGCGTCCGATCGGCTGGTAATTATGCACGCGACACATGTTGCAAGCACACTTGGCCTACAGATTGACTAGCTAAACAGTAAAAGAGCCAAAGATTATGAGAGAGAGAGAGAGAGAGAGAGACAGAGACAGAGAGAGGGGGCTGGAGACTGGGGGCTGCTAACTTACTCGACTTGTCTCATTATCATTACAATAATCACTTGGCGGCAACGCGGCGGCGTCTCTTGATTGTGATCAGTGCAACAGCCGGCTGAACATCATGATCGGCAACGATAAACATCATCATTGTCATCATTATCATCATCATGATCATTGTACGCGTCATCGTGTGCAAAAATATGAGCCTCTTGTGCGACTTTGCCACCACGCCCTTAAACGCATGCGCAAGAGCCAAGCCCCAAAGAGTGTGCGTACGTGTGTGAGTGTGTGTGTGTCTGTGGTGTTGTAATTGATCGTGTAGTTCAGATTGTAAATCAGTTGTGCGTGTATGCGTATGTGTGGAATGCGCCCTCCCAACAAGGAATATGCTAATTTTACTGTCTTAGACCCAAATGTGAACAGCAGAGGAGGTGCACAAATTATATGACTAATATTTGCCATAAGAAACTCCCCATTATAGGCAGATCGTTAAAATGATGTATCATGGAGTGCATGCAGAGCTTAGAATAAGTTCATAGAATATAGATAAGCATAGTAATAAGCAAAGTAAACTTAAACATGCTTTGTGCTTTGAATATATGGAAATTTAAAGACTCACCAAATTAAGTCACTTTAAAAGATTCTGAAAAGTAAAACAAATTCACTTTAGATTTTCATTAAATTAATTTGCACACAAACAAAAAATAAAAACAAAACAAAATTTGTACACAATTTGTACAATACACAGGACAAAAATATATTAAACGCCATACTTCAAACACGCAAAAACCATTAGCTTGCACACTTTTGATATAAAAAACACACTATCTTGACACTTTTGCATTTGCTACACTTAAAAAAAAAAGGATTTAATTTCCATATAGTCTATTCCACGCGATATTGAATCGATTTTATAATTAGCTATGCTTTCAGGCACAAACTAAAATATTGCTATACTATTTACTATATTCTATGCTATATATACACTTCATAAATAATAATAAATAAATAAAAAATAATAAACGAATAAAAAATAATAAAGAAATAAATAAAACTAAATAAATAATAAAAAAATAAATAATAAAAGGTAAAAAATAAATAATAGATAATAGAAAAAAATAAAAATAATAATAATAAAAAATAAATAATAAAAAATAAATAATAAAAATAAATAACAAAAAATAAATAATAAATAATAAAAATTAAATAATAAATAATACATATTTAAAAATAATAATAATAATAAAAGTAATAATAATAAAAGTAATAATAATAAGGGTAATAATAATAAAAGTAATAATAATAAAAGTAATAATAAAAGTAATAATTATAAAAGTAATAATAATAAAAGTAATAATAATAACAGTAATAAATTTAACATTAATTATAATAAATATACACTTTATACACTTTAGACATTTCCTGCACTCCAAAAAAAAAGGTTGCACCAAATCTGAAAAGAAAGAAAACAAAGCAAATTATAAAGGTTTCAAAAATTATACAGGAAATATAATATTTACACACACACAGCTGTGTTCATAAAAATAGTAGCGCGACTGAACTTTTCACAAAATTGTGCTGTCCAACATTTCAGTGGCACTACTATTTTTATGAACATTGCTGTATATTATATAAGAAATGGATTCAACCACTTATAAAAAAAATAAATAGATAAATAAAATAAGAAGCCATATCAACAAAATAGTTAGCCATTAGAATTCCGTAAGCAATTTCTAAAAGTTATTCATTAAAGTCAAATATATGACATTTAAATTAACAATTTGTCATAAAATATGCTTAAAGAGTCTGTTTGGTTATGGGCTCAAATCACATTTGGCGCTTGATGTATATATGGCTTAAGTGCTAAAAATTCCAATTGATTATGGTGTGGAGGAGCTGCTAAGCGCCCAGAGTGAATATCATAAAATATATAAAAAAAAGTAATAGATGCCAGACAGAGCCACACACACACACACACATACACACACACACACACACACACACACACACACACACACAGACAGATATCTTAAACAAAAACAACAGTTGATGTGAAAGCTTAACGACAAGTCATTAGCCAGGCTACCCAATACATATGTCGCTGTCCATGTTGTGGCCATATTCTTCTATATAGATATCCAATGTAGTTGACTCTAGAACAGCAATAACAACAAGAGTGGAGAAGAACCGGCGCAATGCCAATGACTTCTTGTCCACTGAATGGAGGACAGGAAACAGGAGACAGGGCGGCACAAAAAGCACGTTGAATGCAATAAAACTTTCATAACTCTGCAGCTAATGGAGTTCGAAATGCTGCCTCGTAAAATATTTGTTGTTGCCATTGCTGTTTGCCGTTGTTGTTGTTGTTGTTGTTGTTGTTTTTGTTGTTCTGGTATAATTGCTAGGACTGGGTTACGTTTTGGGTTTGGGCAACGCCAAGCCAAGTGGCATTGGCAACGGAAGCGCCAACTTGGACCGCAGCCTCGGACCGAGCGAGCGACCGGGCCTGCGCCGTTAAAATGAAGAAATTGTCATAAAAAAAACATAACTGCATAGTTGTTGCTGCTGTTGCTGTTGTTGTTGTTGTTGTTGTTGCTACTCTTCTTCTTGTTATAGACACTATTTATACCCTGTAGTCATTAAAATGTGTAAATTTAAGCAGGTCGTCTAATTGTTGAGAATTGTTATACACTTCAATTATTATTTTCTGCTATACTGTGTTATAGATATATTCGCGATATTTGATGAATAAATATAACAGATTTATATATTTTTCCTATCAGCTATGGCTTCACCTGCTACACTTGAAAACTAGTTTTGAGAAACAACTTCAATACAGGGTATCTGCCTAGTCTGCTACGCGCTTTTCTGCCTATTTAATGTAATTTTCTACTGTTAAAAGTGCATCAAGCGCTAGGTAGTGTATCTATAGTGTATATAAATGCTGCTGCTTGAGCCGTGGGCTTGGCAACTTGTTCGCTTTTTATGCGCATTTGTTGGGCAGTTTTTTAATTGAAATCACAGACAGGCGCAACGCGAGTGCAAAGAGTTATAAATAACGAAGCAAACAACAATTTTCAGCTGCAATTATTTCTTTGTATATTTTTTTTGCTTTATTTTTTTTTTTTTGGGTGCATCTCTCTTTTGGCCAAGTTATTGAACAGGCTGCCAATACGTTGGCCAACTTAATCACCGCCAGGTACTTCAACAAATGCCAAAACGTAACAACTACTTAGGCATATGCTTCAGCTGGCAGCTTTTGATTCTTGTTTTTTTTTTCCTGCTACCATTTTCCTCCACTGTTGTTATTGTTGTTGTTGGCGTTGTTTTTGTAGGCGTCAACCTGCTCTTTAAGCTGCATTATTTATGCGGCTGTGCAGCGATAACGCGCTTGCAAAAAAACAAAAAAAAAACGCCACGACTTGGCAGCTCCAAAGAGTTGGCAACCTGCAGACGGTCAACGCAAGACTTGCAGCAACCTGCACTACTTTTAAGGGCTCACTCTCGGTGCAAGTCCAGGCGAAGGCAGCAGCAGCAGCAGCAGCAGCAACAGCATCAGCAGCAGCCGGCAAGGCGAAACAAAAATATGAGATATTTCTTATCAGCTGGTATGCATCTGTGCACCTCAAGCGATTCTCCATGCTGCAGCTCGCCAACTTCGACTCCTGCATCGACTCCTGCTGCTGCCTGCATTCGCTTTCAAAACATTTTCATTTGCCGCTGAAAAGAAGCTGCTGCAGATTTATTGTCTTTGCCTTTGCCTTTGCCTTTGCCTTTGCCTTTGCCCTTGCCTTTGTTGTGTTGTTGTTTTTTCTTCGCATCCTTCTACTGGCAAACGCTACTCCCATCTGCCCCCTCCATGGATGGCCCCTGGTTGACTATAATAATAATCATAATATCAGTCGTAAGTACATTTGTTGCTGCCGCAGTTGCTCCATACGGCTTGCTCTGCACTAAATACCAAGGAATTGGCTTATTGTGGTGCCCAGTTGCCTCGACCTGCTGCTCGTGCCTGCCTCTACCTCATACCGCTCTGTTGCCACACATGCCCGCAAGCGTCTTTTAGTTGTTGTTGTTTTTTTTCCCCTTGCTGCACTGATTTTCCTCTATATATATTTTATTTTTGCCCGGTTTCGATTTCTTTACTTAGAAGTGGGCAATGAATGTCCGTACCAAAGTCTTGCCATATATGTATGTTGTTTGCTTGCATAGAATATGATTGTACAGTGTGACAATGGACTATCCGAATGGAATATTCAAAAGTAATTGATCTTGACATAACTCCATATGCAAAGTAAGTCCGATAGACGGCCATCCTTTTGGCTTTATAAAACTGTATTTGCATAGCAAGATTTAGAGCAGCTCAACATTCAAATATTTCAATAATAATCTCATTATCAGTTTGAGAGTTATATTTTGGAACATATTCGTCCCACTGTGCACCAACTTATACAGCAGCTAAATTTCTATATGCTGCCAAGGTTACATCCCAGTTACACAAATCTATAACAAAACTAGTGCAGTATTTGTATAATACGCACACATATTTGTACATGGTACAAGATATTACAAGATCTACACAAGAAGATGATGATGATGATGATGATGATGATGATGAAGAATGAGAAGAAGAAGAACACTAGGCAATAGTCACGAGCCCCCCTCACGGCCTCTCCACTCTACAAGCGAACCCAAAGTCCAAACTGCAACAGAGCCTCATTTAAATGCTTATCAGTGAAATCTGGATGAACAAAAGCGGCTGCTGCTGCTGCTGCTGTTGCTGTTGCTGCTGATGTTCTGTGGCTGTGGCTGCACAGCTAACCAAACTACTCACTCAACTGAGAGGATGCTTCGACTGCTGAGCCATTCCGCAAATATGCTGCAAACACAGGGTGGCAGGGAGAGGCAAGTTCTAAGAGAGGGGGACGGGGGCATACAGGGGCCACAGTTTGGATAGAAGAAAAATGAGAAACCACTGAGATAAAGTGGCAGAGATTTGCAACATTCAAAAGCTGCTGCTGCTGCTGCTGCTGCTGTTGCTGCTGCTGCGGCTGCGGCTGCGGCTGTTGTCTAGAAATGCGAGCAATGCAACTGGCTCGCTTGTATTTGCAAATTTTGGATTATTCATAGTTGTGATGAAGAACAAGAACAAGACAACAACTATTGCAGCGTATTTGCTTACCATAAGTAGAGTGCGAGTTGTTGCTGCCACATTTCTTACGCAGTTGTTTTTGCTGCTGCTGCTGCTGCTGCTGCTGTAGTGGCCCTTATGCAGGCAGCAGCTTCCTTGAAATTGGCAAAACTAACTATGAAATGGTCTACCATCTTTCTCCATTCTTTTGGCCCCAACTTCTTATCTAACATCTGCGCTTACACTGGAGCCCACAGAGCGCATATATTTAACTCGCGCTGCGTGTGTTTTTAGCTCCCCTTGCTTCCTGGCTAACCCAGCTCATCATATCACATTGCCTGCCCACTGATTGGTCTGTCTGACTGTCTGTCTGTCCCTCTCTCCCCCTCTCGCTCACACTGTGTGTGTGTGTGTGTGTGTGTGTGTGTGTGTGTGTTTCTGTTTTTGTGTGTGATGCATCATTTTGGCCTAATCAGGCCGCAAATCGTTGGCATTAAAGCCTAGCCGTAAGCTATGTTAGCTTTTGAAATGCTGGCTGCCCACTTGTGGCCAATTCTATGATATTTAACTTGTGCATATTTGCATTGCTTTTCATTCACTGTGTTCTCCATATGCTCCAAGGCATTTTACAGATTATTGAGATACATTTATTATATTATATATATATATATATATATATATATATATATATATATATATATATATATATATATATATATATATATATATATAATAGTATATATAGTTTTGAGCATTTATGACTAATTTGATTGCTTACATATAAACAATTCGCCTGCTTCTCTGGCTAAAACTAATTAATTGCTGCAGCTCCCATCAGTTTGGCATGTTTTCTTTTATTCAGATAACTATCAACTATTCAAGCTGTTTGACTTTAGATTTATTAAAATTTTCACAATAGTTCAAGTTATTCGATTAATTTTTAAATATTTTTTCTGCTGTACTTTCACTAGTTTATTGCTCTATCCATAATTCATGCTATAGCGAAAGTCCACAGAATGTTTCACTTGTCAAAAGAGAAGAAAAACCAAAAAAATAACAACAAAAACAAAAAAAATAAATAAATAAACTGCTTTATAAATAGACGACAACAAATACAAAACTTTTGGAAGCTGAACTAATCAAACAGAAAGAAAGGTAACAGATGCCCGAACACACTCGAGACGAGACAACTTGACTAGAAGACTTTACTTAGCGTCAAGTATTAATACGCTTTCATTAAAAAATTGAATGCTCGATTAGTCAGACAGTGAGGCCCAAGTCAAAATGCGCACCTTTGACACGTGTGACCCACACAAAGAGAAAGAAAAAAATCAACAGCAACAACAACAGCCACAGCAACAAAGAATACTCAAAAAAAAAAAAAAAACTCAAGCGGACGTGTGCCGTCAAGTGTGGAAAATTCGCCTTTTGACAAATGTGGGCTTTAGAAAAGTAAATAAATAATATAAAAAAAAAAAAAACAAAAAAAAACATATACAAGAGGAAAACAAGCCTTCAGATACAAATGAACATTTGTAAGTTTTCTGTTTGCTCAGTGGACAATTCAATCGACGATGCGTAAAAGCCAATGATGAAAAATATATATGTACATACACACATATATATGTATAAATAGATATGTTTCTAAAAGCTGGAAAGAAAGTCTGTTCCTTTGGGCAATATGTTGTGTATTTGTATTGATGCTTGTTGCTCTTGCTGTATTGATGCATGTTAGAAATTTATGACCGCAAGCGTTGCTCTTTAATTACAAATGACACAGAATTCATTTCGAGTGTCTCAATTTTGACATTATTAATGTTTGCCATGCCACCCAATATGCAAGGCAGCTGGAAAAGAGCGAACTGTGACAGAGCATTAGGGGGTATTGGGGGCAGTTGCAGGGTTCGATGCTCGTAGCTCGTAGCTCGAAGCCGGTTTTGGCTGCCACACGCTCAGGCCATACAAATCACAGTTTTGGCTATATGCTTGCAATGCTCGCATTGCCGCGCCTGATGTACGATTTTGGCTTAATCTTTGTGGAGCATGTGCGTCGCTGAATCTGTGTGTGTGTGTGTGTGTGTGTGTGCGTGTGTATGCGCGCGCGCATGTGTCTGTGGCACGTTCAAGATTTGCAGTTATAGATACGAGTGCGCCACGCACCGCACAAGTGCACAAGGGAGTCGCGTTGCTTGCCTCAAAAAGTGCACCAAAAAACAGAAAAAAAAATAAGAAATAAACGACACTGCAGAAATCAAATCAAGTTTAGCCTAGAGTCGGAGTACGTGTAGCCCCGCCCGGCGCGTTACTAAAAACCATAAACCGTTTCAATATTGAACAAGCAGCGGGACAGCGCAAAAGATACATCGAATCGCTTCACATTGAGAATCGCAACGCAAAGCCGCATGGCCAACTAACTGGAACACAGCAGGATGACAATTCCATTGAGCCGCAGCCACAAACTGAACAGTCGGAGGCTGTGGGGCAGTTCCGCCAGTAGAAGGAGTGGCGTTCAAGAGCCGGCTGAAACGGCGGAAGGCGGCCAACACTCCGCATCGACGGCGACATTGAGTTAACGTCAACAGTGCAACAAAAGCAGACAAAAAAAAAGCACAAAGCAACAGTCGTTACGATATGCGAATACCTCGTGCTATTACAGACAGTTTAACTATATAAAAAAGCTAAGAAATTTTATTTTCAAAATACCTCAAGCTCTACACAAACTCTACGTTCTACTCTCTTTGCTTGTGTATATTTTTATGAAATATTTGTAGGCATTACAAATACTCATCCTAATAACATTTACAATGTCTAACATTTCGGTTTTATTATATATAAGCATAAATCCATTATACATATCTCCATTTCGAATGCTTTAAGTTCGTCCAAAAACTAAAATAATTGGTAATATTTGAATATTTTTTAATTTTCAGCTCCAAGTTGCATACTCAGTCCTCTTGGCGCCAATCTTTAATAGAGTATCTAGGACTCACTCTCACTTGCAAGAGCAACAACAGCAGCAGCAGCAGCAAAAAATTTATATATCTCGCCCTGCTTGGGTTAAAAATCGCTTTACAGTGCCTTTACTCTCTGCATATTTATGTGCTTGCAGTCGCAGCTAAATTTATGTCTTAGAAGTGCAAAATATATAACACAAAACACGCGGCTTAAAGGCCAGCAAAAAAGAAAAAAAAAACACTGAAAGAAGTTCCTTCTAAAAAACAAAAAAAAAAAAAACATGGCTATGAATGGAGCATTTAGTCGCAACGACAAATGGCCAAGTTTGCATAGAAGGAAATTAAGACTTCCCCCAGAGTCGAGAGCAAGCAGCGAAATTCGTAGTCTTTAAGCACCTATACAATGTGTGTGGTGTGGTGCGTGTGTTGTGTATGCGTGTGTGTTGTGTGTTGTGGGCCACAAAAGCGTTTGATCATAGCCGGCGACCCAACGCCACACACACGGATATTTCTCCAATGCATGGGAGAGAGAGAGAGAGAGAGAGGAGAACCCAAAGCAGTTGGACAAGTAATTTTTCTCAAGTAATTGATACTCTGCCGCATCGCATCCCATCCCATCGACTTGCTCTAGCTGTCCAGTCAGTCAGTCAGTCAGTCAGTCAGCCAGTCAGCCAGTCAGCCAGTCAGTCATTCAGTCAGTTAGTCAGTTAGTCAGTCAGGCAACGACTGAGTCGAGTGAATCGGTTACAGCCAGCTGTCTGTTTGGTCTGTCGTCTACGTCCGCTGTGTCCGTTACCGCCTGACAGTCTGCTGCTGCATATTAATGACTTTCTTTAATGCCTTTTCCTCATTTATTTTACACACGGACACTTTTCAGCGTTTGCTGTGGGCATAACTACTTGATAGTGAACTTAGCAACCAGATCTAACAAGGATCATGTTTGTACATATATATAACATATAATATTAATATATCTATGAAATAGCTAGAAATCAATTTCCACCAAGCAAGTGACTTGAAAAGCTTGAAAGGTATTCATTGGATTCAAGATAAGTTTTCAAAACAAAAAAAAATATAGATCCAGACAATATAATCTATAAAATAATCATATATAAAGGAACTTTTCAGATCATAATAGCGAATACAAAATATTTTAATATTTTCAAGTATATAATTTAGGCAAAGTTGAATAATTTTTCAAATATATATTTATATATATTTTTAAGAAATATATACATATAATATTAATAAAATAATTAAATAGAAAACCGAGAAATATATTTAGGGCATATCAAAATCTAATTCAATCTAGAACTTATTTATTCTAATATAATTTCTAAGCTATTAAAATATAATAATAATAAATAAAAAATTATAACTTAAATTAATAGTAATATAATAATAAATTACTAACAATAAAATCTATTAAAAAGTTATTGTTTAATTCAAATAAAATCTATAAGTTTGACTCAAGTGAAGACTCTTAAAAAGTTCAATGTCTTAAGTTCTATTTATTTAAATTATTTTTTGAAATATATAGAGTATAACCAGTTCGTTGTCTTTGCAGTGCTCATGCTCACACGTGATTTTGTTGCTTTACTTATTTTTAAGCAATGCCGTGTCGGCAATTTGCCGTTTGGCTTTTGAAAATGGGCGGAGCACGCTGGCCCACCCAGACCCGACAGCCCCGTGCCACTCCACACACACACACACTGTCACACACACTGCCTCACACACTGTCACACACACTCTCACACACATTGTCACACACAGAGTTCTTTCTTCATAGAGTATCATACTTCTGCTGCATTCGAGGCAATTGCACTTAAACTTTACGCAACCGCCGCCGCCGCCGACGCCGACGCCGCACGGTTACAGCAAATTGAGTTAGTATAATTAAATATGACATTGGCAAGCGTATATCCGGCAGTGTGTGGGTTGCTTGCCCGCCCTGACAATTGAAATGAAGTGTTGACGCCCTCTCTCTCTCTCCCTCTCTACTTCAATCTATATGTATGGCGTGTGTTGTCGAGACAGTCTCGCGCACTGAGGCGACAAATGCTCGTATCATATGCATATCATGTCAGTGAGACCGCCGCACGTAATGAGCGGGTGCCCAGATCCAGCTCCAGATCCAGATCCATCTCATAAACGCTTGACTACCGACACAGCCAGTTTTCAATTAATGCATCCATCCCGTCACTCACTTAGTCAGTCAGTCAGTCAGTCAGTCAGCCAGCTGCATTGCATATATGTATATGTAAATCTAAAGTGTGGCATATACCATATAACCATAAAGGCATGCTGCATGCTGCATGCTGAATCGTACGATTCCAAATTCATGCGTAACTAAATCAAAATTCAACAACAACAATATCAACAGCAAGAGACAGAACAAGAGCTAAACCCAACTGGTAAATGCGTGAGGCAATGTGCTTATGAAATTGGCGTACAATTTGCGTGTGGCATATGCGACAAAGCGTATGAAACATCAAGGGTATTCACTAAACGAAATTATTGATAATTAAATGTGCAAGTGAATGAACTGAAATTCAGTTTCTTTGATCTATCGGAACATATACTTTACTGAATAATTATTCGTTAAGTTTATAAGCATTATGACTGGGGCAATTTTGCAAAACAACGTGTCGCCTAATAAACTCTCTGGGCCTGCCAATCAATCACAAACTATAGTTATATAATAACATTAATATAACATTTAACATTCAACCCTGGGGTTAAACGTTGCCTAAAGCAAAGTTCAATAAGTCGCGCCACAGCGAACAATATTCCTCCTCTCTCGTGAATGCCCCTATTGCCTGTGGCAAGGCGCTCAATTGCACGCACTACAGCAGCAACAAGAGCAACAACAATATCAACCATATCAGCCATAGCTAACGGCAGCGAGTGAGCAACAGCAGCATCCGCATCAGCAGCAACATGAGTAAAAGCAATACTCTTACAATTTGCACGCATTTTTCAGCGAGAATTTGGCCGCAGTTGCCGTTAATGCAGCACGTTGCATATGCTTCATTGCAGCCAAAAGCGCCAAAAGGGAGTGTCAACGCCGCAGCTACATTGCCATCACCAGCACCAGCACCAACAGCAACAGCAACAGCAACAGTACTGACGATGGAGTGCATCCCAGAATATAGAATGAAGAATGGAAAGTAGAGGATGGAGCTGGATAGTGGGGTATATTGGGCAACAACAACAAGGATGATGACGCCGGCGGCTGTGAAAAGTTTTGCTCTGCCGGGGCGACAGCTGTGAAATATGCCGTCAGGCATTTGAATTTCGCATAATGCACGCCTGTCTGCCAAGTGGCCAATGCACGGTGGGCCAAACTAACATGAAAAAGTGAAGCGACGCACACAGAAAGATGCACCAAATGATAACAAAGATGCAAAGATATCCTATCTACCTGGTATCATATATCTATATGTATATCTATATCTATATCTATATCTATATCTATATCTATATCTATATCTATATCTATATCTATATCTATATCTATATCTATATCTATTTATATTTCTATTTCTATATCTATATTTACATCTATATCTATATCTATATTTAATAGGACTAACTATTTTTTCTATTAATTATTTTTACCACTGTGCAGGGCTGTTGTCGCCGCCAACGAAGCTGTTGCCTGATTTGTATGCAATCATATTTTTGGGTGCCAAGCGTCTGGGCTATAGCCTGGTCTGGCCTGCGCTGACGCTGTGCCGCTCGACTTGATGATACTGTTGGATTACATTTAGGATTGTTTATGTTGTCATCTCCTTCGCTATTGTTGAGGCTGGCTGCGCGAACATGCGCGCATGATATACGATGGCGACAACCGCCACGACTACGATGATAATGTTCATGATGATGATGATGATGATGATGATGATGATGATGATAATAATACAGCTGCTGTTGTTGTTGCCATTTAGGCTGGTTCTCTTACTACCCACATGCAGCGACGGGGCAATAGGAAGCCGCCACATTTGGAAAATGGACCAATTTGCAACTGTGCAACGGCTACCGTCAGCAGCAGCCGCATTCACTTACGTAGGCGCACTTGCATTTGCTGTTGATCAACAGCGTTGCAATTGCAGTTGTTGTTGCTGTTGCTATTGCTGATGCTGTTACTGTTGCTGCTGTTGCCAATTGTTAATCATAAATGCAATTCAATTTGAAAATTGCTTTAATTCAACTCCGTTTTCGTCACCTTCATAAAGTTTCAACAGCATCTGCGTAACCGCAATTAACTAATTTCCACAAAGCAACAATACTTCGAAATATTCACATATAAAATTTAGAGTTTTAGGGTCTGCAAAGCAAATAGCTTGTTATACTTGACAGTAGTTGTTCAATAATTCTAAATAAATTATTATAAATATATATAAGCGAAACTAAAAAGCATAGCCGAAAATCAAATGTTTGAAAACACAGATAAGCACGAGATACGGGGAATCTCCCAGTCCGAAACCTTTGCCTTATGATCGCAAAACCATTCTATTTTTATTATTTCGCTTGATAATAGTCTCGCAGCAGATCTTCGTAGCATTGAAACCCTACTTAAAGACAGCGACATTGAATCAAAGTCACAATTTGTGGCGAGAGCTTGAAACAAGTCAACATCCGCGTGAAGAATAAAAAGTATAAGCAAAATGATATTAAATCAAAAAGTAATTCTGCTTCTAGTAGCTGTTTTGTCAGTGTCTTCTGCAACTGAATCTGCGAACATACCTAAGTCCGTGAGTGGAATGAACATAAGTTAAAATTATTAGAATATTGGACTAGAATATTTATTGAGGATAATATTCTGTCTTCTACCTGTCTTCAGTCTTGCAAAGAACGGAACGAAGAGGATGCGAAATGTGGGAAGTATGCATATCGCATTGTAAAACCAATGCTGGAATATTTTGCAAAAATCAACAAAGAAATCGAAGTAAAAGATAAGAAAATCGTAGAGCTAGAAAATAAAATTGTCAGTGACGAACTTAATCTTCAAAATAACAAGGAACAAATAGCTAAACTTACTGCCAGTGAGCTTGAGTTAAGAGCTGAAAACAAAAACTTAAAAGATAGTCTCAATATGAAGGAGACAGAGAACGCAAATTTACGAACAAATCTAACTCATTTCGAAAACAATTTAATTGAAATAAGTAATGAAAATAGAAAATGTGAATTGTTAAACGCGGATAACAAAAAGAAAATCGGCGAGTTCGAAAAATTGTATGAAGAGAATTCCAAAACTCTTAGTTTAAATAACCGACAAATAGGCGACCTGACTGAGAAATTTGATAAATGTGAAATTGAGTTGGGAAACTTAGAAATACAAAATGCAAAATTAGAAGAAGGAGTTAACCATCTACAGGCAAACTTAACATCTTGCGAGAATAATACATTAGCTATTGAGAGAACAGCTAAGGCGAATTTGGCAGTTCTCTGTGAAAACACACAGCGAACAGAAGAGTTGACTAAAAAACTCCAAACATTTGAAATGAAGCTGACGATTTTCAATGATGTGCTAGAGTACAGAAATAATGAAATATCCGATAAAGATAAAACTATCCAGAACTTGGAGTCAAACATAAGTCTATGCGAAAAGAATCTCGTTGGTAAAGATGTTGAGGTAGACTGTCTTCAAACCGAAATAGTCGAATACAGACAAAAACTTGAGCATCTTCCGAGCAGTTGTCTAAATTATAAGAATTATTCTGGAATAGCAGCGATAGAAGTTAATGGACTGAAGCCGTTTGCCGTATCGTGTGATTCGAATATCGCGGGATCGGGGTGGACCGTCATACAACGCCGCATTGATGGAAAAGTCGATTTCTATCGGAATTGGAAAGAATACAAAGTTGGTTTCGGAGACGTAGATAGGGAATTTTGGATTGGACTGCTGAAACTACATAAAATAACAAATGAAAGAAGACATGAGCTCTACATACACCTTGTTGATTGGAATAGCGAGCAGCATTATGCCAGATATGATAACTTTGCAATAGGAGGGGAGGATACAAAATTTATGTTGCTGTCTCTTGGTAAATATACTGGAAATGCTGGAGATTCTTTAAGATACCACGAGCGAGCACCATTTTCAACTTATGATAATGATAATTCCGCCTACACCGGTAATTGTGCCAGTTATGCGATAGGTGCCTGGTGGTATCATAGATGTGCAGATAGGTAAATAATTTGTGTGTGTAATCAGAAGAGTTACAATAATTGTTTTTTTTTAATAACAAGCAATCTTAACAGTCAATCGTTCAACTGTACATTGGCTAAATCGAACCTTTTAGAGCGATGCATTCATTGGCATGGTCGGAGTTATTCCCTTAAATCTGTGCAGATGATGATACGTCCCATTAAATCTGAATCATAAAAAATCAAATATTACAACAAAAACAAGTAAGAATGCTCAACTACGAGATACGGTGAACCTAGCGAAGAGCCGATTTTGTAACCACTTTAGAGTTCTTTTATACACACATAGCAAACACACACACACGCACACACACATACGCACGCATAAGCACGCGCTCTGCTGACTGCGCAGCTTACGCAGCGGCTGCGCTTGGGCTGCAGTGAAGGCTACGTTATGAGAACTTATGGGTTGAATAATTTTTCTTATAGATGGACGATCGTAGCCAAACTTTCAGAATATGATAATGACATTCACAAGCACAAGTTCATAGTATTCGAAATACGTTTTTTGCAAATTTGGGCGGAAGGGGGCGTGGTATCCAGAATCCAAAAATTACAAAGTCTTTGTATTTCTTACATAGATATAAACTGTCAATCTGAACTATCTTACTTTTACGGTATACGAGTTACGCATAAAAAACAAAGTCAAATTATGATTTTTTTGTCGATAGTTCATCCCATTTTTTTACTATCGATAAAAATCGATACATTTTCTTCGATTTTTAAGCGTAATTTGAATACCGTAAGAGCCACAGATTTGAATATGTTGGTCGGTCTAATGGATGCAGAGATTTCGTAATTTTTAGACTTTGGAAATCACTCGCCTCCAAAAGTTTTATAAGGAAATAAATAAATAAGTTTCCCTAATATAGCCCATACTACAGTCAAGAGCAGTCGCTGCGTGAACTGCGCAGCTAGCAGAGTGCGTGCCTTTGTGAGCATCCGTATGTACTATTTGAAATACACGTATAAGAAAGGCGGACAAATTCAATTTGAATGAAATATCAGTCGAGCAGGAAAAATGTTAAAAAAAAATACCGCAAACTTTTATTAAAATTAAATGCGTTTCAATTAACGATAGCTGTGCTGCCCCGACAGCGCTTCATTGGCCATTTTCAGGTTCTTCTTCTTTTCGCATGCTTTCGGACTTCAACGTATCCGTTGCGGTATCTATATATTGGTGGCTGTGTCCGTTGCTGTAACTGTAGCTGTAGCTGTATCTGTACCACTTACAGCTGAGCGCATTTGGACAATCTGCATAAACGCACAAAACGACAAAAAAAAGGAGAGAGAGACAAAAAAAAACAACAGAAATGTGGAAAACGAAAAAATTATTTTTCAATTTCACGCTTCAAATCATTTACTAATTAGATTTGCATAAAATTTTTGGCAACCCGTATGACTTTCACACACACACACACACACACGCTCTCGCACCCGCACTGAGTAAAAGTTTCAAACTTCACGCACTCGCTGACTTTGCACAAAAATGTTCGTTGGTCAGTCCAAGTGCAGTCAAAATGTTGTCGAAAGTTTTTCCACATTAAATGTTTGTAACATCCGTCTACCGTTAGTTAGCCTCTCTATATATATATATATATATATATATATATATATATATATATATATATATATATATATATATATATATATATATATATATATATATATATATATATATATATATATATATATATATATATATATATATATATATATATATATATATATATATATATATATACATTTATTCTAAGATTTTATAGTAACAACCAAAGCACACATACACATACACACAAACTAATTATTCAACAATTTAGCAAAGCTCATCATAATTTGCATTCGGATTTGATCAAAGTTAAAAGCCATACAATAGCTAACCAGGGTTGGAAAAAGTCAATTTATATATGCTATATATTCGCTATGTATAATACAGGTATAAAATATATGCTACAAATGATAAAAAAAAAGTTTAAAGAAAATTATGTAACACATTTTTAATGCACCTTAAAGAAAGACAAAGTTTCAACAGTGTGAATAAATAAAATTACAAACTTAATTGTTTTTTTTTTCAGTTATATAAAACTTATCCAGAATCTAATCATCCAGAATCTAATTAACTCTTCTGAAAGAAATATAAATTCCATTAAACATATTTATATATATATTGATTTATGCGTTTCCAGCCCTGGCCTTTCAGCTGAGTAACCAACATTTTGAGCCAATTTAATCAAAACCAAATGACAAAAGACGGCGCAAGAAAGAAAGGCAGGACACAGCACAAACTAAAACACAAAAACAACCAAACAGTAGAAAAAGCCACTGCAGCAAAGCAGGAGACGTCGATGTCGACCAGTTGGTTGGGCAGGTCGGGGGCGCAAGTCCTGGAGACTGCAGACTGAAGTCTACAGTTGGCAATGCCACTGGTCGGTCGGTCACATTTGCATATTGAAGAATCTTGACAAGCTACGTGCGCTGCTGCTTTTGGGCAACTGGCAAGACAATGATGCGGCTCTGACTCTGATATCAACGCTGCCAACTGACAACTTCCAACAGCCAGCATTAAGCTGGCGACTGGAAGAAATTCATTTGGCTTTTTGTCTAAGGAATCGATCTTTCAATCAATGCCGAGAGCTAAAAGCGTGCAGCAAACCAAGTGCAGGCATCGATGCCGATGCCGATGACGATGACGATGCGAGCTGACTGGTTCGCATGCAAATTGCCGCCAGCCGCCTGTTGAATGCATCAAAATGCAATCAAAATTAAAAAGAACGAAAAGAACTGAAAAGAAACCCCCAAAGTTGCATGATTCATGGCGGTCTGTGCATCTATCTGTGTCTGTCTGTGTGTGTGTGTGTGTATGTGTGTGTGGGCTGGCCGTCATTATTTTAATTAATATGACAAAAGGAAAAATCCAAGCAAATGCAAATGTGCACTCAATTAGTTTTATTTTTGTGGGGAGTTGGCCAAAAAGAAATGTCAGCCAGAAAGCTGACATTTAAGCAATTTCAAACGTTTTGCAGCTAACAAATTGTACAACGGCAGCGCACTGCGAATCACAACAAAAATATCAGCATTGACCTTTTGACATATGACTCGACTGCTCCCCTACTCTTACCCCAACTACTCCTGTCTCCTTTTTTGTCTCTTTCACTGACTTCTTAACTTTGTCGTCGTCGTGCCTGGCACTCTCATATAGGACACAGTCAAGAGTCACAGACAGCGACACACTCGCACACACACTCGCACACACACACACACACACACACACACAGCGAGACATTTTACAAATGTTTTCAATTGAATTGCTCTGATTTTGGCCAAGTTGCAGCAGCAGCTTTTGGCCGCTGGCAGCGCCGTTAAAGCCAACGCCGCCAGCGGCAGCCGAAAATGTCGTGATGATGGCAAATTGTAAATAGCTTAAATGGTCTAAATGGTTTAAATGATTTCAATAGCTCTACTCTGGTGGAGGCGGCTCGTTTGCTACGGCTGCTGTTGCTGTTGCCGTTGCTGTTGCTATTGCTGCATCTCCTTGCGCTCCCAGTGGCTGGCAGGCAGGCAGGCAGGCAGGCAGACAACAACAGCAACAACGTCGACAACAACAACGACAACGATGACTACGTGAAGCAGCACTGTTGGCTCGTTTTCAATGGTAACAGTTATCACACAAACTAATGACATGAAATTAGGTATTGGCTTTGGCTCTGACTGCTAGCCAACCAGCCAGCCAGCCAGCTAGCTTCAGAGACCGCTTTTTGGCTGACTCTGCCAGTTGAAGCAAAGCACAAAAGGTAACACAGCGAACAGCAACAACAACAGCAACAACAACAACAATGTAAAATAGCTATAGTATTTGTTGTTGTAATATTTGCCATGGCTACCTTTGAAGTTAAAGTTGAAACGAAGAATTACACTTGACGAAAACGCCAAACACTCGAAATTTAATGGTATTTAAATATTTGAAATATAGAAATTTAAAAAATAGTTCAAGTTAATCAAATATATGCACAAGTATAAGCAACAAAACAAACTGATTGCCACGTAGTATATGAGAACGAGCCTAACAGACATTCCTTAAAGGAGAAAATATGATTGAGAAACAAAGGATTCATATCATTATAGATTAGATTCCCAGATTGAGATATAATTATGTTTGAATACATTTCACATGTCAGCTAAGTTCTCTGATAGATTCCCTAGATTATATTTATAATTATATTTTGTTAACTATTAATAATAAAATCTAAAAAATAATCTTAAAATTAAAAAGATTATATATTGCTCTTTCTTTTAATAAATAATTAATTTAAAATTTTATTTATTAATTTAATTAAATTTCTGGCTGTGTATATTTTTTGGCCAAGATCCATAAAGTCCCCCTCACACTATCAGCCCCACCCCCTGGCGGGCTGGCCAAGCCCCTTAACAAACAACCGCTAAGAAAAACCTTTAAAAAACCGTTACAATATGAACAACAAGCTGTGTGGCTACCAAAACGTTTTTCCTGTGTTACAACTATTGCAATATTTTCGCTTTTGTTTTCTTTTTGTTTTTTTTTTTTTTTTCTTTGGCCAGCTCCACTTTAAAATATTCGTTTTGCTTTATTGATTTGTGCTACCAAAATTATCAGCAAACAAAAAAAAAAAACGACAAAGCCCGCAAACAGGCCGAGTTCATGATCTTCGACAAATAGACAAAAAGAATCTCAGACAGCGCCATTGTTTAGAGATTTTCCGGTGAAATTTTTTTAATAGCACAAACAAATTTTCACAATTTCTGCCAAGCAATTCAAATTTGGCCTGGCATTGAATTATAGCGGCTCATTAGGGCCCTTTTACTTCAATCACGGCAACGGCCAACAAACGGAGCGGGCCAGCAACCGAAACATTTAACAATTGTCCATAAAAGGCCAGAATTGAGAACCTGAGCGAGAACCACAACGAAATAATTTAGATCACGAATTTGTTGTCGTATGCAAATTAATCAAATGTCTTCGAGTAATTCAATAATGTCAAAACAAAGCAGCGATAGCAATTACTTAAGCGCTCGAAAACTTCATCTGTATTAATTACGAAACGAAAAGGAAGAAATAACCAAAACAACAAAACAAAAAAAGATTGAATATAATATCAATAATGTTAGATAAGACTTTACGTGGAAAATACAAAAAAAAAAAGCAAAAGAAAACTGAAATGCACTCGGGGTGGTCGTTAAATACATTTATTGAAAAGAATTGGAGACAGCATTTAGCTGTCTGCGCTTTGGGTAATCCAAGACGGCATTTAACCAATTTAATATTATTATCTATGATCTTGTAAAGCAACAGCATGTCAGCCCCTAAAACTCTGTCGCTCTCTCTCTCTCTCTCTACCACTTTTTCTCTCCGTCTGTGTTCTGTGTTTAGGTCTGATTCTCAATGTCACTGACTGTAATCAGAGAACACAGCCAGGCAGACCAAGAGCAACACAACTGGCCCAACCACTGCAGCCAACGAACAGTCGAACAGCAACAAAAATGAGTGAAATATTTTTGTGTGTGCATTGGCTCTGGTGCTCTGGAGCTTGTTCTAATTGGCGCTTGTAGCTGCTTGTTGCTCCAACTACAAAAATCTCTGCCTCAAATCTACAGCGTTCGCTTCTTATCTTATACCAGAAATGAGCATTCGACATTTGAGCAAAGAGCATTCCATGGCTGACAGCGCAATGCGACGACGACGACGTCGAAGACGAAGACGAAGACGAAGACGAAGACGACATTGATGCATGTTTATGTAACAGCAAATTGATTTTTACCTTAGCAGCAACAACAAAATAAGCCAAAAATGATGTAAAGAATAACAGTTAGTGGCAAAGATTTAATGCCCTTTGCAATGTACTAAACTATATATATATAGATATATATATATAAATATATATATATATATATAGATATATATATATATAGATATATATATATATATATATTTAAAAAAAAATTTGGAAAATCCAAAATTTTATTTAAAAATGCTTTAAATATATATATTTTAAATTATATTCTAAAATCACATTTTAAATATTTCTCCACAGCAGTTCAGGACTTCTCACTTTTTTTATAAGAATTCAATGTCAATTTTATCAAATGTTATCTGTAGTATAGTTTGTATAGTATGTATATATATATATATATTTATGTTCTTGAATTTAATTATAATTCTGTTCAAAATTGTTGAATTTTTCATATTTTATACTATTTTTTCCAACTTGGAATAATGATTCAAAGCAATAATTGCAGCAAACTTACCTTAACTTACCTTACCTTACCTTACCTTACCTTACCTTACCCTACCCTACCTTACCTTACCTTACCTTACCTTACCTTACCTTACCTTACCTTACCTTACCTTACCTTACCTTACCTTACCTTACCTTACCTTACCTTACCTTACCTTAACTTACCTTACCTTACCTTACCTTACCCTACCTTACCCTACCTTACCTTACCGTAAATATAGATATCAGATACATTTAAATTTACGTAATAGAATTTCACTTTAGCAAAAAGATTTATCTTAAGACACAAAGATAAACTAAATTTCATACCAAAAATCGCTTTTTTATTTTAAATTATAATTTTACTCAAAATTATTGAATTTTGATATTTTAACCAATTTTTTTTCCAACTTGGAATAATCATTTCATATGTTATTTTCATTATATATATCTCGAAATTGTTCATTTGATATTCTACAGAAATCTGCGTTTAATTAACTCATTCATTGTCTCTAAGACTTCTGTCTATATGTGTAAATAGCACTAAAGCAATCATGCTTGAAGCTTTTTCTGAATTGAGTTATTAGGTATACTTAATTTAGGAAATGGAAATTACTTGAGTGTATTTTAAGAACTGATATAAAAAGGTTCTTTTAACATATATATATATATAACCATAACAAAATAATTCTGTCTCAGCTAATTCAATCCTTAAACTGTTTTTAAATCCCATTTTTCACTGCTAGCAACGTATTAGTGTAATTATACAAATGACATTATCTGCTGAAATGTATGGGAAAAGGCTATTTAAAGGCACACAGCAATTCTCTCTCTCGCTCTCTCTCTCGCTCTCTCTCTCTCTCTCTCTCTCCCTCTCTCTCTAATTTAATTTGCTAAATTTTAGCTTAATTAATTACACTGTTTTGTGGTTTTTCTAAAAAATCTGGCCAATCTATGTTGCATGCACGTGCAGAGCTATGCGTTCGCCTATTTACTTTATGGTTAAATTGATTTCTGGCCGCCTGCTGGCGGTTTCTGCTTGCGAACTGGGTCAACTTTATAGTACCTACTGTTATCAATTCGTCGGAAAATTAAATCACAAAATTTTTATTTCATTACTTTTCACAAAATACTTGGCATGCTGGGAGTGTGCGAGCGTGTGTGTGCGAGCGTGTGTGTGTGTGTGCTTATTGTGCGTTGAGCTTTGTGGTTTTTGCTTTTTGTTTTGCATCTAAAACTTTAATTGATTTTTAACCCGACCTTGCCCACAGACGACCAGCTCTGTGCATTCTACGGGGGCGATTGGAGGGTTCTCAATTTGGCAAAATGCAGCCACATGCAATCAACATTCAAGCCCAGGCCGCAATGCTGAATTATTCATTATAAATTGTTGATGTTGGTAATTTATAATATTTGCACAAATATTTTTCGATTTGAAAGCTAACAATTTTTGCCGTTTGCATGAATAGCTCGTGATTTACCATCAGATATTTGTGCTAAAAAAAAAAAACTTAAATATTTTCAGTTGTAAAATAACAAAATGAAATAATTGCGGCAATCTATATTGAGATATCTACAATATGCTTAAGATATCGGCATTTAAACTGCATTCGCAATGAGTGCAATACAATCCAACTGTTCCTAATTAAACTGCACTTATCGCTACATCTTTGAGAATTGCATAGAGGGGCACATTTCGTGCCATGACCAGAATAGTCCATGCCAAGCCCCAAATTCGTGACACTCAATCAGACACCAAAATGGGGGCCCTTAGCCAAACAGACGGTTCCAAAACTTTTGAGGTGCACCACAGCACTTACGTCACTTACCACACACACATACACACACAGACACAGACACACTCATTGCAATTTCGAGGCACTCGCAAATATGTGTAACAGGGAATTTAAATTGAAGCAAAAATGTGTACAAATATTTAAACATGTGTTCGAAGCCCCCCTTTGGTTGCCTAACAGCGCCCCGAAGCTAAGTTGCATTCAATTAAAAGGATTTTCGATTTTACAAAGTTCGTTTTGTCAGGCCAAAGCGGGCCGGCCAGGCAACGCAAGGCAAGGCAAGGCAAGGCAAGGCGAGCGGAGCCGAGCCGAGCCGAGCCGAGCTGCAACCAGGTAAATAAAAGTAGGCATGTTAAACGTTTCCAACATGACAACTGCCACAAAGTAGAAAAGACGCAATTTCGTCTAGGCCATCAGCAGTCTATAAGTACTGGAATTTTCAAATAGAACAGAAAATCACAAAACCAAAAAAAACAAAAAAAAAACTCAAAAGACGAAAAACCGAAAAAAAAAAAACAAAGTAAAAAGTAGAATGAAAATGAAAACCACAATAGAGCCTTGGACAACAGCAAACATACACTAAAATGTTGTGTTCGGCAAAAATTGAAAAGTTGGAATGGCGCAAATTTTACTATTTCGAAAATTGATTAAAAGCTTTAGCAAGAATTCAACGCACATTCAATTTGGGTGGGCGGCGGATAAAAGTGTCCGAATATGGGTGATTTTTGTTGGTAAGACTGCAATCAGCTATTGGCAGCTGAACGTAGCCGAAAGGCTCTGGCTTCGCAGCACAGCTAGAAGTGAGAAGTGAGAAGAAGAAGAAGGCGAAGAAGAAGGTGGAATGAAGTCGAGTCGAGTCAAGTCGAGTCGAGTCGAGTTGAGTTGAGTTGAATCGTTGTCAGATGCTCTCTCAAGGATATGCGGGAACGCTGGCTGTCGGCATCATGTCGTCCTGTATGTTCTGTGCTGTACTGTGTAAACGTGTTGCGGACAGACCCTGGCTTAAGTTGGCAAGGATATTTCTGTTTGTACGGCAAGTTTGTGCATGTGTTGTTTGTACCGCAGCTTTGTTGCTCAATATCGACTCAGCGCACACAGCACACACATCTACTGCACACAAACTGGGTCAACTAAGCATACAGTTTTGTTTTCTTTGTTCTTTCTTTTTTTTTTTTTGTATTTGTCGTTTTTTGTTGTGGGTTTCAAACACCCCCCCACTTTGCCGACAGGTAGCAGCAGTCGCACACGTAGTGCCAACTATCTGAGAATGACGCCAAATTACCAATGCAAAATATCCTGGTAGCATTTACCAAGCACAAATAAAATGAAGCTCAAAAAAAAAAAAAAATGAAATGAAACAAAATGGAACAAGAGAAAATGAAAATTTAAACAACGTTGTAAAATAAAATTCGCTGCCATTTTGGAATTTTCTTTTTAGGCAGAGAGGCAACAGCTGCTGTTGCCTGCTACTGCTGCTGCTGCTGCTGCTGCTGCTGCTGGTTGCCAACACACATATCTTGAAACTTGGCTCACATTGTCACACAGTAGAGCAAGTTGTTGGCCAAGTCATTGCCACACGCACACACACCCACACACCCACACACCCACACACACACACACACACACACACAGTTGCACAGGTATTGTCGGCTTTGAGTATGATGAAGTGGATTGCAATGGCTCAGCTGTGAGAGCTTTGTGCACAGCATGTTGGCTAAAAGAAAAGAGGCCAAACTTAAGCTGGGCTGATATCCAACACCATTCAACGAGATCTTTTCAGCAATGTGTTTGACTATAAAATTAGACAGTAATATAGGCTATTGCTTTTCAGATATTTACGAAAATGCAGCAAGGCAAAGTAACGTGAAATAGTTCATTGAAAATAAGGCTTTAAAAACATAATTGGCTGTGAAACTTATATTTCCATTAGCTTTGTTACTTGTAGTTTATACATGATCGAAATTTAATATTTATTATGTGTGCAGATGAGAAATAAAATCCAATTACACATTGTGGCAATAGATACAATCCTTTTTTAGAGTAATATCCATTTATTAAAAGAATAATCCTATTAGATTAAAGTTTTAAACAAAAGGCGTCGCGCTTCGGAGCGCTGATCGGTTCAGCAAAGATCGCTGCAGCTTAATCAAATGTTGCAAGAATTTATCATTTACAAAATTCGTAAGCTCTGCTTAATGAACATTACCTGAATCATGCATTTTTACAGTTTTACAACTTTAACTTTGCTTCTTATACGTACAATACATATATACATAAATACATATAGCAGTAATATGTGTTTAAATATATACAAATAAAAATTTATATAATTATGTCTATAGTTGTTAGGCAGCGAAGATGGATAGCCTGATTATATAAAACTATTTAAAAATATTTGTTTTTATTATTAATATTTTTATTATTTTAATTTTTATTTATTTTTACTTTATTTTATATTATTAATAATAATATAATATAAAAATAAATAATTTCTTTTACTTTATTTTATATTATTATTAATAATATAAAATAAAATAGCAAAAAAATAAAGAAAATAAAAAATAAAATAATTATATAAAAATTATAATTATATAATACAAATTAAATAGTTAAAATATAAAATAAAGTAAAAATACATAATGTTTTTTTACTTTATTTTATATTTTATTAATAATAATATAAAATAAAATAAAAAAATAAAGAAAATAAAAAAAATAAAATAATTATATAATAATAAAATAATTAAATAATTTAATTAAATAATTAAAATATAAATTTTTTTTACTTTATTTTATATTATCTTAATAATAATATAAAATAAAATAAAAAAAAAAGAAAGTAAAAAAAAATGAAATATTTATATAATAATAATAATAAAATAATTAAATAATTATAATAATATAATTATTATTTTTTTGTTCTACTTTATCGAAAACAATAAAAAAAAACTCTGCATTGACAGGGCCAATAAGGTAAGATAAAATGCATTAACGAAAAATCAGATAATACATTTTGTAAATATTTTGTTTCTTCTTTTTTTTTTGATGGCCAATCAGATAAGTTAATTTTGAAGTATCAGAGTACTTAAAAAGAGTACCCTTCCAGTATTTAATAGAAAATTCTGTGTTACCGAAACATCGTCTGTTGAATTTAGCCTTCTCATTTGCCAGCTTCATACAAATGTGCATAATTTTTTGCTTTTCGCTTTATTTGTTGTTTGCACATTCCCAGCTTAATTAGACCAAATTAAAAGTGTACAATGCAAGAGCAATGACAACGAGCTGCAACAAGCAGCACCCACAAAAAAAAGAATAAAAACAAACGAAAAACACAAAAAAAAAGTAAGCAAAAAGAAAAAATAATAGCCAAAGGGAAGAGACAACCGAATGACTTAATCGCATTTGCGAGACTTTGTTGCATTCGCCCCAGACATTTTCCATAAAAATGCAAATGAAACATTGAAAGAGCGCCAGCCGAGAGCATTAAGAACTTGCCAACTTGAGCTGCAAACCGCAAGCAAGTCCAGTGAGCAAAGTGATGAAGTGCAAGAGTTACGCCATATCACGATGTTGGCTGTTGGTTAATGCCATGGCTAATCCGCAGCCCGTTACATTAATCCCCCAAACAACAATTTTGCTAACAAACGAACATCAAAGGAAATAAAATGTGTAATAAATTTAATTTGCAGCTCCAAATAAAAATCACACCTTCTGAAGTATATAAATGAGTTGTTTTTTTTTTTTTTTGTAGCTTTAGCTTTGGCCAAAAAGGAAAGGGAAGGCGCAACCACGTCAGCTCAACTTGACTCAAGTAGTATGAAAACGAAGAGAGAAACGCGACTGGTTACACTTTTATCGCTCGCCTTTATCGCTAAAAGTTGCCAAAAAGACAAAACCAAAAAAAAAAAAAAAATAAAATAAAAATAATGATATACAAAGTAAAAAAGTTTCTGAGACGACAACAAAATACTCTAAATTCTTCGATGTTCTTACAGTTTATTTCAATTTTATTATTGGGCCGCGATGCTTGGTTTGAAGTTCAGCAATCATATTATGAAAGTTATTTTATATATATATAAATAATTAATTATATTAAAGAGATATTTAGAAACTTCTCAAACAATCATAATAATCTCCTAAATCCAAAAAAAAAATATAAAATCAGCCCTACAGGGTATTTCTAAGGTTATATATGAAAACAAAGGGCAACTTAATGCCAGTTGCAAGCAAGTGGAGTGTGCTCTGTGTGTGGTTTAACCTAGAGTAAAAGAGCGAAAGACCACGTGAACTTGCAAGTGACTGCAAAGGGAACTCAACACTTGATCAAAATGCCACAGAGCGATTTGCATATTTTAATTAAATTCGCGCGCTTTTGGCCGGAACCCGGGCAACACACGAGAAAAGCGCAACAAAGAGCGACAGAGACATAGAGATGAGGGGGAGGAGAAAACCAAAAAAAAAAAAACTGTCTGTTTGCCGTCTTTGCTATTTTTTAAAAATATGTAAAAAGCGCGCAACACATGTGACCACAAGCGTATTAAATTTTGTGCGCACTCCAAACAAACGAGAAAAAAAAACGTTACGAGCTGAAAACTTGGCTGGCTAAGTGGGCTGGCTTAAAAAGAGTAAAGGAGAGGGAGAATGCTCACACCCAAGAGGCGTGCCGCGGGCGTGGGGACTGGGAGAGGCACTAACCCGGGATTTGCGTCGGCCAAAGGTAGCCCCAACTAACGGAGTCGCAAAGTGACTGTGTGACTGAAAAGGTCGTACACTGAGCGAAAATTGTGCCAAGGGCCAAATGGGAATCAGAGAGCAAAGCTGACACTGAACGAAAATAGAGAAATGAAAATCTGATGAGCGTTCGGGGAATATGTGACGTATACGCAATACGCCGCCACATACACTATTGAGCGAATAGCAAGTCGTTGGCTGCCAGCAGCACAGCACAGCACAGCAATGGGGCAACTTGGCAGGAAAAGAATAATTGAGCAAGGAAGTATAAGATTGATATTACGCTTGGTAATACAAAGCAAGCAAGAAAATGGTAAGAATCAATAAACTAAACTTGGCTGAATGGAGTATAGTTTAGGGAAGTCAAGCACTGCAATAAAGAGAAATAGTAAAGAGATAGAATCTAGGCTGAATCAAATATAAATGAAAGAGAAAAACTGATAAAAACAAAAAACTAATATGGAAAATACATAAAAAGAAATTGATTTAACAACTACAAAAAAAAAATGCTTTAACATTTAATGAAAAAATTAAAAACAAAAATGAAAAATGAATATAATTAAAAGTTTATATTAGCTAGAACGTTTTTTTCTTTCTTCAACTTTAGTTGGCTTAATTTTTTCACAGTGTTTCACAGCGCTGGCCAAGCATTAAGTTTGTTCATATTGCAGGCTAGCCAAGCGCTGGGCTTGTGGCTGCTGCTGCTGTTGGTGCTGTTGGCTGCCCGCCTGCCGCCTGCAACATGGCTAAAGCGCAGTGCAGCATAAAGTGTTAAATTGGATTAATCCACAAGATTTACGCTGCGGGTGATATCAACATGCTAACATGGCAACCAGCTACTACAACAGCAGCAGCAGCAGCAGCAGCGGCCGTCGCTACAGCAGCGTAGGAAGTTTAACGTAAGCAGCAACATGTTGCTCTCGTTGCAGCGAAGCAGCAGAAGCGTCAACACTTGAGCAGCAGCGGCAGCAATTTTATTAAAACCGGACGCATAGCGCAACAACACCGGAAATACACCAACACCAACACACATAGTTTGAGTAAGTGTGTCAAGCTGTGGCGTTGCTTTCCTTGTTGTTGTTGTTGTTGTTGTTGCTGTTGCTGCTGCACGTGAACGACCATGCAAATTTCAATGCGAATTTGGGATTAACGACGGCCGCAACTCGCCAGTCTGGCCCAGCCACAACGTGAGCTAGTTGTTGAACAACAACAGCAACAACTACAATTACAACAACAGCAACATCGAGGCAATGGCAGTAATAATGCCTTGACAGGCAACAACAACAAGAACAACAACAACACAACTCGGCGAAACGCGTTGATTATCCCAATCAGCAACACTTTACCAGCGTAAATCTATTTAATTTGCCATTGGGCTCCATTTCAATAGCCCCTGCCCCAGTCTCAGCCAGCGCGGCTGCTGCTGCTGCTGCTGCTGCAAACTACAAATCAGCTGTTTGCAGCTCTTGTTGAATGTAATTGAACCTGTTCTTTGAGTTTTGTTTCGTAATTTATTATTGGCGCATGAGTTCTCGGACCGAAAGGAAAATAGCTGCAGCTCCAAGATCGTTGCTCATGATGTGAGCGAGGCATGCGAGGATCGCGTCAAGATCGTGCCTGACGCGTAATTGATTATTACGAGCAACAACAACTGCAGCAGCAGCAGCAACAACAACATCTCGAACCAGCAACATGCCAACATAATGATGTATTAGTTAAAGTTGGCCAACCGGTTCGCATTTCGGCCATGAAAAACGGTTTAGAATTAGGCGGCTGTGATTACATGGCCAAGTGCGTTGAAATTGAAAAGAAACGGGTCGGCACTTTTGTAGCCAGCCAGCGCGTGGAATGTGGCCAAAAAGGCCGTTTGCCACAAAGTGTCCTCACTAACTGAAATCAGTGCAACAAACATTGGAATGCGACATGGGCATGAGCATATTGTTGGCTATGTTGCCCAATTGAATTAAGTTTCAGAGTCTGAATATAACTGAGCATACGATTTCTGTGAAATTAAAACAAATTATACAAAAATAATAACCATAAAACATAATATAAATGAATAATAAAAATAGTTTCAGTTGGATGAGCATTCACATAAATGCAGCGTACTAGAAGCAACTAATAATAAATAAAAATAATTTTATTTATTAACTAAAAACATTGAAGTATGAAAAAAAATATGTATATATATTTAATTTTCTTTTTTTTATTAATTTTTATTTTATTTAAATAATATTTTATATAAATTAAAATTAAATCATAGACGTGTAGTTCCGCAAAACGTGCCAAAGATGAAACTGCAACTTTGAATATTGAATATATTTATATATTTTTTACCTTTTATTCATTAGTAAGAGACCACGATAATCTGCATTTGGTAATTATTCGTAATTAATAATAAAAATAATTGTGTATTTATTTCAAGAAATGTTTCCGTTTCTGTTTCCATCATCAGCAGAATTTTCTTATGATTATTTGAGAGTTATATGGTTCAGGGAGTTGAAGGAAAGAAAGCCTTGCTTAACACCTCTTTTATATGAAAAGACTAGACTCAACAGAACTTTTTAATCGAGCCCGCTAACTGCGTAGACTACAAACAAGACTGCAACATTCAGATGTGGCCGAATCACCCATACGCTGCACTTTGCGCAGAGCTCATATTCCTATCATTCTACGCTTCCTCTATAAATCTACACATAAGTAACAAGCAAAAAGCGTACACATAAGCACCTGCTCCGCCTGATGCGCTCTTTAATCAGCGGCATTATGGGGTTTCTAATATGGGAAATTAATTGTTGAATAGCTTTTGTTCCAGTTAATGAACTAATAATGACATCAAAATCTGTGTATTTTCTAATGAGTTTCATATCTCAAATAAATTTTATTTAAAATATAGAACAAGGGAAAATAATCCAGAGTTTTAAAGACTCAAACCTACACACCAAATTTAATAGCCTAGCTTGAGTAAACCTAATAAAGCGAAAGATTGGTTTCGATAATAAAGTAACGAAATGATCGAGTTATCGCACATTAAATTTAAAGACTGGCAGTGGGAATGGTATACAGAAATATATACTACAAGTCTCTAGCCTTTGTATTATTATAAAAATAAAAATAGATTGTTTAAATGAAATAATAGTATATATGTATATAACTTTATGCCCCACACCTTGAAGTCTAAATCAAAATATTGTAATGATTCATTTTCACAGTGCATTTGCATAACAATAGTCTTCATATACATCTATGCATATACATATAGATATAGATATACATATACATAAATAACGACACATTTGTATTTCACACGTATCTGTGGCAATTGCAATGACAACAACTGAACTGAACTGCAGCTGATTCACTTTGACTAACACCCGCACAGCGTCTCGACCAATCCATAGGCCATAACTCATAAAAATAAAGGCAGCACATATTCAGAAAGCGAGAGAGAACTCCAATTTTAATTGCCCGACATTAAACGACGGCGGCATTTGAGCAAAGTCAGAAATCGAATATAGATACGTGCATGGCTAGAAATCGAATAGCTGCAGAAATACTGCAAGAGCAACAGCAACAGCAAGAGCAACAGCAACAGCGCAACTAGCAACAGCTCTAGCAATTGCAATGGCAATAGCAATAGGAATACCATTACCATTACCATTACCAATAGCAATGCCAATACCAATACAAATGGGATTCGCAGCGCCATAAAATATGCGCACGTTTTGGTTTTGTTTGCCGTTTGTTTGCATATGCGAAAACCAAGAGGCAGCAGCAGACGACGTATGGGGCATATGGTCTGGTTGGGTATGGTCTCTGGTCTGGTTCGGGTTCTCTTCTACTTTGCGCTGTTCGGTTCTGGTCCAGACAGCATTTAGCGTACGATTTGGCGGCGCGAAAAAGATAAACTCATAAATTATGGCATTGAATGTCACTTCGACGACGCGGCAGTTGCACAGTTGCCACCGACAATGGCTAAAAGGGAAAGAGTGGCTAAAAGGCAGGAGAGGCTGTGCGACAGCGACAGCGACAGCGACTGCAACTGCAACTGCGGCGATAATGAAGCCCATTTTAAAGTCAGTGCCATTGAATGCGATTTGATTTACAATCCCATTTCGATTATAATCGATGATGATGTGTGTGCGCGCTTCGGCCATGCCATGAACTTGCATATAAATACCAATCTGCGACGACAACAGCGTCTTGGCCAGCCAAATGCTAAGCAGTCGCAAGCCAACAGCCCATGGCAAAGTCTCTAGCGGTTTTTTTCCAAGGAAATCGAAGCCGAAAAAACTGAAGCTCTCAAGCTTTGAAACTCTGCCTGCCCACAGGCCAATTCAGCAAGAGGCAACCGGCGCAATTTTTACCTGTTGCTGTTGCTCTTGCTCTTTGCAATTGCACTTGAATGCTTTGTTGGCTTACTTACTTGTCAGCCAAACGAAACGAAACGAAACTAAACTAAACTAAACGTAATGTAACGTAACGAAACGGCTGTAGCTAACGAAACTGCCGATTGCGACTTCTTCGATGGTGGCAATTGTTTTGATGTCCGCTGATAACTGCAACAGCGGGGGCATATACATATACAATCTATATATACCGATTTCACCAGGGATTGAACTTGACTCGAAACCCAAAATAAAATACAATAAAAAAAAATAAAAGATATCAATAAAAATAACAATGGCCTTTATACTTTGTCACGCGTTGCTGGCCGCGCAGCTTGAAACAATTTTTATGGCATTTTAATTGAAGCTGAAAACCACATACATACATACATACATACATACATACATACATATATAAAATAAAAATGAAAGAAAATACGCAACTCTTCGTTCGAGTTTTAATTCAGCCCACGCAGCGCATTAATTTATTACAACTTAATTGTTAACGTCGTTCTTGTTGTTCTGTTGGTTAACGCCTCTATGCGATATGTCTTAATTTTTTAGGCAACGCCCCTTAAATGAAGTTGAAACAAAGCCAACGAATCGTTTGTTGGCGGCATGCTGAACGGATGTGAAGATCATCTACTAGATAACAGTTTTGAACTTAAGAAATCAGTTTAGATACCGAAAAAGTGCTCTAGGCGGGAAAGCTTGACTGCGAGTTACCCTAGGCCTAAAACTGCTAATGTGTTTCGCACTTCTGGCTAAGATAAACGTCTGATACTTACGACATAAAGTAATATTTATAAGAAATTTCATATCTTCAAGCATAAGAACTGCACTATAGAGACTTGGTTGACGTCTTGATCAATACCTCTACATTATCTATCAAAGCGCCTATGCCCAATATTCCCATATTCACTGAGCATCTAACAATAGCATGCTCACTTTTCGATCTAATTTTTGAAGCGTGGTTTGTTATTCTGTTTAGATGTTGGCAAACAGGAAGCCCCAGCAAATTGGCAAAGCAGCTCGAAAGATAGCAGACTCGAATAGATAGCCCAAAAAGATATATGGTCAAATGGAATGAAGTCGAGGCCATTGAAATGTAGACCACCAAAATTGTTTGGCGCGCATTTGCCATATTGTCTACTTAGCATCTTTCATGTGCATGTCTCTGTGGGAAGGAAGCTGCTCATATATGTATCCGCCAGACGGGCAATTACAGTAAATGCTCGCTTGGAAGGAAGCTGTTTCTACAACAATGTTCCAAAGGTATTTATTGACATATTATAAAAGTGTTAAAATAACAATTAAATAGTTATCTGCTATACGAACATTTGTTTAATAAAGCTGTCCATTAGCATAAGCTTCACTGTACTCTAAATGTGCGCCCACTTGGCAACCATAAATGGCCTAAAATATGGCACATTGCACTCGCATCCATAATTTCATGAACGATTTTTGGATACGCAACCAACTGCCGAACGAGCAGGCCCATAAAAGAAAGACCCTTTCTCGCTCTTTCACACATACACTCTCTCTCTCTCTCTCTCACACATACTCTTTCTCTGTCCAACTCGGCAGCAGGACAAAGTGCAGTGATAAATCAAATTGTCACTTTTGTATATTTTGCACCAGCTGACGACAGCTAACAGCCGTGCGATGGGGCAAGCTTTTAATATTTCGCCATACCAGTTGCAGTTGCAACACATTGCACAACTTGCCACAATCTGTAACGGTAAATGTGTGACGCTTGCGGTGACAGGCAATAGGATCCTTAATTATAATTTTTTAGATTATTCCATATGAAAAATGTCATTAATAAAATCATTAATATAGTGCAGCACTCAAAAAGTCGGAGTGAAAAAAATAAAAACAAGAAAATCAGACTTACATAATAATTTCCCCTACAGCAACTTCCAATAAACTGTTCTCACATGTAAAGGAATTGAAATTTAACCTAGCTATTCCCAATCTAAATATAAAATCGCTAACAGTTTAAATCTGTTCCCAAAAATTCGTCGTCTGTTCCCACTCTGAAAACACTCAACAATTTAAACCCAAACGACATTAACAGTTTAGAGTGGGAACAGTATTTACAGTTCTATATTAAACACTGAATAAGCCTGAAGTGTTCCCTCACTGTTTAAAGTATTACTCAATCGTGCTCTTCCCTCCCTTGAAGTTTTTGTAACTGTTCGTTCTTGTAACTGCGAATGGTACTTCGTGCATATACACATATGTACATACATACATTTACTGTTATTACAGCATAGACAACGGTTAGTTACCCACACACGCATTAATTCGCATTCACACATATATGTATGTATATGTATAAATTTGTATGTATGCAATAAATTGTTTCTAATATGACTTCGAACAAGCCTACAAACAACACAACGTGTTTGATAGAATGTTTCTAATACATAACAATAATTGATCGATGTAGAGCATTAAAAAAACGATATATATTAATTAAAAATATGTATGTATATTTTTTCGTAAAGTTAGAGTTTTTGGTGCTGCACACACAGACGTACCCAATTGGAATGGCAGGCTTCAAATTTACAAAACACTCTTTACATTTAAACTCATTACACACACGCACTAAGTGGTCTTTGATTAGCTAATTGCACACTTCATATTTCCACTAATTAGCACTTATGCATTACAAACATTTACTAAAATTTTGCGGCGCACGAACAAAAAACGCGTTAGCTTTTAATGACGATAGCGATTGTAACTAATTGTCGTTAATAATTACTATGTTATTTTCAATACATAAGTATCGATAGCGAAATACATAAATCGATAACTTTTGAATGATCAAATTCAGCCGTTGACTTATCATTCTACAGAATCAGGACTTCATTTAAAATTAAAATAAACATTACATTACACTAATAGATTCATGTGAATAATTATGGTTATAAGTCAACCGGCATACAACATCTAGACCATTACATTCCTTATGTAAATAATAAATTTTGATCCTTCGCTTAGACTATACATATCGATACTTTGGGCTGCAACCAAACACATATCTGTTAACAGCATATATTAAGTGCCATGTTAATTTCCATTCGTACAAACACAATAAGAGGAAGTACGTAGCTACTTTTACTTATAAATTTTATTATTGTCATCACACAAAATCGTAACACCAATTGAAAAATACTTAACATAAGTGTTGTACATCTATGTATATATGTATGTTGTTGAACGATAGAACATTACTGATGCATATAACAATGTTCTAGTCAAATGTTAACTCCACTAAGTCAGGCTGTTAATACCAGTGGTTTGAGCTTCTTCTTCCTCGCGCAATTGTCGAGGGGACTCAATGCGGGCCACGCACATCGATGGCGGCGACGTTGGCGTCGCTAGAGCGTACCAGCAATTGCTCTTGATGCGTTCCATCATGGCTTGATGCTTTTCGGGACGATAGCGCTCGAAGATGATATAGTGCGGATCATTGATGGGCGGCTTATCGAACATATGCTTGCAGCTCCAGACAACGCTAGCCTTTGCGCGCAAAGCAAAGTCCACACGATTATTGGCCAGGAGACGCATTGCTTCCACATTGTTGGCCTCTGACAAAAGAATGGGTTCGCCGTCGCGGGTGTTGCAGACGCTGCCCTCCGGATCGGCGAATATAGCCTGAATATACTTGAGTATTTGCCAAATATGATGCTGATCCTTGTGCCACTCTTTAAAAACTGGCGTCAGATCGAGGCTGTGCGATATTGGGCAAATGTGCGGATGAAAGATGTCTCTCTGAAAGATGACGGTGGGCAGAGTGTGTTCGTCGGGAAAGTTATCGGGCAGCAGAATGGAGAAGCGGAATACGCTCTCCGAATACAGGCCGCTATGTATGAAGATCACACCGAACCAAAGCAAGCCACTGGAATAGCTGGGTATCGCATAGATGCCCTTCAGTTGCTTTTGCTCCACCATTTGATACTCGGCGAGGACCCTGTACCCTTGATTGATCAGGGCCAGTGTCTTGTTTTTGGTCAATGTGGTCTCCAAACACATGGCAACAGCTAAAAAATTACTATTTTTAATATATATTTCAACAAAATTGCGTGAGACTCACCAAAATTTTGCACAGTTTGAACAGATTTGATGGTATTTGAGCGGAGTGTGTGTGCTGGTGTGTGTTGTGTTGTGTTGTATTGTATTGTGTGTAATGATTTGAAAGTTTAAGAGACCATTATGACAAAAATATCTAAAGTCTAATTTGAAACAGCTTTCAAAACGGACGAGCAGCAGTTAGAATCAAAAATTTTAACAAAAAAAAAAATTTTATCGCCAAACGTTGCCACTACCGATATCGATAAGAAAGAAGTACACGCAGGGCTGCCATACTTGATATTTTTAATAAAATTTACTTTAATTTTTAATAACAGAATTAAAAATACTTAATATAGGTGCAAAAAGATATAAAGATTAATAAAAATGACTTTGACGTTATTGAATAAACATAGATATGGTTCTCCTAAAAAATACTTACTTGGAGCTTATTTGAGTCAGGTATCGATGCTTTTTTACAAACATTGCCAATTCGAACAAGTCCGATTTGCCGCTTATTAAAAAATTCTTTTAAAGCATTTTAATTGAAAATTTAGTACATTGCACTGTGTACAACATTGTGGCCACTTACATTTATGCGCCATGTCAACTTAGTACACACTACACATGCAGAGAAACGGGAATTGCCCACTGGGACAGCGCAAAAACTATGTTCGGCCGCACTCGCAGTCGCAGCCACAAACGCAGCAGCAGCAGAAGCAAGAATCGCGGACACTTGGAGGGCACGGGCGCTGCGAGTGGGCCAATGTCCAGCAACTGGTACCTCTTATATATTTACTATGTACGTATGTATGTATGTATATCCATATGGCTGTAGTTATGTTCTCGCATACTCAGCGGTATATTCAATCATGTCAAGTGTAATAATTTTTGCGAATACTCGCAGCAGATACAAACAAGCTGCACACACGCTAACAGCGAAGTCAACGCATGCTGCGCAGTCAGCGCAGCTAAGAGCAGCGCATAGACAACAACGTCGCATGTGTTTGTGGATTTTGATTTATGGATGTTGTGCTCTGATGTACGGTTCTTTCACGCACTGGCAACATAATGTGGCATTATAATGTCTCATGTCACACACACACACGCGCGCGCTTGAGATGATAATGTGTGTGTACGTGTGTGATTAGACTCGGTGTACAAGAAGTGCAAAATTAACAGGGTATAGCAGATGTTACTGCAGAGGAATGTGTAAATATTTACTTAATAATCATTATTATTATTATAATTATTATTATTTTCTTCTTTTAAAATAGGTTTGCTTTTAGGCGTGCGTAAATTAGTAATATTGCAAAATATCCATAATACCAAATCGATAATTATCGATATAGCAAATGATGTTAATACTACGGTGTAATGTATCTATATTCTTGACCAACATTTACAGCTTAATTTAATGAATTTTTCCCTTTATAGATAGATCGATTGTAAAGTCTCTTAAGTGCAGAAGAGTCTCTTAAGTGAGGAATAAGAATGATCGAAACTGTTTACCTGTTTAAAAGTACATCCTATTCTTCTGTACAAGAATTGGTTAAATAATGCTTGAAGAGGGTATCTACTCATAGGAACACTCGCTTGAAGCACATACATTAATGCTGTTGCCGAAGTTGGTAATCCACGTGGAAGTCCCTGTTTCGTTTCTGCTGCGTAAATATTTGCATGCCAATGGCCGCAGCTGCTGCTAATTGGCAAACGCGAAATCCGGAGACGGCATTTCATATCTCTTCATTATTTTTTTTTTTTTGGCACTTTCAACTTAAGGGGCAAACATATCATAAAGACTCTGACAGACAGACGCCAAGAAGCTCGCTTTGATAAGTAACCAAACTGTGGCAGATAAGAAAGTCACAAAAATGATGAACGGAAATACAATATTCGTTGCATGCCAAACAGTTCGTGGCAGCACGAGAAATAAGAAGGCAACGTGAAAAAGTACGAAAACGAACTGCAACTCATTAAAAACGTATGTATGCTGTGATATGACATGATATGATATGAGACGATACGTTATGATTTTTGACTTTCTTTCCAGGTTGGTTAACGCCAGTTGTCAGTGCAATGACATGGGTGCAACACCCAGGCGCAGAAAGGGTCGGCCGTTAGGACGTTACGGCTACACCTTATTTTCACCTACCCACAGTTTTGTGAGTGCTGCAACCCATGTCAAAATGTTTAGCTTGTTTTATAGCGCTAAGGGCAATTGCTAAATTGTATATATGTGTATATGTATGTATGTATGTATGTATATACACCTTTACTGTTTCACCTGTGGGGAATTGCTTGTCACCTGGATACGCCACGCAAACGAATCGCAACATTCAATTTCTGTTTTATTTTATTATTACATTCTGCTCGATCCCTCTCACATCTTTGTGGCTGCTCCTCTTCCTTTATGCGGGCAGCAATTTTGCGCCGCCTTTTTAGCAGGGTTTCTTTTTTATTTGGATTTTTTTGTTTCTGTTCTTGCTGTGGGTATGTGTATTTTGCTTTTTTCTTATCAGCTTTCTTTCATTTATGCTACGTTGCATTTTGGGCCGTTCTGAGCGCGACTTTGGGCTCTCGGTTTGGCACGGTTCGTCCGTTGTAATACGGTGGCATATAACACTTAAGTGCTTGTTGTTGTTTTATAAGATAAACTTTTGCGAGGCCCACATGTCTGACCAGCAGCAACAAAGAGGCAAAAGAATAATAACGTGATGCCAATTTCATTTACTGCCACTTTCATTAACCGAAAAGAAGGTAAAGCGAAATACAAAAATGAGGAAAAAGAAATAACCACAACTGTGGCATGTTTTATTATCGGCCCTCAGAAAGTTTTCGCGCTAAACTTGCGACTGTTGAAGTTATAAGTTGTATTTTTATTTGTAGCTCATGCATAGAATTGGCTAATGCAGCTGGATTTTATGAAACGAATAAACTGAGTAAAGGCAAAAGAGTTGTAAAATAAACAAGTGTAGAAGGTTGCAGTCGAGCGCGACCGACTGATTAATACTCGTTCATGGCTATAGCATAGTTAAATGGAAAACTCTGAAATAAAGGTTTTTATTTCCGATTTTCTCCAGAAGGCATTCAAGAAAGGATTTATAATTTTTGTACTGTTTTATAGTCGAATCCCATTTACCACTCATCTAGTAGGCAAGGCCATTTAAATTTTGTCTATCTGTAGAGGAACATCTGAACAGTAACTCACATGCAATTTGGGTCTTTAGCTCTGAAAGAGTGGAAGTCACATTTCTATCTGATTTGCCCCCTCGCGAACGGGTATAGAAGACAGCAACGAAAGCAGGAAGCATAAGTTATAATATATATAACAGTATTAGAAATATATATCTTTTTTAACATCTCTCATTTCTCTTTCAGATGTGTTATACAAATTTGCCCTATTGAACCAGTGTAATATTGAAGCAAGGATTTATTTGGAAGTTGCCTAGGCCTTTTACATAGTATCTAAGAATGTAATGAAAATGGCTATACTTATGTGTACATATTATAATTGGATTATTCATTTGCGATTGTAAAATCATTTATCAGCCCAAAAATTAAGGCATGTATATGAAACTTTTGATATATTTCTAAATTGTACCTATTTCTTTTTCGCTGCTTTAGGAAGTGAGTAAAAACGATATGGCTTCTGATTATATATTAAAATACGTTAGATTCGTTATTTATGGGTATGTATATAAATTCACTTATATTATTTATTTATTAAATTTATTGCGGCTATATATTTTTCAGAGTCGGCTGTTGAAATTTTTGAGGATAAAGCACTAAAGAATATTGCGAAGTGGCAAAGTAACAACGAAGCAAATTGAATTCTTATTGAAAAATTTGTATTAAATTTTAAGTTAATTTAGGAAACTATGAAAAGTTTTAGTAGGTCAACATATTTGATATCTATTGTAGAATTAACTATTGGAGTTAACGCCTAAGCCAAAGCAACATTGAAGGTTGCTGCATCTAGGCAAAGCCAAAACCAAAATTAGCTTTTAACGAACTAATTCACACCGAGCGTTAGCTAGTTAAGTAACTTATACAATTTTCTAATTGAAAACACATTATGTATTATTTAAAGTAATTTACTTGAATTGTGTGCATCATGCAGCACTCGAGCTGCTATTATATAAATTTAATTATGATTTTAATGCCCACACGTACGCTGTGGTGTTACTTTAAGTACAACTGCAGAACTTTGGTATTCATTTGCTATTTTATGCCACATACTTTCAGGCAGTCGCTTAAAATGCAGGCAACAATTAGAACTTGTGAGAAAAGAATATGTAATTGCTATAATATGTATATTGAGGTCTTTATTGATTTATGTGAAATTTGTGCAAAGGATTCGCATTGTGTGTGGCATATTCAAATTGTGTGATATGCAAACGTGCCGAACGAACTCTCTCACTTGCCTTTCCGTGCGATTATTATTATTATGCCGAAGTTATTTGGTTAGCAATGGAGTACGACAACAACAACAACAGCAGCAGCAACAGCACCAGCAGCAGCAGCAGCAACAGCAGCAGTAGAAGCAGCAGCAGCAGCAGCAACAACAGCAAATACTAATATTTGCATAATCGCTGGTAGAGCAACGGCAGAGCAATTATTTCTTTAAAAATAAATTGCATGCACAATTGGTAGCAATAGTAAAAAGCCATGGCCAGGAGTGGACCACCACAGTGAATGCTACGGCTCAGACTCCCAACTCCGAGTCGGGCCTGTTGTAATAGCCAGAAACAGTTGCCGTCTTCAGGTACACAGAACCAGCGACGAATTTGGTCAAAACGGCTTTTGACTGCCTCTCCGCTGGCGGAGGGTTTTTTTTTTTTATTCTGTTTCGTTTCGTACAAAAAGGGAGGCGTGGCAGCTCAACAGCAACTGGAGTTCAGTTGAGCACAGCTCGTTTTGCGATTTGTGTGTACGCCTCATTCGTTTATTTGCATATCGATTTGGAGTTTTTAGACTGGCAGAACACGCTGGGTGCTTGGCTTAGCTTGGTTTGGTTTGGTTTTTGGGTTTTTTTTTTTTTTTTTTGTTTTTTTGCGACTGCCTTTGCTGTCTTCCTGCTGGCCAAAAGTATTTGCATCCAGCAACGTATACACTTGGCTTCATTTTATTTGCAGCACAAACAATTGCATAATTGCTATGCGGCTATAGAATTTGAATTTATTGGCCAAGCATTTAGCCTATGGTGGCTCGGACTACAAAGTAAACAGTTAACAAAACGCAAATCTATAGCTCATAAATTTTCATTCACAACAATTTCACACGAACCGATTTGTGCGACAATTAAATTCAATTATTATCATAATTTTTGGTTCTCTTTTCTTTCTCTTTCTCTCTCTCTCTCTCTCTCTCGCTCTCTTATTTTGTAGCACACTTATCGTCGCCTCATCAGAGATGAAAACCCAGTCAATGGTGACAAAATGCTTGAGCTGCTGCTGATATGCTCGATAAGCACGTGCCATTAGCTTCTAAGAACTTGATAGCGCTGCTGGCGCAGAGACGGGATGGGGCCAGTGGTGGTCTGGCACTTTGAACAATTTTAATTTGCCGCTCGAACGGGACTTGTCCCAAAGTTTTTATTTCAGCCCAGTCACGTAACCATAACTCGACAGTTGCCTTGCCTGACCCCTTTGTTGCTGCAAGAAAATTGAAAAGTTTCTGTGGCCAAGTGCCTAGAACACATTTCCCTCTCTCAAAAGGGTTTGCTTAGGCATTACGAAACGATTCAGTTTTATTTATAGCAAATGGTTCAAATCGTTTTCTTATTGAATAGTGAAACTAAGTTGTTAAATATATTGAAAAAAAAAAAATATTTTTCAAATTGGAAATTAAACTATTTATTAATTAAATTATTTAATTAATTCTTGGCTTCTTCCTAGCTGTCTAATTTATGTAAAATTCGTTTAAAATACGTAGAAATAAATAAATTAAAATAAATATTAATAATTTGTCTATATAAATTCATTTGTATTCAGAGCAGAGATTCAAAAAAGTTTCTTTAAAAATAATATAAAATTTATTTTCAAGTCTGAAACAAAATATATATTATTAAATAAACTTAAAAAATAATAATATTAATTTTATAGTAACATATTAAAAACAATTAATTTGTTTGAAATAAATAGAATTTTTTAATTTTAAGCCTTAAAACAAATGTAGCATTTTTTTGTAGATATGTTTAACATATTTATACATATTTAATATATTTATTTTTAATTAAAAATAAAAAAATTTTTATAATATTTATTTATATGGTATTTATTTTATAATTTTTACAACAAAGTTTTTGGTTTTTTATTTTATTATATAAATATATTTGCTCGTAATTAAACATCTCTAGCAATTCTACAATATGTATACATTTACAATGCCACACGAACTCTTTTTGTACAGGGTATCTCAAAGCATAGCGCACACATATAATAAGCACTGTGCAAACATTTTCCAACAGCCTCGGGAAATAATTAAAATTTTGCTTCTGTTTTTCAATTGGGTTTTTTTTTTTTTGCATCAGTTACTTAAAAATGCTCGTACATTGCCCTGACATCTGGCGAGTCCTATAAGTCACTCATTATGTCCGCATTGGGTCTCGGTTTATCATGTTCGTGGTTGACATTCGGCGCGGACGTAAATGAAGCAATTTTCTTGACATGCAAAACGTGCAACAGTTGCAAAGAGTCGACTGCACCGAATTGGAGCAACAGTTGCTGTTGTTGTTGCCGTTGTTATTGCTGTTGTTGCAGTTGTTGCTGTTGCTGTTGCTGTTGCCGCAGTTAATTTTCGTACATATTTAATTCAACTTAAATTATTGTTAAACGAACTGCCATGCTGAGACGCGAGCCCAGTAAAGCTGGCCGCGCTTTGATGTACGCTCCATTAGCCGGGGCCAAGTCAAGTCGCGCTGAGCTTCAGCTTCAGCTTCAGCTTCAGCATCAGCATCAGCGACGTCAAAGGTAAAGTCAGTTGAGCTCTTTTTGCTTTAGCATCCATTTGCAAGGCAAATCAAAGGCTTAATGAATTCATTTCAATTAAATGCAAAAACAAAACAGAAAAAAAGAAAAAGAAAAAAAAAATAGAAATAAAAGCAAATCAAATCGCCAGCAAACAGCTTCGCCGTGATAGACGAATGCCAAAGACCCGCCAGACAGTTAGCCTTTAGCATTAATAAATAGTTTAGCTTAGCTTTGTTTCTACTCGACTCTCGCTGGGGGAGCATGCATACACACACACACACACACACACGCTACATGTATGATATGAAAAGAGTTGGCATTTGAATTGAAAAAATAAGCCAGCAGCTTCTGCTAATTGATAGCGATCTAGAACAGATACCAAATCCAAATACGAGCTGACAACTGAGAATGAGCTACAGCATCTGAATGCGACTTGCTATGCAGGCAAATCAATGTTGTTCTCTGGCTTTTTTTCTTGCCTGAAAATTCATGATAGCAATCAATAGAAATTCTATTTTGCTCAGCTGCACTTTTCTCATGCTGGGCGAGTGTGCACAGCTGGCAAACACCTGATCTATTGACTTTTCTTTCAAAGTTGGCATTTCGAACTATGTATCTATAGAATGCGAGAGATCATAATGATATATACCTAATTAAATATTTATAATCTAATTTTTATTGATTTTGATTTACTATTCATAATCAATAAAAAATAGATTTTTCTGTACTTGGAAAATACAACTGTGAGAGAATTTTTGTATAGTTTTATTTGTATACTCGCTCAGAAACTATTCAGGGTATATTGTTTCTATGCAATGTCCGTCTGTCCGCTTGACCATGCACACTTTTCCCTAATATGAAAGCCAAAGACATTGTTGAGTTCGGTAGTCTAATGAGCTGTTAAGCCCACTGAAGACGTGGCAAGTGGTAAATTGCTGTAGATTTTACAAAACTTATAGTCGATAAGAGCTTTATACTTTGAACGTGATATAGATACTCGAGTATATTTCGGGAAGATACAAAGGGGAACGAACCTTAATGATGGAACTGGAAGACTTTGGAAATAGCTATGAAAACAACCTGCTCACTTATTGTGTATTAGCCTTGCTGTTGTTGATTAACAATAATTAACAAGTAAGATAGCTCTAGTTGGGAGTGTTTGACTAGGAGTTACCCTGAACCCAGCGCAGAACTGCTGTTTCAATCAGTCTACGCTTCCTTTAAACATATACATAAAAAACAATGCATGCTTACAGAGCAGCTGCAGAGTTTGGGCTGCATGCCAATTTTAATTGGGTTCAGGGCATAAGAAGCGCAAGAAAGTAAGCTTTCAAAACTATTAAATGTTAAATATGTCTATGCTTATGGAACTCTGCAAACCATATATTTTACTGCTATTTTATAGGCAGAAGCTCGAAATGTGATTGATTTCTGGCAGCCTCAAGTGTTTGGCCAAAAACTGCACTCTGTGAGCGTGGCAAGTCGGAAAAGACTATAGCATCCACACAGATCTCCATTGACACACTCCACAGATAGAGACCTTTAGGCATCATGGCATATATAAAAATATTGGAAATTCATAGAGTAACATGCAGTAGATGGCAGTCAAATACCATCTTTAAGCTCTTTTATCCTAATAATCTTTAACTTTTAAAGCAACTGTAATATAAAACTGAAATTTTTTCACACAGTTACTTATATTGATTATCATGAAAGTTACACATAATTTCCGACCCATAACAATTCACTCACATTTTCGTGCTCTTGAAAGTCTCTTATATCAAGCGCTTAGCTGGAGTCTCTGGTATGTAAGCAAGAGCCCATTGAAATTCCATAATTTTTAGCAGTCAGCCTTTTTTTTGATTATTTGCGTAGCTACTTGAGAGCTCCTCGCTGGGTCAATCACCCTGCTTTCTTGGCTGCCGAAAAGGGAAAAGGCAGACAGCCGGATAGGCGATAAGCCTTAAGCTGCTTAATCGATGACCAAAGAGTTGTCAAAAAATAATTCACAAGGCGGCATCAAAGGTAAATACGAAGACAGCTTGGCGTATACGTAATGTTATCAGCTGTGCAAATCTACCCTGTGGGATCGTTGCTGTTACTGTTGCTGTTGTTGTTGCTGCTGCTGTTGTTGTTTTATTTACTTTTCTTCCTTCCCTTTTCGTCGTACAGTTTTAAATGCAGTCAATGCTAAATCAGCGTCGGGCCCTTTACATGAGAAATATTTTAGCGTTCGATGCAAAAATGGTAGCAACTCGCAGCGTTCGCTTATCAGCGCTTGACGTATGCAGTCCACAAGGAAAAAAAAATAAAATAAAATAAAAATAAGAGGGGAGCTACAGTGAAAAAAGTAAGTTAAGTAAAATAAAGCAAGAACAGGCCGTGAGATAACGCCACAATGAAGACAGCAGAACGCGCCGCAGTTGAAAAATCGCAGAGGATGCCAAAAGCAGCGCGAAGACGCATCAAGATAAATGAACGTGCGCCCTGCTTTAGTTGCTGTTGACTTCGCGATGCTGCAACCAAAATCAAAGTTATAATAATGCATAAGTAATTTGCAGCAGCGGCAATCAAACAAAGCCATCAGCTGACGAGCTGTAGAGGAAGCAGCTCGTGCCATGGGCTGTGCTCCGGCTGTGCCCAGCTCTTGACAACAGTTAATCAAAGCCAAAACCGATTGACTACATCCACGTAAGCCAAACCATCAGCTACGCCCGGCCAGCTATCGCCTCTTTAGGCAGTTATTTATTAACTGAAAATCATATTATCGGCATATCGCTTACGGCTTTGAATTGGCTGCTGATGCTGCAGCCACTGCTGCTGTTGCTGCTTCTGCTTCTGCTTCTGCTTCTGCTTCTGCTTCTACTTTTTTTGGACTACCTAAACTTCAAGAGTGTGTGAGCAGTAGCGCGTCTTAAGTTGATCATCCTATAACAATACCCTACGCTCAAGCTGAACAAACTATTGGTTGAGCAAAACGCGCCGAGATTTGACATAGAAATATTTGTATACTCAAAAAATATTTTTTTTTTAAGTTTTAAATAATGAGGAAATATAAATATAAATAATAATAAATTAATAATAATAATTTATTTTCTACATATTTTTTATTTTTTATTATTACATTTTTTATTTAATTTAAATTAAACAATTTATTTCTTTTTTTTTATTTTTATTTTATAATAAACTTTTTAGTCCATAAACTGCAAGTTTTTTTTTTAATTTTATATTCAAATTGAACTTTAAATAAAATATAATTTAAGTCAAGATTATTTTTATGATTTATTTATTTCTGTCATAGCTGAAGTGGAATTTAGCCAATTTTCATTTTAAAATTTGAACTTTCTACTGATTATATAAACTCTTTGAATTTTAGACAATTCTACCGGAAGTATTAACTGACTTCCTTATGATTGTAAGCGCTTCTTATTTTACCATAATTTTATTATTTATTTTTTTTTTATTTTTTAAAAAGATTTCAGGTGGCTGTATATATGTAATATTTTTACTAATTTCTTTCATTAAAATTCATAAATAATAAAAGGTATTTCCTAAATTTTAGAAAATATAAAATTTAAAAATTATTAATTAGAATTTATTTATATGAAGTTTATATTTTTTCTTAAGTACATTTTAAATATTTTTTTTTGTTATTTTTGTATTGTAGAGTTTTATGCAAAGCCTCTTTTTGTTGTTTAATTAATTTATAATTTTTTTAAATATATTTTATTTTAAAATATATTTTTTAAAATTTTTTTCTGTTTTTGTAATTTTTTTATTTTGTTACACAAAATTTAGCTTAGTTTAGGTTTACCTTCATGTCTTCCATTTAGTTAAATTTATTTTTTAACTTTTATTATAATGAATAAAGCTCTAAATACTATTTTTCAATTCTGAATTAAATTCGAAATATTTTTGTTTCATAGTTTTATTATTTTACAATTGTTTGTTATTTTATTATTATTTTAGAATTGTCAGAGCGATAGCGTATTAGCTCAGTTAACTAAACGCAACCTTGTCAATTTTCACGTCCTTCCGCTCAGCATTTTAAGTTGAGCAGTAAAAACGGCAGCACAATGGCCTGGACCAGGCCCAAACCTTAAGTTGCTGCCATAGGGCTGGATAAACAATGCCGCGGCATGTTAAGACAAATGCCTGGACTCAACCGAGGCAGCCAGAGCCTGCGCCATTGTGAACTAGATTTTCAAAAACGAAAGAGAGAGAGAGAGAGAGAGAGAGAGAGAGAAAAAAATGCAAGGAAAATTGAAATCAGGAAGTGTATTATATAATTTTATAGATACTAAACTCAACTTTGACACAAATCGACTGAGTGCGGTCTGTAAACATGACATTTGCTGTACACGAGCAGCTCGAAGAGCTGCATCATGGCCTGACTATGTGGCCAACAGTCGACTCGTTTAGGCCACAGTCAACAGGCAGCAGCAGCAACAACAGCAGCAGCCGGCAGCATCTTTAGACGCTGTGCTGCGCGATGCTTATCGCAAAACGTTCAATTATTTTATTTGGTGCAGATGTGGCCGGCGATAAAAGTGCCTCTGATAGCAAACGGCTTCAGCTTCCAAGTGGAAGCCAACAATGCAAGCGGGCCAAGTTAATGCTGTGTGCTTTCGTAGCACAATACAAATACGGCCAAGAGTGCCAGCATATGTGTTTGCTTGCCCTACTCGCTCTGGCCTCTACTTTGTATACGACTATATGAGATTCAATTAAAATCACCAACAACAGCAACAACAACAGCAACAACAAGAGGAAAAGAACCAAATAATTGACACAAGAAAGCAAAGCCGCAAATTTGCTGTGCCACAGCATCCCCACAACAAAAACAACAACAACAAAAAACAACAAAAAAATTGCAGGAAAAAAACGGAAGAAAATTAATGTCATGCTATAAATGTTTAGTGTTGATGGCCAGGCTCATAAAGTACTAAAACGCGGCTGTGTCCAGCGGAACTTGAGCTTTAACCGAAAGCGCAGAAATAATACCGTAATGTACGGTTATTTCTACTATTTTTTGTAACTTTATAAAATAATATAAGAAATGTATAAAATCTTTAAAATATTGAAAAGCATCTTAAAGACTAATAATTTGATTGGCCAAGCAAGAGTAATACTATTTTCAATAGCTATATTTCAGCTGCTGTTTAAGTTACTGATAATATTTAGCTATGAGAATATTAAATAGGATTTGCCATTTGATTAAAATTTATTAACCATTTGCCAAACATATGTTACTAATTTTTTAAATTTTTCGAAACTTCAACTTAGTTATTAATACGCAACTGGAATTTCATCATGAAGTCAGCGCTCAAGCAACTCCACGCACAGGTGAAAGCTGTGAGCGTAAGAAAACTCTTTTGGATCTTGAGCAACATTCAGATGAAGATGAGTACAAAGTGAGGGAAAAGTAAAATATGTAATGCTATTAGTAGTGAAGAAGTCCCAGAAGAAAGTAGAAAGTCTATTGGCAGAATAATGCTGCACATATTAAACAAAGTCATTCTAAGTTGAGCTACTCAAGCACTACCAGGGCATTGCAATTAACGTGCTATTCCATACAAAATGGCATGGATATAGCTTCAAAATAAAACCAAAAGCAGCCTAATACCTAAAAACATTTCCTGTTTCTATTAGTGTTCTTTGGTCACCCTGTATACGTATAGTTGCTAATCCCAAATCCTTTAAGTTTAGTCTGCATACGCTACAGTGTGCGATAAAAGTTGGTGAACATTTGCAATTAAAACAAGCCGATGACCAAAATCCAAATTCAAACGGGCAGCGGAAATTGCGGGCAATGATGCCGACATTGCTGTCTCGCTCGTACGCATACGCTCACTCACTCACTCACTCACTCGCTCTTGCAGTCTCGCACTCTTTCAATTTATTTGCTATTGTTTGTTGTTTTTGCAATTAAAATTATTCGTAGTTCATTTTTATTTAATTTTTTTTTTTTTTTGGTGGGGCAGAGGTTGGGGGTGTGGCTTATTGATCGCTGATGGTTCCGAAAGTTCGCAACGCCATTTTGTCGGGCAAACGGAAACGGAAAGTGTGCCATTATGCGAGTGAGCGAACGGATGTGGAGTCGATGCAGCTGCTGTGGAAGCCGCATCGGCATCAGCAACAGCAACAGCAACAGCATCAGCTGCAACTGCTGCCTGATTTAGTTATCTGCTGCCGTAACCGCACTTTGCGGCAAGAACTTGTTGTCGTTGTTGAAAGTTGAAGTCGCTTTGCCACAATAAAACAGTCTAATGCCAAAGACCACAGAAAGTTTCCAGCTCCACGCTCAAATTCAAATGCTTTTTTCGACTATATTATATGCCATTTTGATTCTGATTTTTATTTTTATTTTTATATTTTCATTTGTGCTTTTCACATTTCATTTTCGTCAAAAGTTTCGACGCGTTACGCCCGCCACGTTGCTGCAAATCAAATCAAAATCGCAATCAAATGCAAATTGGTATTAGATTAGTTTGTTTGTCGACGCTCCAAAAGGTGCAGCTCTGTCAGGTGGCATCAACTTCGAATTAGACAGGCAGACAGATAGACAGACGGACAGGCAGCTGGAGAGTTATTTGCGCTGCCGGGCTTTACGCATCTGTTGTGAAAGCTGTGACAGATTTTTACCCTAAAAACTGAAACTGAATTATATTTGCGCTCGTCTTGCAGCGCATTTTTTTTTTTTTTTTAAATAAAGAAGCTTGAAAACCGGTATGGGATATTAGTGAATTGTTGTTACTCTACTGTGCGAAAAAGCATATTTATATAAAAATATTTCTTGAAATAGCCAAGTTCAATATAGCAGAAAAATTCATTTAATAAAGTTTGTGTTATAAAACAAGTGACTTTTGAGATCTGTTATATACCTAATATATACTTATTTATATATTATTGTTACTGTTTTGCCTTGTATTCCAAATAATCTGGATTTAAATCTGTGTCTTCAATAGCGCTCAAAAATACATGACAATTTATACAGCACATAATAGACGAAATTCTTATCTGTAACACTCACAGTGAGTGTAAAAAACAAAGTTTCAATTTAATTCAATTTAATTTAATTTAATTTTTAATATATTTGTGTGTTTTATATATAATTATAAAATGAATGTGACTATTATTTTAAGAGTTTCACTAAGATTCACAATTGTAAACTTGACAACATAAAAATATTACGTATCCGCCACTTCTCTTCTGGACGTAGTCGGCTGTGGTTGAAATTCTTGACTTTAACTTTACTATAAATGCCAAATAAGCTAAGTTTCAGCTCTCCATCTCAGTTTTTTTTATTATAAGCCAAATAACACAGCAAAAAAGCGAAAAAATTAAATTCAAAAAAATTAAATTCCAAATAACGCGCATGAAAATAAACTCTCAAACTATATATTCAGACTTTACGCCAACAAAAATTGTCATTTCGCACATAGCGCAGTGGACGTATATAACTTTTGAGCACCTAATGAGGCCACAGTATACTGAAAATATAAAATTTCTCTAACTTCATTAGGGACGAAATAATTTACGTTCACACAGCCAAACCCATGCGTAGCTGGACATTGCACAGAATCAATACTACGACTACAGTGCTACAACAACGTGAGCGGGTATATTAATTAAATATATATTATTTACAAATTTAAGTAGCATGAATATTAATTTTAATTATGAATTCTGTTACATACAAAAAAAAAATTGAATTTTTTAATATTTAAATAAACTTTTTATTTTTCTGAAGTTTCATCAAACAATTTTATAAAGAGTCCAATTCCCAAAGCTATATTTTAGCATCTGTTATAAATACATATAAAAAAAAAACAATATATATATATGCATTAACTTCTCTGTGGCTTGTCACATCTGGTGTCAAGTGGAAAGCATTTGTTAGGGTATCCAATGGGGCAATGCAGTTAATAATAAAGTGACGGAATATGCGACAGCAGCTGTCGCGATTTCAAATAGCAACCAAATGCCAAAAGGTACGACCGTGTCAGTGGCAAGACTTGCAAGTCAGTACGTCAGTCACTCAATCAGTCAGTCAGTCAGGCAGTCAGGCAGTCAGTCAGTCAGTCAGTCAGGCAGTCAGGCAGTAAGTGCTTCGCTCTGCCAGGGCACACATAAATTCAATTTGATGAAATTAGTTGGTGTGCGGTGAAGTGTGGCGCACTGAGCGATGTTTTATGTTGTCTTAAATTGTTTAGTGAATGGAAAATGGAAAATGCTCGCTGCTATAGGGTAAGGTATGGAATGTATATATGTGTGTGTGTGTGTGTGTGTGTGGCACAAGTGCTATTCACTTATGCCAATATAAAACTACTTACTCTGTTGACAGAGCAATCAGCGTATCGTATGAATATTGAATGCATACCAATAATATGCAGGATTTGACATCTTTTGGACACTAAAGACTGTCAACAACTATCAGAAAATATCTGCTTGAATTAATCCCCATATTGCTAATTGTACAAATAATAATATTTCCTAGCATTATATTTGTACAGTCAAAGATATGGGTAAACTCTTCGATTAAAAAACTTTATTTTGACTCTCATATCTCTGCTGTCATAAATTCAACCAAAGCCAATGTCTTCTAGTGTTTTTAAAACGCTAAGTAAAAACAGCTTTAATCATTACCAAATTTCGGTTCACTTATCATTTTTTAATTTAATTTAATTTCAGGACCATTTTGCGTCAGTTCAGAAACAATTTTTACTTTTTGCCTCTAGCGATCTAATCTCTAGCTCTTGATGTTGTATCGTAGAACAATCTTTGATATATCCTTTGTACATAACTTGATTACTGGTCTATATAACTTAATATTATCTCTGATTCCTTAACCAATCAGTCACTTTCATTCGCAACACTTGGCAATATACGTTTAGTTCGTTTAGTTTCAACAGTCACTTTCTAATAAAAATCGCAATCTTATATTTATCAATCCAGTAGTCGCTACAATCCAGATTTGAAAAATATCGTAGATGCTTAGCAATTTGAAATGTAGTTAAGTATAGTTGCTCCACTCTGAACTTCCACTTTAAGCTTTTTGATTTTTTTAATAGACAATTGACTATGCAAAATGATTAATGCACTACTCTCTGATAAAACTCCCTTTAACATTCTTTCTATCTCAGAAAAATAGCGTTTTCGACAGTCCCAATTAATTTTGTTGACTTTTCTTTTATGCTTCGCGATCATTTAAATAAATTAAATTCGCTATACGAATTTCTAATTATTATTACTAAATTGTCTTTTCGTATTGATGGCGCCATCTATGTGTCGAAACGCGAGACTTCTTGACTAATAAATATATTATATATATGTGTGCTAATAAAATAGATGATTTCTGAAAAATAAATTCGCAACGAATTTAAATTTAAATTAAAATATCATAAAATGTACCCGTAAATTAAAAAAAAATGTCGCCTGCTAGGAGATACCCTGAACCCCGAATGTTGTGCGTTATATATTTATTAAAGCACAAAGAAGTTTAAGCTTAAAAATAGGTGAAAAAATTTATATAAAATAAATATAATTTAACAATCATAATATATTCTTAAAAAAAAAAGTAATACTCAATATACGAATATTTTACATTATTATCTAGCTGCAGTAAACGAACACAGAGAAATATTTAGCACAGACAGATATTTAGCACAGAGAGAGATTTAGCACAGAGACAGATCCAGCACAGAGACAGATCCAGCACAGAGACAGATCCAGCACAGAGACAGATCCAGCACAGAGACAGATCCAGCACAGAGACAGATCCAGCACAGAGACAGATCCAGCACAGAGACAGATCCAGCACAGAGACAGATCCAGCACAGAGACAGATCCAGCACAGAGACAGATCCAGCACAGAGACAGATCCAGCACAGAGACAGATCCAGCACAGAGACAGATCCAGCACAGAGACAGATCCAGCACAGAGACAGATCCAGCACAGAGACAGATCCAGCACAGAGACAGATCCAGCACAGAGACAGATCCAGCACAGAGACAGATCCAGCACAGAGAGAGTCCCAGCACAGAGAGAGTCCCAGCACATAGAGAATCCCAGCACATAGAGAATCCCAGCACATAGAGAATCCCAGCACATAGAGAATCCCAGCTCAGAGAGAATCCCAGCTCTGAGAGAGTCCCAGCTCAGAGAGAGATCCATACATTTTCGCTCTTCAACTGCTGCTCTTATTACTTAATACTTAACTAAATGATCATCAAACATAACGATCATTATTTCTTATAATAATAATAAATAATTTAATATTTATTATTTAAAACAATTGTTTAAAACTATGAATATGACTAATACAATTTCTCTTAATGTACAATTACTAACTATTATTAACAATTTCTTAAAGTTATTAACTAATTAAATAATTACCACACGCCGAAGAAGAGGAAGAGGAGCACTGCACTGTAGAACTGATCACTAGGCGGCCCGGAATGCGACTGAAGAAATGCTGCTGCTGCCGGCTGCCTTTATATAGGGCGCAACCCACTCAAAGTCGAGCTCAACTCATGAGCCGTGCACTGAGTTAGTTTTTACACACAATGGATTAGTTGACCAATCAGAGTAGAAAATCAGAGCAGCTCCTGCAGCTTCAAGCATTTTAATGTACTCTTCTTCTTTCTTCAAAACAAATGCCAATGAATATTGCTTATTGATTATTGATCTTCTTCAGCTCTTCTTCTTTTAGTTTATTGATTAACTTCAGTATAAGATGTTTAATCACATAGACGGTCGGACATATCGACAGACATACATAGGCACTGTGTGTTAATATATAAAATCTAGAGTTAATCAAACATTCAGATGTGTGTATTTGAGAAAGCACAAGTCTCTAGTACTTGAAATACGTTTGCAACTTTGGCGAGAAGAGGGCGTGGTATCCAAAATATAACATACGGAGAGACATACAGACAGACAGACAAACATGCCTCCTTCTGCTTGTTTCATACATTTTAACAAATTCGATTATACCCTGATTTTTAATGAGTTCAGGGTATAAAAATATTTATGGTCTTATAAAACATGAGACAGATCAAATAAGTTTTAAGATTTTTAAATTATCGCTAAGTTGCATATGCTCCATTGCCGTCTAGCTCTTTTTTCTTTAAGCTACTAATGGACTTGTACTTGCACCTGGAATGACCAAGCAGGTGAACAGACAGATGTGCAGGTGAACGTAAACGGTTAGACGATCTATGCACCAGATCGACTTGATCGCCAGTCAAGTAGAGTCATCATATGATACATCAAACATGGTTTCATTCAAGGACACCAAATCAAAATACCCATTGGCTTTTCCTACAGACTACAGGGCACAACAAAGAATCCATTAAAAGTTGTCGAGGCGAAGCTTGAATTGCGTCCAGCCAAAGCTCTGAAGAGTGTTTAAGCATATTGCATAACGAGGCAGTTGTGTGTGCCAGACGGAGGCAAGGGGTCCATAGATTTGCATACGGTTCGTTGGTTCTGCTCAAAAAAATAACAAACTTATTGTTTTGATTTTGTCAATGACAGCATGGCATAGCCCTTTTTTGCTATTGCTATTGCTGCTGTTGTTGTTTTTTTGTTTTTGTTGTTGTGCAGCCAAGCAAAAAAATTCAGCACAGGCAAATTTGGCAACTGACAGTCTGCACTTTGCACAAATGTGGCCAAAATGTGCAGGCTAACAACTCGGAAAGTCGACAGAATTTGTGGCCACAAAAGAGCTGCTATGAAATTCGAATACCAAACAATAACCTGGGAATTTATTGAAGTCCTATTGGCATTACTTAGAAATTTAAAATCACATATTAGTCGTAGGCGATGCAGATGTGCCTGAACTTTTCTTTAACTTAACTTTTTTGAGTAGAATAAAATTTTCAAAAATCTAAGCTTATCTAAGGCAGCCCAAATTAAATTGTATTAAATTCTTATTGGCTAGCATAGAATAGAGCTCAGTTCGAGAATAAACCAGAAGACGAAGTGTGGATTGAATAAACGAATAAATGAATTTAAATAATTTTACGTATAAATGTAAATTTGAATCTTTGAACTGAGGAACAAATATTATATAGTCTAAACTAATACAGAGAAAGGGTATTGCAATAATATCACCAACACGAAAGACATATTTTATTTTTTCAACAGGCCAGTTATGCCCGAGCTCACAGCCAACTATAGTCTGTGATATGATTATTAGAAACAATAAATATTTGTTATAAAGAATATTAAATGGAATTATAAACTCAAACAAAATAATATATTTTATGAATAAAAATTAAAAAGTTAAAATTGAGTGAACGAGATTAATGCAAAAGTGAGAATAACGAACGAGAAAAGATTTGAGTTCTAGTTAGTCCGACAAGCTATGCCCCTGCTCACAGCTGGGCACTGTTAGTGATTTTCCGAAGATGATTTGAAAGAAAACTTTTTGCTAATAGAAGAGGACAGTGCAGACGGCTACACGTGATAAGAATGTATTACAGCTGAAGATAAAACACGAACAGAGTTGTGAAAAAAGTAATCCGTATATTGGCAAGTGTTGCGAATGAAAGTGCCTAATTAGTTAGGGAATCAGAGATAATATAGAGTTATATTGAACAGTAATCAAGTTATGTACAAAGGATATCTCAAGGATTGTTCTACGATACAACTTCAAGAGCTAGAGATTAGATCGCTAGAGGCAAAAAGTAAAAATTGTTTCTGAACTGACGCAAAATGGTCCTGAAATTAAATGAAATTAAAAAATGATAAGTGAACAGAAATTTGGTAATGTTTAAAGCTGTTTTTAGCGTTTTAAAAACACCAAAAGACATTGGCTTTGGTTGAATTTATGGCGGCAGAGATATGACAGTCAAAATAAAGTTTTTTAATCGAAGAGTATACCCATATCTTTGACTGTACAAATACAATGCCAGGAAATATTATTATTTGTACAATTAGCAATATGGGGATTAATTCAAATGGGCTCTGCCTTGCTGCCATTGAAAAAATCAAAACAATAAGTTTGTTATTTTTTTGAGCAGAACCAACGACAACTTTTAATGGATTCTTTGTTGTGCCCTGTAGTCTGTATGCAAAGCAAATTATGATTTGTCCTTGAATGAAACCATATTTGATGTATCATATGATGACTTTACTTCACTAGCGATCAAGTCGATCTGGTGCATAGATCGTCTAACCGTTTACGTGCATCTGCACATCTGTCTGTTCACCTGCTTGATCATTCCATTTAAGAAAAAAGAGCTAGACGGCAATGCAGCCAAGTAAATATTTATGGAGCATATGGAACTTAGCGATCATTTTAAAATCTTAAAACTTATTTACCCTTAGCCATGTTCGTCTGTCTGTCTGTCTGTCTGAATCTAGATTTTATATATTAACACACAGTGCCTATGTATGTCTGTCTGAATGTCTATGTGGCGACTGTCTATGTGATTAAACATCTAATACCGGAGTTAATCAATAAAGTAAAAGAAGAAGAGCTAAAGGAAATGAGCTAAAGTGTGCAGCAATATTCGTTGGTATTTGTTTCAAAGAAAGAAGAAGAATACATAAGAATGCTTGAAGCAGCAGGAGCTGCTCTGATTGGTCAACTAATCCATTGTGTGTAGAAACTAACTCAGTGCACGGCTCATGAGTTGAGCTCGACTTTGAGTGGGTTGCGCCCTATATAAAGGCAGCCGGCAGCAGCAGCATTTCTTCAGTCGCATTCCGGGCCGCCTAGTGATCAGTTCTACAGTGCAGTGCTCCTCTTCCTCTTCTTCGGCGTGTGGTAATTATTTAATTAGTTAATAACTTTAAGAAATTGTTAATAATAGTTAGTAATTGTACATTAAGAGAAATTGTATTAGTCATATTCATAGTTTTAAACAATTGTTTTAAATAATAAATATTAAATTATATATTATTATTATAAGAAATAATGATCGTTATGTTTGATGATCATTTAGTTAAGTATTAAGTAATAAGAGCAGCAGTTGAAGAGCGAAAATGTCTGAATCTCTCTCTGAGCTGGGACTCTATCTGAGCTGGGACTCTCTCTCTGAGCTGGGACTCTCTCTGTGCTGGGACTCTCTCTGTGCTGGGACTCTCTCTGTGCTGGGACTCTCTGAGCTGGGACTCTCTGAGCTGGGACTCTCTCTGAGCTGGGACTCTCTCTGTGCTGGGACTCTCTCTGTGCTGGATCTCTCTCTGTGCTGGATCTCTCTCTGTGCTGGATCTCTCTCTGTGCTGGATCTCTCTCTGTGCTGGATCTCTCTCTGTGCTGGATCTCTCTCTGTGCTGGATCTCTCTCTCTGTGCTGGATCTCTCTCTGTGCTGGATCTCTCTCTGTGCTGGATCTCTCTCTGTGCTGGATCTCTCTCTGTGCTGGATCTCTCTCTGTGCTGGATCTCTCTCTGTGCTGGATCTCTCTCTGTGCTGGATACCTATCTGAGCTGGGAGTCTCTCTGTGCTGGATCTGTCTCTGTGCTGGATCTGTCTCTGTGCTGGATCTGTCTCTGTGCTGGATCTGTCTCTGTGCTGGATCTGTCTCTGTGCTGGATCTGTCTCTGTGCTGGATCTGTCTCTGTGCTGGATCTGTCTCTGTGCTGGATCTGTCTCTGTGCTGGATCTGTCTCTGTGCTGGATCTGTCTCTGTGCTGGATCTGTCTCTGTGCTGGATCTGTCTCTGTGCTGGATCTGTCTCTGTGCTGGATCTGTCTCTGTGCTGGATCTGTCTCTGTGCTGGATCTGTCTCTGTGCTGGATCTGTCTCTGTGCTGGATCTGTCTCTGTGCTGGATCTGTCTCTGTGCTGGATCTGTCTCTGTGCTGGATCTGTCTCTGTGCTGGATCTGTCTCTGTGCTGGATCTGTCTCTGTGCTGGATCTGTCTCTGTGCTGGATCTGTCTCTGTGCTGGATCTGTCTCTGTGCTGGATCTGTCTCTGTGCTGGATCTGTCTCTGTGCTGGATCTGTCTCTGTGCTGGATCTGTCTCTGTGCTGGATCCGTCTCTGTGCTAAATCTCTCTCTGTGCTGGATCTCTCTCTGTGTTTGTTTACTGCAGCTAGATAATGATAATGTTAAATATTCGTGAATTTAATATTACTTTTTTTTTAAAGAATATATTATAATTGTTAAATTATATTTATTTTATATAAATTTTTTCACCTATTTTTAAGCTTAAACTTCTTTGTGCTTTAATAAATATATAACGCACAACATTCGGGGTTCAGGGTATCTCCTAGCAGGCGACATCGACTAGAGTTTTCTTAATTGTTTTTAATTTACGGGTACATTTTATGATATTTTAATTTAAATTTAAATTCGTTGTGAATTTATTTTTCAGAAATCATCTATTTTATTAGCACACATATATATAATATATTTATTAGTCAAGAAGTCTCGCGCTTCGACACATAGATGGCGCCATCAATACGAAAAGACAATTTAGTAATAATAATTAGAAATTCGTATAGCGAACTTAATTTATTTAAATGATCGTGAAGCATAAAAGAAAAGTCAACAAAATTAATTGGGACTGTCGAAAACGCAATTTTTCTGAGATAGAAAGAATGTTAAAGGGAGTTTTATCAGAGAGTAGTGCATTAATCATTTTGCATAATCATTTGTCTATTAAAAAAATTAAAAAGCTTAAAGTGGAAGTTCAGAGTGGAGCAACTATACTTAACTACATTTCAAATTGTTTAAGCATCTACGATATTCTTCAGATTTGGCTTGCAGTGACTACTGGATTGATAAAAATAAGCTTGCGATTTTTATTATAAAGTGACTGTAGAAACTAAACTAGGTCAAAAGAGGCATAGGTGTTTTAAAGTTGTTGTTTATACCCCTGTTTAGTTTTCTATGCTGACGAGTAAAACATTTTCCTAAAAATTACTTAATTTGTTAGGCTTGTTAGTTGAATGACTTTCTATTTTCACTGAAATGCTGCTCCGATCTGTCTATAAGAGTATTTAATAAATAATTTAAATTTTCAGATAAAAAACATGATTGTGAGTTCTATCTAATAATAATCTAATACCAGAATAAATTGTTTTTCAAATATATCCAATTATTTTAAGGCTATTTTATAGGGCATGCTAGATTCCATCAGAGCAATATTGTTTGATATTTTTGTGCTTTTAGTTGTGGCAAAAACTTTATTGATTTCAGAGAGATTCTATTTTGAGGCACATAATTTAACTGTATTTACGTAGCGAACTCTTTGCCTAACTGGCACTAATTGTTGCACATTTTGTGGCCCTGTCACATGTCATAAAAAAAAAGAAACAAACAAAAAGTTGCAATTGCAACTAGCAACGCTGCAATTCATTGCTAAACCTTGAAAACTTTTTGCTAAATCTGCATATTTGACAGGCGGTCAACAGGTTAAAATAATTTTTGCATATCTGCATGGCTTTTGTTTTTTTTTTTTTATTTTTGTTATAGTTTTGTTGTTTATATTGTGACGTTTGGCCCAAAACTTCTGGTACAACATTTTGACATTTCCAACAAAGTTAAATAATTGTTTGAGCTGAGCATTGTTTAATGTGTTTATATATAAAGAGCTTGTGTGTTGTTTAGCAACATTTGCCAACATCAGGTTGAAGTTAATTTTAAAATGCAGCACAAATATTGTGAAGCCAGACGGTTTGCTCTAGCTGGCAATATGCGATTCGAGAGTACAGAAATATATTTTAATAGTTATTTAGCTTATTATTTTTATGTTTATATTATCCAAATCAAAATTCTTTATGGCACATTCCTCATTGTTATAACACATTTCCGTAAAAAAATATTTAGAAATGTTAAACTTACAATTAAAAAACAGTTGTATTTTTACTATCATAGGATTTTATTTCCCAATATATATATTATATATATAATTATGGAGGAAGCAAATAACTTTTCCCTTGTCTCCTCCCATATCATACATATGCTGGGCCCAGCAACCTGCGCTTTGTTAAACATTGTAATTTAATTTAAACATTGTAATTTCGTCCCATAAATTAGCCTTAAAAGAGATTTATATTTGTACAGAGAACATGCTAAGCCGCCGCTAGTAGCGCGATCACTTAAACAGAAACTAATTATCGCTCGTTTAGTGCAGATGCTCATGCGTTGTCAGATTGACTATTACAAACATATAATAGCGGACAGCACAACAACCAAAGTTGCTTGCTAGCATCTAGACCTAATCTCTAAACTCAATTGAAAAATGAAAATTAATGCTTGAAAATATTGTAAAATTTCTCATAAAGCTACATGAAAAAACTCATTAGCTCACTAAGATCTTTAAGACTCATTAATTCTTAAATTGTAAAGTCTACATTTTTCACGTTTACAAAAAAAAATAAGAAAAAAATTATTGTAGAAGTATATTTACCTTTTAGTACAATCATAAATCCCGCCATGGATCTTTTGTAAGTATCATCCTTAGTAGGGTAATTAGTATTATGTTAAATAAGGTTCGTGAAATTTCTTAGAGTCGCCAGCATTTCCATCATTTCACCTTAAATTTGCCACCCATGTTATAATGAGTTCAAGTTGTCATATATACATACAACGTTGCTCGTTTTTGATATCTGATCTCTTTTCGTTTGATATTTAATGCAACTGTCTAAGCCATAATTTCTTATCTACTTCTTCAAAGGCCAACTTGAAGTTCCTTCCATCTTCGATTAAAGTCAAATTTTTCATAAATGCGGCATTTTATTATTATCCATCTCAACCCCATTACTTCCATCAATTTGCATTACTGAAATTCCTGAAAGCTTCTTTCAATTAAGACAAGTTGCTGCATTCGATGCGATTCTGCTCGAAAATCGAATATATGAATTAAAAAGTTCGTTAGACTTATTATTTTATTTTACAATTATTTATTATTTCGTCGAGATGCATTGAAGTAGAACTCTCGTTGAAATCTCTCACGGACGAAGGAGTCCAATGCACAGCCGGCTACGCTTATCTTCCATATCATGGGCCACATGCTGCTATTGTTATCATAAGCGTTATCGTTAGGATATATACTCTGCCCACTATAAGGTGGGACGAATATGTTACCTTAACTTATTCATGAGTTTCGTTACTTCTTTCAGTTTTAATTATATTATTTTTCAGATCGGTTAGTTTTGCTTGTAGGGTGGCAATCTTTGCGATCATTTACTTTATAACTGTCTATTAATTTCTCTTTTTTGAATATTAATCAACTCAACTTCACATTTATACAGGTTTATATATTGTTTTTGTTTCATTCTTTCAGTATTCATCTGTTATATTTCCATTATATTTTCTTTCTCTGTAATTTTCTTGTTTCTTAATTCGATTTCGTTGCTAACCTTTGCAAAATATTCCGGTATTGGTTTTACAATGCTATACAGTTTGTCATCCGACTTGCTAAACTGCTGACAGTTTGATAAAATCCTTAATAAATGTGACACACATGAACTTTAGCTTAATCTACTCATCGATTCATTCTCGTTTGAAGATTCTGTTGTTGAGGACACTCACAAAACAGCTATTTAAAGCACAAACACTTTTTGATTTATTATCAGTTTACTTGTGCCAAGTAGAAATATTTATTTTTGATTCTTTAAGCTTATGTAGCTTCGTTCTAAGCTCTCGACAGAAATTTGGACTTGTATTCAATGTTGCTGTCTTTAAATAGGCTGCCAATGCTATGAAGATCAGCTGCGAGTCTGTTATCAAACGAAATTTACTTGTCTCTTTAAATATAGAATATTCCGCTCGTGCTTATCTGTTGTTTCATTAGATCAAGGGTATACGTCTTTGCTTACATACATAATAGAAACAAATAAAACTTAGGCTCTAAGTAAATTTTTACTATATGTATATAGAAGCTAATGCTTATTGATACAGGCACATACTTAAAGCTAAGTAGAGCATTAAATCATTGAAAAGAACAGAAAATGTAATGCAAATGGTTGATCTACATATACTTACATACATATATACTACACAGAGAATGAAGCTCCATCCATATATATCAAATTATTGGCATACTTGCAGCTGTTTGTTAGCTTGTTTACTGAATTCTGTTGACCTACCTACCGCATAGTTATAGCACAGCTATTTGACCTGAACCTGGTCGTGCAAATTGTTTCTTCTTTCTTTTTGCTACTCTTATATTTGACAACTACGATGCTTTTATTGGGCAGCACACACACACACACACACACACATAAAATTTATGCACCTTGATGTGCGATGGCAAATTATGTACACTTCATTTCGTGCAGCATACGATGGAAGCAGAAGCAAAAATAGAAAAAAAAGAAATAAGAAAAACACGCCATATATTTCACACCAGCCTCAGAGCGTAGAATAAGGCAAAAGCACTGTAGTTCTTATGTGTGAGTGTGTGTGTGTGTGTGTGTGTTGGGTTCTGGGGTCAGTTTGTTGTTTACCTAAAGCTGTGGACGTGCAAAAAGCTGTTATGTATGGGTGTATGTGTGGGTGTGGGTATGGGGGGAGTCTGCTTGGTGACTAGTAAACTCGACAAATTCGACACAAATGCGAAAATGCGACAAGATTTATGCTAAAGTAATAAATATAAATGTGGTTTTGAGTAGAAAATAGAATTATAGCAATACATGTCCAACTATTCACGCACACACACACACACACACACAAAGGTGCGTATACATAATATGGCATAGGGTGCGGATGCTGTGGTTGCTGCTCCTGCTGCCGCTGCTGCTGCTGCTGCTGCAGTAAATCATTGTGGTTTGCCTGGCAATTTATTGTAACGCTTCTCCTGTATTGAGGCCCCGCCCATCATTTTGGCCATATGTTACGGCAGCGTAAATATTAAAATAACTTCAAGAACTGGCAAATACTTTGGCCGGACCTTGCGACGGGCCACGTGGACATTGAGGCGCCGCAATAAATCAAATGCATAACATGGCCAACGGAGTGTGTTCGTAATCTATTTAAAAATCGGCAATTTCTTTCTTCTTTTTATGTTAGCAAATAAAATTGCAGAGCAGCTAACAGCATGCAATATATATATAAATATATATATATATATATATATATATATATAGATATAGAGTGTGTAGCAAGACATTTTCATTTTGCATTTTTATTTTGTAATATTTTCCAATCACAGTGAGTGCGAGAGGGAGCGGGCAAGGTGGCACGCCCACACTTCATTTCGACAATCGCAACGAATGAGTGCCCCGAAAATATGCAACATTTGCAGCTTTTAGTCGAATTTATGGTTATTTGTGTTGCACTCTTAATGCTATTGAACTTGTGCTTAACAAATGGCATCGAGTCCAGTGCCCAACTGCCGCCTGCTCCACCTCGTCCGCCTGTTTGCCTTGTTACACTCTATGCAAACTCCATTTAGACGATGAAATAAACGTTTGGCGTTGGCTCCTGCCACCACTCTGGCACTTTAGCAATCCCTTTGTGTGTCTCATTTTTTCTCTCTCTTTTTCTCTTTTTTGGCCTTCTTTCAAAACATTCGCAGAGTTACATTTTGTGTATTGCATTTCAATATGCGTTTTTGATATTCGTTTACAAATTGGAAATACCGACAGGCAACAATGCAGCAAAGAGACAAAGTGAGAGCGAGTCAAATGACAACGACCATTGCACTTTGAGCTGAAAGTTAAGATCCACAAAGCAAAGTTACTTAAAAGTTGCTCTTTATGCTGACAGCAAATAAAGAGCTGAGCTGCAATAAATAAAATTGTTTTGAGAGTTGGCAAAAAGACTCAAAAGAGGAGTAAGAAATATCTAGCTGTATAAAACCTGGTAAGCAATCATATTTATTTAACCAAACGCATTTAATTACACATATTAAATATATAAATATAAAGCTTGCTTTTAGTTATTGTTTTTATTATTTTTATTTATCATTACTTATCAACAAGATCAAGCATGGACATGTGGACGATATAAGAAAAACTCTTGTGTCCAATGCTCCAATTCCAGCGAAGCTTGACCCTTTGAGAATTCTATGGTTGCAACAATACAGAGTGAACCCAGCCTGATTATTACAAAGTATATGACTTAATAACTATTATGTTTTATATACGATATAATATCCAAACAAAATATCAAACGATTCTCTTTTCATTTGAGTTTTAATTGGTTTGCTCAACTTCTTTCATTTGAGGCTCAATTAGGCAGCGCATTGTGTTTGCTCGCAAGTCAATTAATGAGCTCTAATGGCAAATCTTTAAAAATGCATATGCTTCTATTATCTGCCGAGCATGCCCCTTCCGTCATCTTTGATACGATTTGGGCGCCAATTAAAACCCATATGCGCCAGCTAACTGACAATAATTAGCACACAAGCGCACGCAAACAAACACACAATTAAAACTGCATAAATATGCAAGAATGTGCATGTCAGCTCAACTTGAGCAAAGGTCGACCTCCATCGCTCCCCCTTCACTTCCTCTTTCTCTCTCACTCTCCCTTTATATAGCTGTCTCTTCAATTTATCATTGTGTATGCATCTTTGTTGAGTGTTAGGCAAGAGTTTTAAACTTCGATATACCCGCACCATAATTTACGCATCTGTGTTTCGAGTTAGGTATATGTTTTTTGCCTAGCATAAGAGGTTGACTTCCGTAGAGAATGCCAAACGAGATGTTAATGTAGTTGTTATTGGCGTGAATTATAGCTACGATGTTTTAAAAAAAATTAAACTTTAGTTATTTTTGCTTATAGATTAAAGATAATATTTGAATAGCTATGTATTACATCTATGAATCAGCCAAAAAATAGCACAAAGTAGCTAAAGCTGAGTAGTCTTCAATTTTTAGCCATATAAAGAAAATGTTTGTTTTTATCTTCTTCTAATATCCATTTAAAACATATATTTTATATATTTCTTCTTATTGTATCATCTTATCTTCGTCACTCGTTTTTTTTTAAACTTATTACTTAACTTTTTTATTTCTCATTTAATTTAGTAATTTAATTTAAATTTCGTGAGCAAGTATTTTAAATATAATTTGTAAGTCTTTCACTTATGCAGCTAAAAAAAAAAACAAACTTTCTTAAAGAACAAAAAGAATTCACTTAAAAAAGAACCCTTTCCAACTCTGTAGACAAGTAAATTTCTTTGACTGAAGTCGCTGGTAAGGGTATAGAAAAGTAGAAAGCAATATAATGTTGGCGGGAGGCTGACTGCTATGCACGACTGTGGCAAAGGCTAAACACTAGTGCAAACACACACTCATACGCACACACACACACACACACACACACACACACGTACACCCCCTACGCACAGCAAATAAAGTGAAACCATAATTGTTGTACTTGGCAACTCGACTTGCCTCGTTTTGTGTTTGGGTTATAAAATATGAATAATGTCAGTCGGTTGGTTGGTTTGTTGGTTGGGTGGATGGTGGGCGAATCTGCTCGTAATATGATGTGCGTATTTGCTAAACCCATTTAATTTGTTGCTACCACTCATCCCTCCACCACCTTTCGCCCCCACTTTCTCTCTGTTCGCACTAATTTGGTTTAATTTGCAGTCAGTGGGTGGCATTTGTTGGCGCTGGATTCAGCAGATTTTGTGGTAGTTTGTCAGTTGGTCTGTGAGCAGAGGGAAAGTCGGGTATTATTTTTAATGAAATGATGCGCGGACTCGTAACTGCAAATTGGCCTCAGTGCCCAGAGCTCAAGCGACAGTTGTCCATAAACTAGAAATGTGACTGCCTGCACTTCTCTCTTCGAGCTTCCGGCAAAGTTATTTGCATTTCAGTTAGCCTGCTTGGCAGTTAAATGTTTCGTTGAGCCACGTGGGCGTAATTAAACACTAAAAGATGAATTTTAAGTATGAGTTGGCAACTTGTTGTCGTTGGCCTGTTTTGTGGCTGATAAAAAGATTTGCCAACTAAACGTAGCTCATCAAAATGTAATTGCATTTTTATGGCGCCAGGCAGTAGACGCGAAAGCTAAACTTGCATAGAACAGGTCAGGCTATAAGCAACGACTATATGGCCAACTTAAATGCATTTGTCACACGTCGAAGCAGCTCAGCTTAGAGAATTCACACAGAAAAAATAGAATAGAAGGAATAGCCTAGACAACAATAAAATAATACACAAATTCAAATATTTACCAGCATTGATTTTACAACTTAACTTAACTAAAATTTGTATTAAACAATATTAAAAAATAATTAAATAAATTTTGCTAACTATTTAAGCTTTGCCATTAACTATGGCCATTTAATCTACTTATTATAGGTTCAACAATTTGGTTAAATTAATTGAACTGCATATATTATAGTTGTAGTGCATGAAAAGTCATTTAAATAAATATGAATTAAAATAAAATCGATAGCAACGACCTACAATAAAAAGAAGAAAAAAAATACTGGCAAATTGTTCAACCTTAATTACTTAATGGCTTAAAAATGAGCTTATTGAAGGTCCAGTCCGTTTAACTTGTATTAAGTTCCGCTCGGCTTCAATGACCACATCCCATCTTTGGCTCTGCCCTTCTACTGCCCGGGCCCAGAACAGTCTCAGCTGTAAGTAAACGCACAGCATCTGTGCAAAAGTGCATGTTGTGAACAGAATTTAATTTTTAATTTACATACTCTTCGGCACTTGTGTGCATGGAAATCGCTTAAGAATTACGCACATTGGCTTATGCGAATGTTGAATACTCTGAAAATAAATGTTTATATAATATTTATTTTGTTGAAACTTAAAAAAAAACTTGATCACATCTATTTTTTATGAAAATTCAACTAGCAGAACGCGAAATAAATATATTATAAGTAAATTGTATTCATTCATGGAAATTTTTTTTTGCTCTTAGTAACTTGATTATTTGATTTAAAAATATTTTTTTTTAAAGCATATTGTTTATTAATATATTTTGTATTCAAATCTTCTTTTTTTGCACTAATATAAATAATTAATATTGTGTTTAACAAAAAAGTTGTCTTTTTTATTTAACGACTATCACTTTGCGTGTCATCCCTTCATTCAGCTTTTCATTGCATGCACAATAAATATGCATGATTACAACAAAAGGATTTAAGGCCTGCATACTGTACGCTGTAACACATATAAATGCATATAAATACACATACCTATACCTATACATATAAATATATATTTATATATACATACATATATATATATATATATATATATATATATATATATGTATATATTGTAATGAAATCCCTTTAAATGTTTATGAAAAATTCATGACGCGTGCAAATGGCGCGAAAACAAGTTGTCTGCATGTGTGTGTGTATGTGTGTGTATATGTGAACAACATTGGCCAATGCACTGGCTGCTTACACAACTGGCCAACGTTGCCACCCAGTTGGTCTGGGTGAAAATGACGGCGCCAAGCTTGCCAGACACGCAGCATTGCATGCAAAATATGTTATGAAAAGAATGCAGGCAATGCATTGTATTGTATTGTTGTTGTTGCTCTTGCTGTTGCTCTTGTTGGCTGGCTGTGTGTACACGTGCAACAGCAGCAGCCTGTGCTGTGCTCCATAAATGGCCAAGAAGCATGGAGTCGCCACGCTTTGCACGTGATCACAAAAATGAATCCATTTGTTTGTTTGTTAACTCATTTTACTTCAATTATTCCACAAACAAAAAGTATTCGAATTACAAATAAACAATAAAAAAAAAAAAAAAAAGCGTTTGGGCAGCCCTAGCCGCAAAAATGGCGTAAAAGTGGCAAACGTGTTGCACACTTATGTGAGCGAGCGCGTCAAAGCAGAATATGAGTGTGTTGAAGGAGAAAGAGAGAGAAAGAGTGAGGACGCTAGAGGGAAACGGGCTAACCGGTTATATAACTTTTGACCGTTTCAATACTAATGAGGCTGTCAAGTGTTTTGCATAAAAAAGTATCAAAAGTGCTTTTTGGGCAGCGCGCGCTCGAACGTTTTTTTATGTTAATGGGCGAGGCGCACGCAAGTAGCACACAAACACACACGCACACACACACACGCACACACACACACACACACACACACACACATACATACATTCGGGACACGCACAAGAGTAAATGGAACTAGGCGGCGTTTGTAGTGCAAGTCAATTTTTCGATAATTTGAAAAGTTTATTTAATACAAAACGTGATTCAATTACAAAACTGACCAAAAAATACACACGCACTGCGAAGTGAGCGCGTGTGTGTGTGAGTCTGAGTGTGGGAGCGAGTGGAACAGAGTTTGCCCTTTTGCCATCTCCATGTAACGTTATAACTGTTGTCGATTCGTTTTGTTGCTGTTGTTCGCTGCCAAAAACTAGTTTTTTTTTGCTTGTAAAGCTCAATTTTGTTGTTGCTTTTGTTTGGCTGTGTGTTGTTCGTGTCGTTCAATGGCGCTTTGTTAATGTAACGGAAATGTAACAGCAGCAGCAACGGAGACAGCTATTGCTATATGTGTATGGGTATGTGTGTGTCGGTGTGTGTGAGGCAGCAGCAATCAACGGATGTGGCGCACGCTGTGATTGTGGTCAACGCCATCTTTTATTGAGCGACTGACTTTTTATCGTGCTCACTAACCGCAACACCTGGATCCGAATTAATCAAAAAAAAAAAGAGAGATTGTTTTGTTAGGTATCTGTTTGACATTACATAATTGAAAATTGATATTTAAATTAAATTATTTTAATTTAAGCAATAACAGCTCGTAATATTGTTTTAATTAAAAGTTAATTTTTCATTCACACTTTTTTGTCACATATTGCTTTAAATGCTTTTGCAAAGCTTATTAAATGTGAAGGTAATAATATATGAATATGTGTTCATAAAAATAGTAGTAGTACATTTAACATTTATTGCTCAGTTTAAGTTTAAGTGTTGCACAACAAAATTGAGTGATAAACAATTTGAAACGAAAATTAAGAATTTTAAGATATTCGTTTATTAATTCAAATGTTTCTATATCAAAAACGATAAATTTTGACTATCGAATTTATATAATTAGTCTACAATTTTTTTTCAATTTCCAATTTATATTTATAATTTGATAAATAACCTTAAAAATATATTTTAATAATTTTAATTAATTAGTTAATTATTATTATTATTTTTTAGTTGTTGTATATTTATTTAGGTATTAATTAATAATTATTTAATATTATTTTTTAGCTATTATGTATTTATTTAGGCATTTATAATAGTGTCACTAAGTAGGTGTGGTGGAGTTTTAATTGCTGTTAAATTAACTGTCCTCTGGGAATCGATGTTTTCATCTCATCAATTTACTTTCCCATCGCTCTTTCTAGTTATCAAATCTTCACATATTGCCCGCCTTCTGAAGTACAGTTTTATGCTCAACATTTATTACTTATATTAAGAAAATGTATATACTATTCAAGGGATTGAGGGATTTTTTAAGCTCTCTAGGTTTCAAATGAATTTAATTTCAAATCATCGTTTACTTGATCTTTATTTCATTAATAATATTTCTTGATCATCCAACGCCTTTGACTGTTTCTGAAACTGCACATCATCTCATAACTTTTAATATTCCACCAATATTATACATAGTACAGAAAATATATATGCAAAGCTCAAATTAATAATTATTAATTAATATAATAACTATATTTATTATCCCAATTACCATTTATGGCAGTTTATTGTCTTAGACTCTATATCGCATTTAGCATTAGGGCTTAAATAATGAGTGGCGCTGTAAGCCAACATATACCTCTTATATTATATTATTTCTTTATAATTTATGTATTAGTCTATTCCACTCTATTTCAAGTTATCAATATCAGATTCCGCGGCGGTCCAGAGGGTGTGTTCTATTCAGCCTGCGCCTGTTGTTGTTTTTTGTCTGCTGGTTTGCTTGCGCTGCTAGTCTATACGTGTATGTAAAGTTGTGTTGTCCCATGACTTCTGTAACTGTTGGAATTAGAAGTTAGTTCCCGATGTAGCGCTGATAACTGGTGTGTTTACAAAACAATTAAACTTGTTTGCTGCAAAGTATGCTACATATTAATATAATTGCATTGCTTTGGGTAATGTAATAGAATGTAATAGTAATACCATTTGCTAGTTATTAAAGATGCAAATATTGGTAATAGCATAATTTACTCGCCTCGGAGTTGTTGTAGCACTTTGTCTACCTGTTTGTGTCCCAACAGGTAATTCAAAGTGTTGACTAACTTTTGAGATTCGTGCTAGCTGCTGAGTTTGTTGTTTTTACATCTTTTTTTCATTTGCTTTTTGTCAACTTTGCCGCATAACCAATGAATTTTTATGCAAATTGCAATCGCCTTGCAGCTGACAACGTGCCACTTTCAACTTTTTGCGTCATCTTTCAGCAAGAAGAAAAGGCGAGACCGAGGCCCCAAGGCGTTGCCCATAAATCTTTGAGCAGCTAGCACCACTTGAGTGTGTGTGTGTGTGTGGGTAAGTTGTTTACCTTGTTAACTTTGTGTAGGTGAGGGCACATTAAGTCGGGGGTTGGCTTGTTGAAAAATACTCGTACTTGGCAATCAGTCGGCATTTGCATAATTTGACAATTGTTTTCAAATTGCAATAACAATTTTAGCTTAATTGTTTTGCACACGCCAACAAATATTCGCAGTGCTTTAATTTCCATTCATTTTATTAGTGAGCCAAAGTTTCTCCTCTTGTTTTTTTTTTTTGTCTTTTAGGATAGACTGGAAGTGGTAGAGGTGGAGCTGCCACACACAGAAAACTTTTTCAATTCAATTGTAATATAAATATTTTACAAATAATTGCTGTCATTTCCACGCGAATAAAAAACTGGTAAAAAGTTTCTATTTTATATAGCTTTTTTTTAATGGCCACAATTTGCTGCGTTTAGTGGGCGTTTAAGGGGCGTCGGGTGGCGTTGGGTGGCTGTAGATGAACCGCAGCTGTTGCTCAATTAAAATGCATGACTATTGTCAAGGCAAATTACTAAGAGGGTGGCAGCGACCCAATTGGCATTCGAGAGCCTCTGGCATGGAGTAGAACAATTGAAATTGCGCTGGGGTTGCTGCAGCATGATTGGGGGAAACAACGTTCTTTTCTTTTTTTTTTTTGCTGCTGTGCCACTGCTGTGATTGAGATTGAGCCCTCGTATATGTAAGATTTTCAAAAAAAAGTTTCGGGGCTTTAAGTTATCCACTCAGCGAAAGAACTTTGCATAAGCAACAGCTGCGCGCATCCAAATTCATACCAGGCAGTTGCAACTGTCAGAAAGTTCTTATTTCTTTTTTTCCTGATGTAAGCCACAAGCAACAAAGCTGGGGGATATACCAACATAATGTGCCACATAGGAAATACATATGGGTCACATTGTATATCGAGATATAGGTATATAGTAAGCAGCTGACAAATCTGAGAAGTTAATTTATTTTAGACATTTATTGGACATGCTAAAGTTATTCAGAGTATTTAAAATTAATTTTAATTTAAAGAAAGTATATAAAACGGCAAATGCTATACTAAAATAGAGAACTATTATATATATAAAAAATATATATATATTAAGCTTGGTTATTTTATACTAAAAAAGGCAGCTGAACTGTATAGAGTATTTCCTAGTCAGGCACCCCCAACTAGTTCACTCACTTGTCTCAGTTACATATATCAAAAACTAACTATTGTTGAGCCAACTTTAAAGTAAGTTGGCAGCTAGAAGCGAATACGCTCAAAGTTATGCTACAACAACAACTTCAACTAGACTGTACAATGACTTGGCAAAATGATTAGCAATTAAAATGTTAACATTCACAAAATAGCATTTTGCATCTGTGAACAAAAATCAAAGTCATGCGACGTTTTTGGCCATAAGCTCTAAATTTGCATAACCACATGGCAGAGCTAAGTGAAGCAGGGCTAAGACTACAGCTGCTGCTGCTGCTGCAGACTGTATAGACTGTACGTAATTAAAATGCTGCAAAATTATACATTAAATGGCCAAAACTTGGCAACATCCGACGGCCAAACAATGGCCCCAAAACAGCTGCCAGCGCGTTGCACCTGGGCAAGGCCAATGGGCAACAGCAACAACAACAGGAAGACAACGTCGAGTGCTTGGCCGGGCTTGGCTAACCAAGCCAACGAGCAACTTCCTGTTTTACAGTTTTAAGCTGCCGGTAAACACACACACACATATATACGCTTACTCCTGTGTTCGCTTATGCATGCTTATGCATATGCATATCAGAGATGTACTTCTCGTTGCATTTTTTGAAAAGAGAACTTCACAGATATTTGTGATTATATAAATAAATATACATATATTAAATTGGCAGTCAGAGATATAATAATTTAGCAATAATCCTTTCAAAATCTCATGTTAAACTAAAAAAAATTGTAGAAAAATTAAATTTTTGTCGAAAATTAAAAATAAATTAAGGTCTTATTATTATTATAATTAACTTAATAACTATTTTTAAAAATATGATTTTTTTTAACAAAATGTGATGATTTATAAATTTATAATTAATGGTTATTTTTGAAATTATATAACTACATATACATAAAATATATATTTCTTTTATTACTTTCAGAAAAATAGAGGGAAGAAATGAAGGGTGGAAAAGTACTGCAAGAGCGAAAATAACATCAATATTAACTATTTTGTCAAATTATTTGTAATGTTAATAATATACATAATATAAATATCAAAATAAAAAAAATATTAATGTTGAGCATTATTTTTAAATTTCAAAGTATTTTCATATTTAAAAATAGTATTAAATATAAATAATATTTATTTATGTATTGTAATATTCATAATCTTTATTTCAAATATATGATATATATCATATCATACATTTTAAATATATATTATGAATATTACAAATATATAAATAAATATTATTAATATTTAATACTATTTTTAAATATTAAAATAAACATTAAAAATATATTAATAATAATTAATATTATATTAATATTAATATAAACATTAATATTATTTTAATTTTTATAGATAACAATATTTTGCTATTTAATATAATATAATTATCATATTTTAGGTGTTATTATATTACTATATAATAATAATTTCATAGTTAATACAATAAAAATAAAATATTTTAAATTAATGTTATAAATAATAGAATATAAAAATACTTTTACTATTAATAAAATAATATTGTTTTATATAATAATATTCTCATATTTAATATAATATAAATATCAAATTTTAAATAAATATTATAATTATTAAAGTACAAAGATATGATCACTATCTATTAACTATTATTTTTATTTGTTATAACATTTTCATATTCAGTAAAAATTAAATTTCAATTGAAAACTATTTGCACAGCTTACGAAAACTTTAACAATTTGTTCACTTAGTCACGCACGCATCTCTGTTAAGTACGCACACACACTCGCTCATGCACACAGACACACACACACACACACACACACACACACACATACATGGATTGCATAAATTTTGCGCAATGCGCTTCGTGTTGCCAACTCGGAACTGTAAAGCTTTTTGGTAAATGTTACGAAAATGTTTGCCGTGCAGCCGTCTAAAATGGCAAACGATGCCACAAAATCAGGTTTTTGGGTTAAACGGCAACGTTTTTGTTGACATTCAAATTTGCATAGTCAAAATTTTGCGAGCAAAAGGGACGAGCTGCTGCGCTGCTGTCATATTTGATGTGCTCAAACCGAATGCGGAAGTGCGCGCACACTCAACCGTTTGTGAGTGCCTCTGTGTGTGCGTGTGGCTTTGTGTGTGTGTGTGTTAACTGCTTTTAAATTTGTTTTAATTACAGCCCGATTGCACATTGTTGCAGTTCGTAACGTTCAGCTGGCAGCGACTTATAAAATATTCAGCATATTTTTAAGTGCTCGGGCGCGAAAAACGCGCTGATCCTAAAAGTATGCAACGGATATTGCTGAACGAATAATAAAAGTAAAAATCCAAAAAGAAAGCCCAGAGAAGAAAAAACGAACAAAATGAAAATGGAACAAAGTCGCTTTTGGTCACTTTGCACAAATATGCCAAAGAAAATTGCAAAAAGCCTTTGCACATTTTTTCAGATCCTCCAACACAGTTCACTTCCACCTCGGAGTGTCCCGCCAAACCGCAACATAAACAGCTGTTTCCGCTAAGTGTAGCTGCCGGAAATGACAATGGCCTGTGTGTAGTTGCTTCCTTGATGGCAATGGCAATGGCATGCCGGACAACTGGACATGTTGGCCAGTGTACACTGGACGACTTCAATAGCAGTTTGCTGGCATCGTCAAGGCAACAAACAACAAACAGCAACGGCAACAGCAACAGCAACAACAACAGCAACAACAACAACTATAACAAAGATGTGAAGCATAAGGACATTGGCATTTTCTTCTTCTTTGCTGGCGCTGTGCAAAGTGGTGTCAAATGTCAAAGGCAGTCGCCTGAATTGTCAAGTAGCTTTTTCACACAATTTTTACCTCAAAAAAAAAAAAATCTACTGGCAAAATAAAAAGGTGTATTTGTCGTAGTACTATAGAAATTTTCATAATATTTTATATAAATAATATTGTAATTTAAGAAATTTTTTAACTAAAATTCTAACAAAATATAAAAGACTTATACTTGTTTTAGCTTTAAACAAACTAGGTAAAAACGGCAGAACATTTTTAAAATTGTTGAAAAGGGGATTTCAGCAGGATATGCTATATAGAAAAGATAAAATTTGCAAACATTTTATTTATTGATTTATTTTTTATGAAATATTTACAGATTGGCTTCCAGCTATCTTCTAGGTTACATTATCTAAACATAAATTAATTAAATATATTTTTTTGCGGCTATGGAAGATAAGGACAGCATGGCAAACATAGTTTAAAAGAAGACAGAGAGTGCGGGCTCAACTATCACAGGAAAAGGTCAAGGGGATATTTGATACTCTTTAAGTTCTAGCAGATCTTTGGGTTGCAATTCGTAGACGACAAGCCAAACTGTTTGGGTGAGAATTAGGCCGACAATGTTGCAGTATACCCGCTTACCTTTGCCTTTAAAATAAACAAAAATAGAGATAAATTGTTAAGAACTTGCTGCTGCCTATACCTTATTGTATATAATTTATAAGGTATATACTTGGATAAATAATCAAAATTGAACTGGAGCTTATCAGCTCGAACCTATTTTTATTAACTAAAGGTTAATGCGTCCGATCGATCACTGGCATGACTAACTAAAGCTAAACTCAAGTGGCTATGAAAAGTCTGAAAATGGTAATAGTTAGGGGAGCTACTTCAGAAAAATTGAGAGAGAAATGGAGACTCTCAGTTGATTGGAGATCGCATTGCGTGCGGTGTTTAATGTGAGTCGAGCGAGACGTTTGTTTATAATGAACACATCAACAAATAAGAAAGTAGCGACAGCAGCGGCGGCAGCGGCAACAAGTTGCCCCAGTTGCGTGTGGCATACACAGCCCTAAGACCTTGCCGCTTCCCCCAAAAGCCGGTCGTCTAAATTTAACAACGAAAATCAAGCAAAAACAGTTTCTATATGTAAATAAACGCGCAACAATATCTAAAATGTTGGCCCTTTGGTTCAAAAAGAGAGAGAGAAACTGATATGAAACAAAATAAATAATGAAACCATTTCGAAACTTAACGAAGAATCTGCAGAAAGTTTTCGTTTTCGTTCTCGTTCTTGTTCTCGTTCGTGCTTGTTCTTGTTTTCGAAAATAGCATTTGAATATTGAAGGAATTAGTTTTGAAGACTGTGTCAGTCGTTGCCCAAACGCGAGGCGACGCGCTGCGACGTCCGAGCGAACCGAACAATCCAAACTATATAAAAATAAATCGCATCTAAGAAAAAAAGAACCAACAAAAAGAAACGAAAGCAAAAAGAAATTAAATAGCAATCGGTGCCAAAAATTTCAAAATTAGAGTCGAATATCGTAATGTGTGGTTGTGTGCAGCCTGTTGTGTTGTAAATAAACGAGACAAATGTTAATGCAAATCTATAGCAAAGTCATATAGATAGTAGATAAAACTCAGAGAACATGTCCACAATCAGCGCTGGGCGCAAGAATAGCGCCCAAATGGAGATTATGCAGAAGGCTGGCTGGAAGATCGATGAGAATGAGAAAGGTGAAACGAAAAGCATAAAATATCAACACAATTTCAACTCTTCCCCTTTCTCTTTCACTCTATGTTGTTCAGCCTGCTATATAGACATAGAGGAGGATGATGATGATGCGGATGCCAATGAGAAGCTGGATGAATCGCAGCGCGTTTATTCCCGCTGGTCCGAGCTGCCGAATCTGGTACTGGAAGAAGTATTCACGTATCTCACGCCCAAAGAACGCTACTACGCCAGTTTGGTAAGTGGACTTCATGACGAAATGTTGTCATAGCTAACGCAGCTAATTGTCTGCTCAGGTTTGCCGGCAATGGTACAGTGCTTTCTATTTGCCCACCGTCTGGAACAATTTTGTTGTCGATGATCGGACGTTGACGCGCCCCAAGTACAATTACTACTCGGGCTGGCAATATTGCTTGGATCATATGCGTACACAGAACTGCTTGGCACGCATCGGCAAACACCTGAGAGGCATCGAGTTCCGGCCCTGGCATAGCTTCAATAACATCTATCAGTTTATGACGATGTTGTCGTGGAGCATGGACAAGGTAAACAACAGACTGTTGTATGTAGTAGATTGCGATATAAATTTGAGAGCTTAGCTCAGACAAGCCTGCTTTGTAGAGTTGAGCTAGGCTAACAAAGCAAAGTTTACTCAGCTAAGCCTTACCTATATCATATATTGAATATAATTTATCTAGCTTAAGTCATACATCATTTATAATAAGAATCCTTTGCCTACAGGGCCAAGAGCACCATCCGCAATCGGAATTGATTGGCATGGGTCGTCGCATACGATCGCTGGTGTATCATTTCCCCTGCAACATGTCGCAACCCAATGATCCCGAGGGCATCAAGCTGTTCGGCACCGGTGGACAGCTGCTGAAGGGCCTAAAGGAGCTGATGTTGCGTCTGACCGATCTGCACACACTCAAACTAGTTGACTTTGTGTTGGAACGGTTCGAGGCGAACCATTTGCTGGACGAGGTCGTTTGCAGCTGCTGCACCAAAATGCGTGTGCTCAATCTGGTGAATGTGACCACAATGCATTGTCCCATCATGCACGTGGGACTGTTTCTTAATTTGCGCGTTCTGACGATATCACCGCAGAACATCGATGATGATGTATTGTCTCTGTTGGCCGACACCAAGCTGCGGCATTTGCATTTGCTGCAAAACTGCTATACGCCCAACCATTTGAGTATCAGCGCCTGCGGCGTCAAGGCCTGGCGCAGTCTGAAGGCCACGAATCCACGGCTTAGAGTTCATCTGCGCGTCGAGAATATGGTGGATGGCGATGTGGTGCTGCAGCCAGAGGCACCGGTTCACAGCATCACCTATTGGGCTCCACAAGCACGCATACGCACCGAACTGCTGCTTCGCATGGTGGATCACTACAAGAATACTTTGGCCGTCTACGGCCATGAACTCTTGCCGCGTTTCAGCAGCCCAAAACCCTTTGACAGTCGTGTCGACAGTGTGCTGCTGTTGATGTGCAGACAGTGCTTCAATCTGGATACATTGGTATTTATTTACTAACTAATTGAGTGTTGATAAAGGTACAGCACAAGCTGTAACTGCTGACTAGATCATACTGATGCTAACTAGACGTGACTTGGAACTATTCAAATCAGAAAAGCTTTTTCAAATGGAGCTCTTTGAAGCCAGCAAGCTTAGTAGACGCATGTTTTCAAATTAAACTCTGAAATCTTTTTTATTGATATTATTTCATAGAGATTTTGACAAACAGAATCATTTGAAAAACTTTAGTTTTGAAGTCGCTTTTGTGGTTTCTCAAGAACAGGCTAATAGATGCAAATACAGATAGTTACAAAAAGACTGGCGAAGACACTACGAACAGGCAGACAGACGGACAAACGAATGTGCCTTCATTGACTTAGCTCTTAATGTTGCTCAAGAAAATAAAAATGTATGTTATAGAACAATAAGGCAGACCAGTAGACAGATGAACAAACAGACAGGGAGACAGACAGGCAGGCAGGCAAACAATTAAGCAGGCAGAAAGACAAATAACTTGATCATAGCCTTTAAAACAAGCAGAAGAAGAAGACTAGCTAATAATTGCTAAATAGTATACATACTCTTCAAGCAATTTCCAGCTTTTTCCTTTGTATAGGAACAATAAATAATACGTCCACCGCCTTGAGTCTCAATTTAACAAAGCCTTTAGTCTTCCTTAGCTCAACTGCAGTAAGTGCACTGTAAGCCAACATAGGCGGAGCGCGCAACATTCTCGCTCATACAATTCCAGCTGCAAGCGCTGCTTTCACAAAAATGATTTAATTTAATGATTCAAATGATTTAGCTCAAACTTTATAGAGCAGATGCTCTTTCAATTGTTGGTATATAAATTAAAGTAAAGATATTTTCTTACATATTTGTAAGATCAAAAAATCTCCATTTGATACCAAAGATTTTGCCTTAGCAGTCACATTTTTCGTGCCATCAGACTCAATATGAACACATAAAACTTCAACTTTAAAAACTGCCTTTAAATTTAAGAGACAGAACATAACACAAACAAAGACAGTTAATATGTAATAGCTGTTACTATCTGTATATATATTGTCACCTTCTTCTCTCTCTCTCTCTCTCTCAACTTCTCAGGTCATACGGGAAAAGGTATCCACATCAACTTTGCTGCTGCTGGCACGCACCGCCAAGAATCTGCAGCAGCTGCACGTGCGACGCTTCGCTGTCATCTTACGGTGCGACTGGCCGCGGCATCCCGAATGGAGCGACGAGTTCCACTTGTGGCTGAAACGCAACTCGCGTTCCTACGAGGCGGTCGAACGTGAAATCTCACAGATATTGGGCTATAAATGGAATTTGCTCAGCGATCGCGACTTCAAACAGCTGACGGTAAATGTAAAGGCGGGCGCGTGAAACCACGCCCACTTTCAACTGAGAAAAAAAACCAGAAAACGAAAAAAGAAATCAAAAACCTGCAACTTGTGATAAACGGTGTAGAGCTTTATTAGCTGATAACAATTTGAAAAAAAAAAATAAACCAAACAAATCAAATATTTACCAAAGAAATTTTCAGACTAATTTTTTTTTTGGCCTACGGGGAAAAACATAGCCGAGTTTAAGTTGCTAATTTTTGGAGAAATTCTTTTTTTTTTTTGCACATTTTATTTGTCATCAATCTGTGTTAGGCATATAAGAGAGCTACCAACATTAGCCTCCGCTCAGTTTGTATAGTTAGCTCGACGAAATATGAAAGTCTTGGCGATTATTTGCACATTTTTAGGCCTTCTCATGGCCCCAGCGGAAGCGACGCCAATTTTGAGCATAGGTCTGCCGCTGCCCATAGCTGTTTCTACGCCGTACTATGGATATTCGTCGCCGTATTACTATCGTCGTCCACATTACCATCATCATCAGCATTACTATTCATCGCCCTATAGCAGCTATCATCATTATTCGCCCTACGCTGACGAATACCCAGAGATCTATTGGTGAATCGCATTGCCTGAGCTAAAACTGTCAAAACCTAGTCGAAATAAATTTGCAAAATTTGTTTTAATTTATTTTAAGAACTATAAATTGCGTTTTATTTGAGTCTTCGTCAAATTGTTCTGTTTATGCGTCTCTGTGTGTGTGTGTGTGTGTGTGTGTGTACATAAATTGTTGATAGAATTGTTGTGGAAAGGTTGAACAAAACAAAATAAACAAATACGTTTATGGCAGCAAAGCGCTTAGAGTTGATATTGTAATTTATTATAGATAATCAATATGGTATAATAATGAATATAAAAATTTACAACAATTAAATATATATTGTCAGATTGTTTATATTCATGTATATATATATATATATGAAATATATTGACCAAATCCAGTTTCGGTCTGTGACTCTGTCCACATTTGCCATTGAAGTGTCTTCGAACAGACTCGGCAGTTATTCGAAACACCATCTATAAGCTCTGTTAGCCACCATGTAAGATAAGCTTTTGAAACTTGGCTGAGCTTTGCCTAGGCCCAGCTTTTTGCGGTCGCAGCTCGTCAGCCGCCTTGGCACAGCAATTCCATGAACAAGCCTCGGGCTAAGCTTTTAGCACAAGCTTTTAGCTCACGCCCTCTTTTTAGACGCAGCGACCTTGAAGAGGCGGCAACAACAATCAATGCAACCGCTTGCATTGCATGCAGGCAACATTCAATGTCAATGTCGTCAAAGCTCTGGCTTTTGCATACTTTCAGGCGGCACATTACGTATACGCCACCAAAGTCAAAGCCACCAGCCTACCAAATAACCAATTAAATAGTGAAATAGAAAATATATTAAATAAAAAGTATATGTGAACATATAGCACTGTGCTCACCGCTATTGAACGAGCTGAGAAATTGTTGATGTGCTCGCGAGCATCTTGCCGAAAGACAAAAGTAAAAAAAGATTCCTCTTTGGGGCGACCAGAGCAAACTGTTGCTGTTTGTTTGGTGAGGGGGCCCAGTTTTGTGGTTGACAGTGAAGGCGCCGCATGCCAAATTTTGATCATGACCGCGTAAAAAATAAATACAGCTATTATATATATATATATATCTATGTGTGTATATGTATTTGACTGGTGCCAAACCAAACAAACAAACAATCAAAAAAACGTCTGCTTCAATTAAATGAGAATACAAATTGTGTAATCCACCCGCCTAGCCATGAATAAGACCATTCTGCACTGGAGCTATTTGAATTTTAAAGATGTGCCCATGGACTTGTTTCTGTATGAGGATCTCGAAGAGGTCTACTTGAAAGAGAACTATATATCTGTAATACCCAAATGGCTGCTGAATATAACCACACTCAAGTTCATCCACTTGGCTGGCAACAATCTCAGCGAGCTACCTGTGGATATATATATGCTCGAGAATCTGGAGTTTTTGGACGTGTCCAACAATGAGATCAAAGAGCTGCCCAAGACACTGGGTTTGCTGCTGCGCCTCCAGCAGCTGAACGTCAGCGGCAATCAGCTGACCGAACTGCCTGTGGGTAAGCGCAACACGCCACTTGGCCTTGACCCCGTTTACAATGTAGATACTATGTCTTCCTCAGAGCTAAGCACCTTGCGCAATTTGGAACAACTGAATATAGCAAAAAATCAATTCCGTCGTTTGCCCCTACAGCTGAGCGAATGCGTGCGCCTCAACGAGCTGAACGTGAGCGATAACGAGGCGCTGCTGCATTTGCCCGAGCGCATTGCCAATCTTCCCATGCTGCAGTCCCTCGCCGCCGATCGTAAATATATAGTCCAAAGAGATTGAGATTATTCTAAAAAACTGCTCTCTCTCTCTCTCTCTCGGTACCACTCTTTCTGTGTCTGTCTTCCTCTCTGTCTTTTGCAGGCTGCGCTCTTGTTTATCTGCCGGCTGCGCTCTCCAAGTTCATGAACCATGTGCGCATCTTTCACAACACCTCAGTCAACTATATACCCATGATCTACGAGCGTTTCTATCAGAACTTCTACGACAACAGACAAAAAGTGACGCCCATGTGAGTGCATTTAGTGACTTATATAATTTTCAATGTATTTTTTTTAAGTTTTTATCAAAATCGTTTTTGTTTTATTGCAGTATTTTGGAGCCTAATTTTAAGTCTTCTAATATTTTTATATATTTTTAAAACCTTTTTTAAAATTGCTTATCAAGTTTAAATTTCTAACAATTTGTTTATATATAATCATATATCTTATCATATCATATCCCAGCTAATCCTCTAATCAGAATTGAAAATCCAATTTAAACTCACATATTATTCTATAAAGGTTTTATTTCATTTTATTTACATTCTGAACTTTAGTAACTAGAGTCTTCTGCTTTATAAAATTATTTCTCCCTTGCAGCGCCATCAGAAAGAAAGGTCTATTTTGGGTACGGGAATTGGAGACAGATAAACGTCTGCTGCTACCTGTGGGCACACGCAAGGTGTTTGCCGTGCCCTCGCCAGAGAATCAGGTCACACTGTACGATGATTGCTTGCATGCGGTGCAGACTTTGAATCGTCACCTGCCTGTCTACGAGAATGCTGCACTGCATCGCCTGCTGCCCGAGCCGTATATGAGTGCCCACATAAACAATGGACCCATTGCTCGCTGCACCACCAACAACTGCTCCAGTTGCCTCTATACAACCTACTACTTTATGGTCGTCAAGCGGTAAGACCAGCGCTGGCCGCCATTGCTCATTATGTATAATTCTTAGCGCTGTGCGAAAATGAATTGGAAACAGTTTTCAATTTTAGAGATGTCGCGGCTGTGATCAAATAGAAGTACAAGAAATACAGTGAAAGTTGCTTAAGTTGAACTAAGTTAGGGAATTGTTAATAGAATGATATAGCTGTGGTTCATATTATTAAAGCTAAAATTTTATGAATTATTATGCAAAACTGTTCGATACAAAGATATATTTTTATTATTATTATAGCACAAGTATCCAAACAGTATTCAATATGACAAGTTATATTGCAGCTGTTAGAGAGTTGTTAATGCTGGTGTTATGCGATAGGAAAGTCTAGCAATGCATGTGGATTATAATAGCGTAAAAGCTAGAATAGCATTTTTGTGGATTATATCTATAATAAATACTTTTTTACTTAATAATAATTTTATATAATATAAAATTTAATTAACTATATTGTATATGTAACTGGCTGCTTCTAAGATATATTTAATTTCAGCTCAAACAGTATTTAAAAAAACAAGTCTTCTCTCATAAGTTTCAGATTCTATCATATTTTTTTTTCCTTATCTTATTATATCATATGTTCCCTAAGCTTACTCCGCTTTTGGAAAAGATTTTCAGTTGGCTATTTGAAATGGCTAATTTACCGGAATTGCATCTAATCCGAATTGAAAATGAAATTTCGAAAAATATTATTTTAAGCTGGTAATTCAATATGAATATTCAATTCAACAAAGACTTATGTTTATATGCGAAACAGTTTATAGAAACCAAATTTATTCTTTGCATTTCCAACCCACTTAAAGCAAATCAAATATAATATAGCCTCTTTAGCGTATCTCAAAAGCTTATCATTTGAATTAAATGCAGTTTCAAACAGTTTTTGTTTACATTTAAAAAAAAAAAAACATTGCAAAATCTAAGATGTTTGTCTACTATTCATTAATCTTTAACGATATTCTTTTTAGATTCCAAATTCTCTTTCTTAAACTTACTATAAACCAAAGTATGTGAAATTGAATAGATTGATAACCTAAGCTAAGCAGCAGAATGTTCTACTTTCTCACTTACCTGACGATTCGATTTTTTTGAATATCCTGATTTCTCCACTTTTATATATAGTTTGTATATATGTCTGTTCGTTTCTTTGTATATTTGCAGACGTGGCAGCGCCTCGAAGCAGCTATTCACTTGTAATTTTTGTACACACAACTGCGCACTGCAATGGCTCTCGAGCAACGTGAAAAAATATTATCAAGTCAACTGGAAAGTTTGCGACGATGACGATGGCGATAATGACGATGACAATAATGGTGATAATGACAAGACGCAGCGTTAAGTGGAGCTGGCGCGATCTTCGCAATTGTTTGTACAAAAAATTAGCATTGTTTTAATTAGACGTTAGTTTTATAATTGTTATTTAAATGCTTAAACTTGTTTGAGCGCTCATTAAAGTGTCTATCCCTAGCCAACTGGCAACCGGCGCCGTCTACATATCTGCATGTTTTTGGCTGGGCTCAAATGACACCTTAGATATAGCTCTGCGTCAGGCCACGTTCATGGACATGAACGTAATCATCCAATACGCAATGGGCAGCTTTGGGAAATGCTTTGCGACAATTGACGCCATGCCTGCCCATGCTGTAGGCATCCAAATAATGCTTAGCCAGAGATTTATGCGGTCTGAGCAAGATACGCCAATTTGTTAGTTAATTTATCTCTTATCTAAGCTGTTGCTTAGCTACTCACATGAGCAATCTGTGCAGCAGCTGCGCATAGAGTCCATTGTGCTCGTGCACCTGTCCATTCTCGCATATCAAACGTTGCAAGCACGCTTTGCCATCTTGGCCACGTTTATTCATGTACTCCAAGGCAAAGTCATATAGAAACTGCTGTGCTGCATCCACTTGCTGCGGCTCAGTGGGATTTTGTTGCTGCTGGTGCTGCTGCTGATCTTTGGTTAGCTTAAGTGGACCTTTAAGATCTCTTCCCTTCCATAGCTGCCACCAATAGATGGGAGAAGTCGGCTCTGGGAATTGATAGTGATAGTTCATTAGCCAGACCAGCTGACGCCAGGCGTTATTTTCGTCAAAGTCCACAGGAAATGCGACGCCAGTTACCAACTGCAAAGTGTTAAAGGTGTGTTAAAGCACATTTTGTTGATTAAGTCAAACCAAAGAAAATACCTTGATAACGCCACCATTCTGATAGATTAGAAAACGCTTCTGTCTGCGCTGTTGACGCCAACTGGTCAAATTAGCGTCCAGCGCCTGTACAGCCTTCAGCGCCAGAAGCCACATTGCGAGCAAGCGACTAAAATGTATGAAAAATCTAAATTTGAATTGATCCTCTAACTTAAGAGCTATACTAAACGGACATTAAGTTCATTTTGTGCGCGTCTTTTGTGCTCTTCGCCCGAGCGTTCGGCCGTTTATGTTTCAACTGAAGCAAGACGCTTTCGATTGCATCTGCGTCTTTGCGGACCTGTTCTAGTGACAATCTCGAGTGCGAGGTGCGAGAAAAGTTCACGTGCTTTGACGGGTTTCCTACTTTTACCTGTCGCCGCAATTAGCACGTCTACCCATAGGCTGTGTTATTATTCACAGTGTTTGGGTAGCGGAAAAATGTTTGAGTGTTAACGGTTAGCCAAATAATTAACATTGCGACCTTGTCTTAAGCTTGAACCCCAAGATGCATTCATTTTATTGTCATACAATTTGAAGGATATGGAACGTAAGTAAATATTTGTGAATTGAAAGACATTTAGGCCGGCACGTCTCTTGCATATAGGGTATATTATAAGCTTAAAGGTTGTCCAGCTAAATTATATTAAGTTTGGCTAAATTCAGATGTATTTTAGCTTCAAAGTTGGACGTCGTTTAGCAGATGCAGGAATTATGCGACACTCCTCCTTATATTTACAGTACAATTTCCATAAGATTCTTAATAAAATATATTTATCATATAATTAGCTTAAAAGTTATTGAACACAATTCTCTTCAGATCCTTAGATAAAGGCTATATAAAAAAATTTATAAATATCTAGAATTTTAACTAAGCAATTCTTGAGTCTCTAAAATTTCTTTAATCACATATTATGTAAGACTTTCCACTTCATTCCGCCAAAATACCAATGGTTTCAGTGTATAAAAACTATCGTTCCAATTCGCAACGTTTCCCAGCCTAATGTCTTATGCAACTGCATACCTTTCATTCGAATGCAAATGTATTCAAAAGGAACTCCTTGACTACCCGTGTTGCTGCAACCAGTTGCTGCCTCTGCTGGTGCCATGGCTGCCATGCACTGGCATTGCCATAGAGCTGTTTGTTCCATTTATTGGAGAGACCGTTAAGAAAAAAAAAATGTCGAATGTTAGTTAAGCAGCTAAAAGTCACCTGCTACAAAATTCTAATTTGCAACAATTTGGCTACAAGATTTGGCAAAACCAAAAAAACAAACATAAAAAAAAGTAAATTTTATATTGAAATTTCAAAATTTAGAGGTGTAAACAAAAATTTGCCGTTAGAATGCTACGTTTGCCTGGAATGCCACTGCTGCCAGGTGCACAGTTCTACGATGTGAGTAGCCAACCGGTTTTATGCACACACTCACACACATACTAACAGATATGCCCCACCTGCCTTTCACCTTTTGTTGTTTATAGTATAGCAAACGTCGTCATCCACGTCGCCAGACCTTGATGCACTACCAGGGCATACACATGCTCTCGGATCGGCGTGAGCCGGAGCTGGTGGAGCCAAATGGACCGCTAGTGGATCCCAAATGTCCTCCAGTCAGCACAGAGCTGAATTTGTTATGTCCATCTAGGGTAGCGACCAAGCTGCCACCCTGGCTAGCTTATGATAGGCAGGTGCTCTGCTTCAATGCGCATTTTAAGGAGCCGCTCACCGAGATCTATCATGCGCCCTATCAGGTGCGCAAGGTGAAAATCTACTTTTATCTGGAGGATGGTACCATGCAAATTACTGAGCCCAAGGTGGAGAACTCTGGCATACCGCAAGGATGTCTAGTGCATCGACAGCGCATACCCAAAGGGCCCGCCAGCGATCACGAGTTTATCTCCATATTCGACCTCAATGTGGATACGAATGTGCAGATCTTCGATCGTGTCTATCACATAACTGGCTGCGACATCTTCACCAGACAGTTTCTTAGTCGCGCCGGTATAGCAGTACCCGTTGCACTGATGGAGCCCAAGTAGCTGCCAACAAGTTGTCAATTTTGAGCAGAGCTCAACTAATTTTGCTTCTTCTCCCTTTCAGTGATCCCACCACGGAGCTGCGCAAACGATCCGCTATAAAGCAAACGCCTCGGCCAGCAACAAGCGCCTTGCCCAAGCGGCATGCATTTGCCCAGTTTCTGGAATTCGATCGACGCGTGCTCAAGTTTCAGGGCTACTGGAATGATCGCTCGGAGTTCGGTGATGTCCGGCGACTGAACATCTGTTACTATTTAGCCGATGATACCATAGACATCAAAGAGAAATTTCCACGTAATTCGGGCCGTGAGGGAACCAGCACCTTTCTAAAGCGTGGCAAGCTGCCCAAGGAGTTTACGGGTCTCTCGCTGCCGGGTCAGCAAACAGCGGTGACATTGTTGAATGTTCTCGGCTCCAACATGCGTGACGTGCGCTACGTGGCAGATCCTTTGAATACTGGCCAGAAGCAGACTGCCTACTACACCGATGACGATTTGCGAATTGGCGCCGTGCTAAATGTCTTTGGGCGCGATGTGGTTCTCACCAGCTGCGACCAGTTCACCCAGCACTATTACAGAGAGAAGGTTTGTGTACAAATTAAAGATATACATAGGCTTTATATAGATATTGCTGCTGCAGTCAGCTATACTTAAGATAGATAATCATATAATTGTTTTTCCAGTACGGTATTCAAGACTTTACGCCTCAAGCACTGCCTGAACGCAGTGATGAGCGTGTGCAGGCCCAGGGCAAGACGCGTCGTCTACCGCCCTATAATGGCTGGGGCAGCTATGAGGATTCTGAGGGCAATTGCATCACTGTTGAGCCCAAGGCACCGCAGGCGGACTTTAAGAAGCTGATGAAGTACGATGGATGCATTCTACGCTTCGGAGCCAAATTGATGTCCATCATACGAGAGAACTGCGAGCGCAGCTTTGTAATTAGCTATTATCTAGCGGATGATACAATCCAAATATATGAGGTAGCCCGACGTAATTCTGGCTTCATGGGCGGGGAGTTTCTGAAACGCGCGCGTGTAGCGTTGCCTGGTCAGGAGAAATTCAGCTCAGCCAGACCGGAATACTACCGTGCCAATGATTTCTACATCGGTGCCCGTTTGAGCCTCAAGGATCACATCTTTCACATCAATTCTGCAGATGAGTTTACGCTACTCTACATGGAACAGCATGCCAACGAGGTGATCCTATTGCGTATAGAATTTAACCCTAAGTCCCATTCTCATTGATTTATGTTTTCAGTTTCCTGTGGCGGACATACGTGCGATTATGCAAAAGATTCGTGATGCAGTGCGTCCGCAGTACAAACAGTTTGTGCTGCGCTGCCAACCGAATGCTGATTTCCGCGATGGCACCTCCATTAGCTTTGATACCCTGAAGTCAACGCTGCTCGCCTGCCTTCCCAAGGATTCGCTGCAGAATCATGAAATAATCACCGTGTGTCGCTTCTTCTCGTCGGAGCAGATGCCGCCGCCCAGCTGTGATCGTAATCACGTGCGCGCTGCGGCACAGCTGGAACTTAAACGTGCGCTATGGAACAATGTGGACGAGCTGGTCGAGCACTTGAGTCACATAAATCCCACATGCAAGCCGTACATAACGGAGGCACAAGTGAGATCCACGCTGCGTGGCTGTCGACTGCCTTTTAGCCTGGAGCTAGTGGAGGACATACTGCAGGTGCTGCAGCGCAACGAGCAGGGCGAGATTGAGATACGCGATGTGCTCACTTTCTTCAACATGACGGCCGACCAGGTGCCCGACATAGCACCCCTTAACATAGCCTTCGAGCTGTGTCCAAAACTTCCCTTTCTACACAAAGGTCGCTTAGTGGACTTCAATTGGTTTCTACACTATCTGGGACTGGAGGAGGAGCTGGTGCGTGACAATCGTTGAGATTGAGAACAGTTGTAGTGACTCATTGACATTAAATTCGACAAGCTTTGCGGCAAATCGAGAAACTGTAAACTATACTCGTATAATATATTTTAAATTTCTCGATTTGTCGCAGAGCCTCGCACTAAATGCTTAAAGTGTAAAGTAATTTAATTAAACACGAACATTAAATACCCTTGCAAGCATTTGAATACTTAAACTCGATTGTTTCTATGGGAGCTACATGTTATAGTTGACATGTTTCTGATATGATTTGGTTTGTACCAGAAAAGTTTATACACAAAATAAGCTGTAAAAAAACTCGAATTGTTTTTGAGTTAGCTATATTGTATCTATGCCCGATTCGGATAAAATCGTTATAATATAATATATATACTAACTATATGCTACAATTGAAACATTGCGTTTGAAATTCTACAATCGTTGGTTTTATAAAAATTCTTGCATGTTGTGTATATACAAAGAAATATCGTGACAAATGCATATTTGAAAATTAAGAACTTGAAGGAATGCGCGGAATTTTATGCTTATTAACTAGGTTGTAAACGTTGCTGCTTATAAAAACCATAAACACCAACACACATACACATACACACACATATATATATATCTAGACGGCTGAATGTATATGTGTGTGATTTTATAGTTTGGACTCTGTGAGCCAATTGAACGATTGTGGCTTGCGATCAGAGGAGGGGCTGATAGCCACATTTATGATGGTTGGCCTATCCGTCAACTGATTGGCCGCCTTGAGCGCCGCCTGCAACTCTTCGATCTCAGTACAGAAATAGCCCTGCATGCCAAACATTTTCATCATTTCCTCGTAGCGAACCTGAACGCCCAGCGCCGATGGCGGTGTGCTAGAATCAAAAGTATACATGATAAGATTAGCTGCAAGTTATTTGGCAGATAAGATGCGAATCTTACATTTGCGTTAAGTCGCCCTCACTGCGTATTGCCTCAAAGGTGTCCTTGTCGAACCCGCCGTAAATGCCATTGTTGTTCACAATCACAATGGTAATGGGCAGCTTGTAGCGCACCATTGTCTCGATTTCCATTCCCGAGAAACCAAAGGCACTGTCACCTTCCACGCAGAGGACACGCTTGCCCGGCGCAAAGTCGCGGCAATAGAGAGCAGCGGCCACCGCAAAACCGGGTCCGACTCCCATGGTGCCAAAAGTACCGGCGTCAAGGCGATGGCGTGGCTGCTCATTGAGCAACATCGAACGACCAATATCCATGGTATTGGCGCCCTCACTAACAATAATAGTATCACGTGGCAGTAGCTCCCGCATATGATGGAAGACCGCATAGTAGTTCAGTGGCGTCGCCTTATTCAGTGACATCTGCTGCACTGTATCGCGATTATGTTTGCACTTGGCCGCCAGCTGTTTCCACCAGTCTTGCTCATAACCAAAACGGAAGTTCACTGCGTTCATTTGCTCGAACAACTGCTCGGCAAAAGGACGAATGTCGGATTGCACAGCCACCGATGCAACCACCGAATTGTTCAGCTCCTCAGGGCAAATGTCTACCTGGATGAATTTCACATCCTTATCGTAGCGTGGCGGGCGCCCAAAGTGCAAAATCCAATTGAGACGAGCGCCCAGCAGCAGTACCACATCCGCTTTCTGCAACGCAAGGGTTCGGGCCGAAGCGACGCACTGAGCAGCCGTGTCAGAGACCACACCTTTGCCCATTGGCGTGGGCAAGAACGGTAGATTTGTGTTCTCAATGAAATGACGCAAAGTGTTCTCAGCATGAGCATAGGCAGCGCCCTTGCCAATGATCACCAGCGGACGCTTAGCCAGACGCAGCAGCTTAGCGGCGCGTATCACATCATCATGTGGTGGATACGCAAGTGGTGCCACGGGATGTGCAACAGATTTGTAAATCGTCGATTCAAGTGCCTTCGACTGCAGTATATTGCCGGGGAAATCCAAATAAGCCACACCTGGCCGTCCATAAGTGGTATAGCGTACAGCCTTCTCAACATGCAGCGGAATCAATGCAGCATTGGCCGGACGTGCTGCATATTTACAATAGGGACGCGAAAGTTCCACCTGAGGGCACTCCTGGAAGCCGCCAATGCCCTCATGATCCTGATTCGTGGCACCTCCAATCACAATCAAAGGCCAGCAATTCACCTGAGCATTGGCCATGCCACCTGGAAGTAATAAAAACAGATTTTAGTATATAATTCAATGGAAGGCATTTTCACTGTTACCCGTTACGTGCAGTAGACCAGGTCCAGAGACAACCAGGCAGACGCCCGGCTTCCCCGTCAGATAGCCAATAGCTTGAGCTGCATAACAAGCGGCCTGCTCGTTGCGCATGCCGATGTACTTCAAGCCAGCGGCCTGCATGGCCATCGATAGCTCAATAACTGGTATTCCAATGATGCCGAACACATATTGCACGCCCTGCAATATCCGGATAAACAATATTTGCATTAAGTATTAATACGACCTACATAGTATAGCATGTATATAAAAATATTTAAATCAGACTCTGCTTAAGCTTAGAAATGTTGACGATTGAATATGCAAACATTTTTGTCTGCTCGCTGTTCGGATGTTTATATGAGAACTTTTTAGTAAGGCAATAAAGATTGCGCTACAAAAGCTGATGTGTGAAAACGCTATAAACTGTAAAATAATTTAAATAGATTTTATTATTTATAAAATACTTTTTAAGATTTATATAGCGAGCTTAAAGTTCAAAGGGCAATTGAAATTTCTTCAATTTTCTTTAAAATCTTTTGCAAGCAATTTATTGATTTTAATCAGCTGCTAAACTCGTGTGATTTACAGCTTACAGAGTTAGAGGCATGTATTCAAAAACCTTTGGAATACTGTGCGGCTCATATCAAGATTCGCTCCGTATCTATATCACCAAACAGAGCCACCGGCTAGCAACAACAACACGAGCACCAACAACAATTTTGACAACAAAAACAATATACACACATACTCAAAAACATGCAATAACATTGCTTGGTCACTTTTGAGTGCTTTTTGAACTTTGCACAACAGAAAATTGGATAGATAAGCGGTTTGGCCCTGATGCCGTTAATTCCACAGTTGAACGCACTACACGTTCTCTTACCCCCGCCCCCGCACAAAGAGTTTGTATGCAAAAAGTGCATATCATATAGGAGACAAAAGGCAAAGATGGTGGGACAGACAGAGAGCTGCAATTGGCTTGCCTGGCTTACCTGTTGCTTCAACGATTCCGCAATTATTTGCACAGCTTCGACTTCGGCCATTTTGACGTTGTGTATTGTGCTAAATGTGTAAAGTAACGTGCGCTGTTGCGTTTATACTGCGCTTATAAATAAATAAAGTTAACTTACTAAAAGCAGAGTTGCCTTTCGCGTATGCACACATATGCAGTAACAGGCGAGTGAATGTAGCGACAAGAACTTTACAGTTTGCTGAACTGCTATGAACAGCTGCAAGTGAGTAGCAATGTTAATGTTATCATAAATGCTATACTCAAAATGGTACTGCAACGTTGCAACAATGTAATTAATCGATAATAGAGCGCGCCGATAACTTTATTCAAAAATGAGTGAAGCACCAAATTATATTATATATTTTATAATAAATACGAAAAAATAATATACAATATGTGCCAGTATAAAATAAAAATATTAAAATGTGAAAAGCAGTATATGGAACAAATTATATATTAAAAATTATCTTATAAGCTATGAATAATTATGGCCTTGTACTTTGCATATGTGTGTAGTCAGTTGTGTTTTCTGCTTCGAGATGTGTTTCTACTTCGAGATGTGGAACATTTGGTAACTGTTTTTGCACAATACTCTTTTTCAGTTATACATATACATATGTACATATTTTTCGAAAGCTATCTTGTCATCATTGCTTCATAGGCATACGGCCATGATGTTCATTTATTAAAAGTCAATTTATCAACAAAAAAATCATCAACGAAAATACGAGGTTTACAGTTGTACATTTTGATTAACATTTAACTAATTGTTGTGTCAATTTGGGGTTTTTTGCTTGAATGCGCAAAAATTAACGTTTGCAGAGACCGCAACCAGCCGCAGTGCTTCCCCTCCCAAGAAAAAATAAAATAAACTAAAAGCTAAATGCTAAGGCCGTTGACAATTTGACGTTTTATATGTTTATGTCGACAGCTTTCAATACACCTAGTAAACGTGGGCTCAACACAAAGCGGGAGTCAAAATATCAAAGAGAAACGTAAAACCTTAGACTAACAAAAAGTCTATTTTTAAGCAGTAATTATTTTAAGCAAGAGGTAATTACCCAAGATTGAGTTAAGCGAACGAATAAAAAATAGAAAAACAATTATCTTTCAAAACAATAAATACCAGCATTAAGTTTAATAGGATTTGCTATTAGTGCACCCTTTAAAGGTACATTAGCTTATATATACAAACGTACATACGACATATTTATATGGCATATTAATAGAGTACTACGACATCACAGCAAATTGCCAAGGCACAAACTACAACTTTGTATTGACAATATCCTCCTTAGGTTCGGTGGTTTGCACCTCATTCCATTTTTGTATCTTTCCCGAGCCAAACATCCAGAAAAATATGGCAGGCAAAATGTAGGCCGCGGCGCCAATCACAAATATCCAGAACCATTCATCGATGGTGTTCTGCCGTGAACAAAGAATTAATTAGAAAAAAATATAGTTGGTCTAGGATATTAGTTGTACCTTCTCTTGGGTAAATGCGGCCACAATCAGTGGCGAGAAGATGCCCGGTGTGGTGCCCAGGCAGTTGATGATGCCGTACATGGTGCCCGCAAAATTGGGTGCCAGATCCTGTGAGTTGGCCAAATTGGTGGAGGTCGCAGCACCATTGAAGCCCAGCGATATGGTCATTATGGCCACACACACGTAAGGATCACGACCACAGTACGCCAATACTATGAGCATAATGCCGGGCAAGATGTGAGCTATAAACCAAAAAAGAGGATTAATATGAATATAAGGGAAAGTTTAGTCCTCCACTTACACGGCACGCAGAAGAACTTGCGAGTGAACGTAAGGGTCCACCAGCCTTTGTGTCGAATCCAATCCGCAACGGAGCCAAATCCAAAGGCAGCCAGCAGACGCGCAATGTGTGGCAGGCTGGACAGGAAGCCCGCTGAGGAGAGATTAAAGCCAAGCACTTCGCTTAAGAATTTGGGCGTGGCTGTAATCAGGAAGAAGAGACCCCACATGCTGCCATAGTGCAACAGTGTCAACGCCCAGAAAGGCATCGAGAAGATCAGCTGTCTATATGGAGGCCATTTCTAGACGAGGAAGAAGTTGAAAGAGAAACTATAAGTTTGCTGGCAAGCCTTTTAAACCGTCTTGATACCTACCGACTTGTTGGCTAGAGTGGCGCCCAGACTGTTCTCAATATACTCCCGCTCCTTAATGCTGATGCTGCTATGCTGGGCAGGCGTATCGCTCACCAGATAGAACCATAATCCTACTATGACGACCACAAAAGCAGCGACCACATAGAAGGCCCACACCCAGCCGATACCTTCAATAATGAGACCGCACAGTGGCCACGTGATGACCGTACCGAATGTGCCGCCCATCAGCGAGGCCACAAACTTTCCCTTCTCATCCGGCGGCGACCACTTCGAGACCAAATTGTGACAGCACGGATAGACAACGCCCGAAACGAGGCCAATCAGAAAGCGTATGGCAAAGACGGCGTATTTGTCCCAGGCAGCGGCCACGGGTGTCAGAGCGGTTAGTAAAGCGCCCAGTAGGCAACTGTATCCAGCCACATTGCGACCGCCGAGCATCTCGGCCAGCGTGCCGCCCGGCAACGAGGTGATCATATAGCCATAGAAATAGCCACCCAGCAGCAGGGCCTGATCCTGCTGCGACCAGTCGTAGCGCACACCATACTATAGCAAAGAAAGAAACAATGAGTTATACGATATATTTGAAAGGGCTGCTACTGTCCGCTACTCACATCTGGCTGCTCCACGAGTGTTCCATTCTCATCCCGTTCCGTAACCATCGCAATGATGTTAATGGACAAATTGACGCGCATCATATAATTGATGAGGCACATCATGAACAACATTATGGCCACAATTACGCGCTTCGGCACATAAACTGTCAAAAAATAACAAATATTGTTTATAAGTAATGATCAATTGCTATACAAAGAGTATATATCGAGTGAATGGGGGATATTTTGGACTGTCTATTCATGTTTATCCAGGAACTACAACTATAACTTTAAAAGCAAATATCAACTTTTATTATTAATTGTTAATAAATTTATATTACACAAGGAATAATTATTATTTATGATTTTTTTTAGCTATCTACCATAGTTTCTTATGTGTAAAAGTCCTGTGACCTTATGACAACATTCATTAAGCAAAACTAGTTGCTGTTACAGGCTTAAAGCCTGTATTTTTGACACCTTTAGAATTAGAATAATAAAGAAATGTTGCAGCTCACTAAAATCTTCTAAGTCTTTTAAAAAGTATATATAAACACAAGATATCTGAATTGTTAATAAATTGTAAAATCAATAAATTGTCTAATTTTTTTATAGTTAGAGTTTAGTCTCCACAATTGCTGATGAAGTTTCTTTCAAAAATCGACAACAAATTTCTGGATTATGAGGGTAGTGAGATCATCATATTCCTCATTTTTAAAGGAATTCAGACAGTTTATAAGTAAGCCCAGCTAGCTGCTTAGAGATATATTCCATATTTTGAGCGCGTATTGCGCACACGAAAGTACCCGCTTGCAACGCAACTTCTTGTTTATTGTTGTTAGATTTCTATATTTATTTTTGTATTTATTTATAAGTTTCGGTACCGTCTAGCATTTGGCATGAGCATTAGAGCAATTAGCGGCCGATCTTAGCTCTGTCAACCTCAACTTTATTTCGCATTTTTTAGGTAGGGTCTCTAATGAACGGCGCATGCGCAACGCTCAATATTTAAGCGTTTCATTATGCGGACAGTTCAGATGATTTTTTGCACGTGAAAAAAGACAATTACCTTTTTTTTTTTGTTTTTGACTGCAATTGTGTGTGAGTGTGAATGTGTGTGAATGAACGTGTGTTTACTTACAGAAGGGGATAACAGCCATTTTGTCGGGTTGTTATTGCCTTTGTTGCGGTGCCACACGTCAATATCAACTGAAAGACGATAAGAGGAAACAGTTAAATTAAATATTATTATGCATTACACCTGGGGGTAGTCGTAATCAAATTGCTTAAGGTTTGAATAAGTGCAAAAATTCATCGTTAAGCGAGAATGCGGTTTTATGTATATTTTTTGATTATTTTTTTGGGTTTTTTTTTTTTGTCATCTACGATCAGGTTTTTAGACTGAGATATCTTTTATGAATATTATATCAACTGAACAATAAGCATTCGATTTATGCATATTTTATAATGCAGAGGGGAATTACCCCCATTTTTTGCTTGCCATTCAATATGCAGAACTATTTAGAGGGAATTAGTCTAAAATTAAAATAGTTTTACGCATTTTAAAATGTTATTAATTTAAAATGATTACAATTAATAGGGTATTCACACGAGTTTTTTATATACTTATTTCTCAAAGCGTGCCGACTGCTGCGCTTAACGAGCTCCACGAAACTACGAGTGACCCAGTGAAGTTGTTATGGGCTAACTTATAGCCGATCTGGCCAAATGAATTCCAAAGATTATTCTAAATGAATTCTTCACGACTGATTGATTGACACTTAGCATTGTGTTGCGAAACCCAGATTTCATAACTTTCAACGCGAATAATAAATAAAAGTGAATTTATGAAATTTGATTTTCCTGCTTGGGAAAATACCTGACCGTTCTGCATCGCTCTGTAGCTAACTCGAATCTTTTAGCCGAGTTTTTTAAACACAGTTTGGCTTACACGTGTCTCTTGAATACAGTTAGCATATCTATATTTGCGACATCGAAGAGATAGGAAACTATTGTTACTTGACAAACAGTTCAAGCACGTCTCAGTTAGCATTTTGGCCAGGCACGTGAGCAGCATTCAAGCCAAATTGAGTTATGAACATGACAAATCGCAATACCAAAAACTTGTCATGAACTTTTTAAAGTGTTTTTGATTTGATTCTTGATTTATGTGAGTATTTATATATATATTATAGTTAGTTGGCTGTCATTGTGGTCATTGAAGCAGCCTTTTGATAAGGTAATTGCACCCAGGCACGCCACACTAAATACTTTTGTAAAATCATTCGGATACAAAATTGTACTGATACAATCCCAAAAAAAAAACAAAAAAAAAAGATCTAGAATTGCAATTGCAAATGCATAAACACTTGACCAGAATGTTGTTCGTCTGTGTGTGTGCGTGTATGTGAGTGAGTGTGTACTGACGCCCTTGGCACGTCGAATTCGAATATTGGATACAATTTGGACAGCTGTTTGAAAGCCATTCACAATATTGCACATGCGGTTCGCCAATTGGCATTTAGCCTCGTCTAATTTACGTGTGTTAATATTAGTTAGACAGGGTTAAGTACGACTGTGAGCCAGGTACACACTCGTCTGGGAATAGAAAATTGCAATAAATTTGAATACATTTTAATGAAGTTTCGCAAATTTTCATAAATTTCAGTTAACGCCTCTCAAAATCTGACACATTTCGGCAGCTCATGCTCAAGACTGTCCAGCCGAAATGGGAAATTTGTGATGAGCCATCCTTCACACTTTACGTAACTCATATGACATACATTCATAACCACTCGAGGGGCATTGATTTCAAAAATTAAAGAAATCTCAGCTAACTTGAAAAGTAAATTTACAAGCGGCCTACCTACATCAAGAGTCGTCTGATAGATAGCAGCTGATCTGTAAATCATTCACAATTTATTAACAAGCCAGTAAGAGTACTTTTGGCGTCAATGCCCGACTAGCTAATACCCTGAAGCCAAAATCGAAATGCTGCTGTAAACGTTCCAGCTTATATCTATGTTCAAAAATTACCGTATTGCTTCTTGCTTCCTGTTTTATACTGGTATTGTGCTTTTTCTTCTGAATCTTAAGGAAAAATACATTTTTAAATTACTCATTTAATAATAATCAATGTAATTTGCAGTCTTAAATGAGTTATTTTATACTGGATCATTATAATTATATTTATAATATGTATTAACGCACAACTATGTATCATTGATTTTTACTCTATCCTTTCCATCTGTACATAGAAACATAAAAACTTTATGCAAAATGCAGAAATATACCAAATTTAATGAAGCTTTTATAACTTGCAAAATATGGTCGAATAATTAAAGATTGATATGAATTTTTATAATTTGTATAAAAACGGCGAAAGAAATCGATTAGCTAAAGCAAACTAGAATATAAAATCATTATATGAACTTTTTTAGATGCCAAAAGCAAAGCTTTTATGCTGGCGGAAAAGCAGAGCGACAGACAAATCTTGTTAGAGCCAATCGACTATTGTATAGAATACTATATCTAAATCTACTATATAGAAAACTACCTGTTGCTATTCATTGACTGAGGCCAATCAAGATTACTAACTGTAGCACACATTTTAAAACTCTGTGGCAAAGCATATTACTCGTACATTAACTATTGCCACAGCTCGATCACTTATTTCCAGAAACTATTCCAATGTCTTTCGAGTAGCCCCATAAAAATGTCTTTGTGTTTGTTTGCTCTGATAAGCAATCGTCTTGGTCTTGGTTTTGCCAAAGTTCTCAATGAACGGAATAAATCCAATGCAAATAGTAATAATAGCATAATAAAGGAAAATGAAAAAACAACAAAGCACACGAATCGAAAGTTAAAGCAACTAGATGAATAAAGTATATAGCCCCATAGCTCTATAATACTGGGCTATCATGCTATGGCAAAACCCCAACAGCTCAATAAAAAATACAAAAAAATACTCCCTGCAGTTTTCTGGGTATACGAACTTGGTCGGTAGTTAAATGTATGCAATTATGACGTATCAATATATATTTTATAAGTCAGCTATCCATAGATACTCAACGACGTGACTTGCATTAGCATTTGAGGTATTTTTTATGTACATGCCAAAAATAGAATTCACATTAAAGATATGCCATATTCAACTTTAAGCCATCAGCAGAATCTAAACAAAACGTATACTTTATGTATACAAATAATTAGCTTAGCTAATAAGCGGGCTAGTTAAAACACCTGATTATCTCGTTGATATCCCAAAAGCTGCATTTGTGTGCAACGAAACATATTGTTATGAACCCGCCCTTGCATTGATTGCATAATGTTTAATATAATTTTATAAAATATTATTATATATTATTGTGAAGATGGCAATGTGAAACGTGATTTATGATGTCTTTGTATCAAATGCATAATATGAAATATAAACTTTATTGACTTAACGCTGAAGTTTCCATAAGTTTAATTAAAACCACAATGAAACGTGATCTGTTCGGAAATACCGGGCTAGAAAAATACCATTAACTCAGTTCCAAGCTTCTGAATTTTATATATATAAATATATACTTCTGTATATCAGTATATACTTTATATATACCATATATGAGCAAGAGAACAAGCTTCTCTCTTTTCGTCTTAATTTGAATGTCTAGGAGTAACCATAATGTGGAGTTCTTTATATTTGCGTATATTTTAAGAAAGTCTTAATACCAAATTTGCTGACTGTTGGGGATCATAAAACTTACGTTAGACGATCAATAAGCCGAAATTCTATATGCAAATCATTCTACATGCCAAATCATTATACTCTGCTGCTCAACTTTCAAAAAGTTACGATATCGTTAATAAGTTACCAAAAAATAAATTATTTTTAGAGACAATTACTTTGAGAAATCAGCTGTACAGTGTTCTGACTCAGCTCTTAAAATACATTTATATATTACTGTAACTCCATTAGCTACCTTAGACTGTAATTACAGCAGACAGGTAGCAACCACAGTTCATCACACTTATTCAAGATCTACGTTAAATGCAATACCTGAGAAACAAAAAGCGAAACGGACTGTGACTATATATTGCAGTTGAGTTTGAGAGTGTGGCTAATTAACTAATCGGGTGGGAGTGTGGCGCCTTATCTACGTCTCATTTACTTGGCTTTATAAAATCAGCTCAGAAATTTATGATATTATATGGCGAGGGCAAAGCAAAGGAAAAATATCGTTATTGTAAAATATACGACCGGGCATGGTCGCCTGATAAAGAGGACAGCTTAAATGGCACTCATTAAAGTTAGCTTAATCTTCAATTAGCTGTAGAGTAACAAAATAATATAATTTTGGACCTATGCATGAACTGTTTCTGCAATATACGATATTTATTGGGCTATACTGATTTGATTTGCCAGCAATGAACACCAAAAACTTGCATCAGGGAATGGCGGATGGGGGGTCTGCAGTATCACGATATCAGAGTTGGATCTTGGCCATTGAACACAATTAAGCCGTTAGCTGTGGATGGCAGGTGAGTTATATATAAACATAATACATATATATATATATAACATATTATATATCCATAGCACGCGTGCTTTAACCATTTACATAAGACATGAGCTCACAATTGACATGGTTTGGTAGTCTACATCTCTCTTTCTTTCTCCTTTTCTCCCTCTCTGTCTCTTGTTGTTTATTTGGCTTTTGAAAAAAAAAACGTTTTAAACGTTTTTCGCTTGGCTATCGAACAGTGCTATTTGTTTTTGCCTTTGCCTCTTTTTAGTTTTTTTTTTATTTCTGCAAACTAATTCAATGGCAATGAACCGTATCTCACATCAAATTGAAATATGTGTAATGCGCCAGTTAGGTGTAGTTATTCTTGCTTTATTGTACTCCGAACGCATTGAAAACGCGTATTCAGGGTATATTGAGTATGCTAAATTGTATGTAACAGGCAAGAGAAGACGTGGTCGAGACTAGTAATTTATATATACTTGATGTGGATCAACGGTAGTGTCGATCTACTCCTCTCCATTCCATACACATCCTACACAGATGATAAGTACCTCAGATTTTGAGTCCCTCCTCCCACTCCGCTCAAATTTGGAAACTAATCTGATTTGCAAAGTTAGAAAGTTTAGCATTGGCACATATACATATTTAGATGTCCAATTCGTGAATGAAACAGTTAACAGCGAAGTTATAGCACATTTCACATAGGGCTAGCGACTGAGAAGCACGGCGTAGGCGTAAAGTGCGAAGCGAGCGACAGGCGTGTATCTTTGTGTGTGTAGAAGTTTGCTAGAATGCGTGCGGTCAGAGTATTTGGTTGTCAAGCACTCCCGACTGGAACAGTCGTATTTGATTTGATTTGATTTGATCGGATTTGTATGTGGATGTTACGTACTCGTCTCAACAACCGAATCGAATTTTACTCATTGCAATAATACCCATGGAATCACATTTTTGCACGTTATAATTAACTTTCGAAATAAAAAACCTATTTGCACAACCCGCAATTACATGGTACACAAAATAAAATCGTAGCACTGTTGGCGCGAAGTAGTCAAAATAATTGATCATATAATTAGCAAGTTGATTAATGCAAAATCAATGTGAAAAATGGCACGTTACAAAAAAAAAGGGAAACAAATTTTTTTCCAATAAATTAACAAGTAAAATGCTAAAGAATTCGTAGAGAGATAAAAAAAACCAACTAGATATTTCCAAATACATTCGAATGTTGCATAAGCACAGCGCATCTGAAATGCGAATTATAAATGAGCAACAACAACGTGCAGAATAAAATTTGATTAAAAATATTGGTCAAATGCATTAAAAAATCAAAAATATCGCGCTAAACAACACAAACCAGTTGCTATTTGAAATTCCAATTTATAACTGAAGTGTATAAATTAACGCAAATCGAAACACGCAGCTTTAAGTATTAGAAATGCTTAAAAAAAACACACAAAAAAAAACATACAAAAAAGTAAAAATTAAATTTATAAGCCTGTCTGATTGGATTCGAGTTGCTAAATGATCTGTGCTCTAAGTAACTCAACTGGCGCTGAGGATTTCATTTCTTGGACTCCCTTCCAGCTAAAAGATTCCTTGCCTGCCACTTGTGCTCATCTCTGCGCGCACTTGTTGCACTTGTCCCACTTGAAAACAGATTAAGCACTACGATCTTCGATATGAGAGCAAAACATTTTGTTGACTTGGCACACTTTAAATGACATGCAAGAAATTTTTCCATGACACTTTCTAGAGAGATTGCGACTGAATATTAGTTTTTTATTTCGATTCATTATGAGTCCTTTCTCAATTTTTGCAAATTGTTTATTTTCACATTAAGCAATGCTTGCACACACACTTTTCCACACTCACAGTTTGGGTACGCGCTTAGCGCCCGATCTGCCACTAGCTATATATATATATATATTTATGTATATATATTTGGGAGTTACTATATTGGATGCCAGGTGCTACAGCTGAGAATGCCGCGTAACGAATGAAGCTAAATCGTCAACAGCCAATGGCATATATACTTCACTTTGCTTATGCGACGTCGACGACGTTTTAAGCAAAACCTCGGCCAACGCTAAAAACAAAAAAACAACAAAAAAAATAAAAATAAACGGTTAAAAGTTATTTAAATTGTTGACTGCGACGCTGGCAGCTTTTCTCTCGCTCTCTCTCTCTCTCGCTCTCTCTTTCTCGCTCTCCCTCTCTCTCTCTCTCTCACACTCTCTAGCTTGCTCTAGCTTTGTTTTGATAGCGCTCTAGACATAAACTCAAAAAAAAATCGCGTGTGATATTGCACTACGGAGAATTTATGAGTTCGAAAATATTGACGAATTCGTGGCTTTTACGGCAACAGAGACAACCGCAACAGAACAAAAACTGAGCTTGACTCATAAACATAAAATCAATTTCTAGATGCTTGATGGTCCTGACTTCAAAAATTAAAACAACAACACGCGCAGAGTTGTTTGCTTTGTTAATTAAAAACTTATAATTCAAAACTATGCATAATTTTAGCATACCCGTGAAACGCTGACAAACTAAAAGCCCCAAAAACTAAACGAGCTCAGTGAGTTGACTACTGCACACCCTTCATAGTGGAGGGCACAATTAATGGAGTGTGAATTATATGCATAGTAATTCGGGTGATTAATGACTAGAGTGATGCTGATTTTAATAAATTGTATATTATTATAATATGTACTCGTTGAGACATTAAGTATATACTGTGTATAACGGCAAAGTGAGCCGCTCGTTCAGCTTGGTCAAAAACCAGTCAGCAGTTTGGCTAATACGTAAAAATGTTTATTATCTTTTTGTTTTTTAATTAGCGCGTTTAACAAATGCTGTCGAATTTGGCAAGCAAGCGTTAAATTATAATATTAGCGTGACTTAATTAAATTTATTTTTTCAAATCTTAAAATTCTGAAATATTATTGAAGCATTGACATCACAATTTAATTGTAGAGCTTACTTATCTATTAGGTTTTTTGTTTCTTTATAAATTAAAATAACTAAATTATGGCCAGGCAATCTGATTGTTTGTGCTAACTGACTAATTAATGCTCATTAGAGTATCCAATGGTCGTTAAATTAGATAAATTCGTATACTTGATTTGCCAATGTCATTAAAGAGTTACCTGGCCTAAACTTCAAGTATTCGCACTTGGCAGCTTCCTTACCTTACATCTAATCATGCTATGTGAGATTTTGATAAATATTATAAATGCTCGTGACTACTACGAATAGAAGCTGGAGAACCTACTCGGCGCGAGCGATTGTGTTGTCAGATAATTAATTTTATTGATGCATTTAGCTGCCTGTAGATAAGGCGCGATGAGTTTTTGATAACAGTTGTTAATTGGCTTAGTGTCCGTGCCCTCTTAGTTATCTAAAATGTTTTCAATAAGAAAACATATGTTTTTCATTTCTATATTTCCTATAACAAGCCCCCCAATTTGGCTGCATTGATTAAAACAGGTTTAATATTTTATTAATATATTTTCGATTAACATTTCTCTGCTTTTAATTGTGTTAGTGATACAGCAGCATTTAAAGCATCTAAAAACGTACTAGAACATTTGAATGACATAATTTTGCACTACTTAGTTAAGGTATATTTAAATAAATTGCGTGGTAAATGAATATAGGCGCATATATCAATGAGTTCCTGTACAATTGTAGATCGTCAACAAAATGCCTTTCAAGACATGTTCACGTAAAGCATGCGCTGCGCACATACCCTACCCACGAGTTTGCTGTACTCGATAATCACATCGCGATCGCCATCAGCGCCATTTAGCTGAAAAGGAAAGTATTTTAATCTAATGTGCTGGCACTAAACTTGAAGCTATTTACTTGTATGAAACTACGGTAGCTGGTGCAGGTCTGTGCGTTAAGCAGCAGCATTACATCATTTAAATGCTGATTTAAAAACTCATTCACATCCTTTGCTTCGGCATCCGGATTTAAACGATGATACTTTTTTGCGTCAAGCTTGTTGCGTATGTCTAGCAAAATACAAAATACCATAACCAATTACGTTGTCAGTATAAATAGTTAATTATCAACAATTAGTTAGTTACCATCAGTTAAGGGGAACCAAACGTAAGTCTCGGGGCAGAGTAAATAGGAGGCAGAAAGTTTGCCTTTGTAACGCATCTTGGGACAAGAGTGTATGTAAAAGCCCATATAGTAATACTTTAAAGCGGGCACTCGTTCGGCAATTGTTTGCACCAAATCGATTTCCCTGAGATCAGTAAAAAATATTAATATTATAATATTATTTATAAGGTCGACACTTTAAACATACCTTAAAGAACCATATGTGCCCAAGGATAAAAAGCTATAGTCAGGATCGTAAAAGAAGTAAACTGAACTAACGGAGCCTGGCAATATATCAATGACCCCAACAGCGATCAGCTTGCCATCCAGCCAATATTGCTGATGAAAAGATCCGTAACCCACGTCCGGTGAATTAGCAATTTTTTTATACTGTAATTAATACCAAAATTCAGATTAGAAGTGCCTTTATATGGTCTTTATAGCTGTTGTATTTTATTATTAAAAATTTTGTATTTGATTTATTAGCAACCTTAATGGGCGAGTGTTGCAGATGTTCCTGGTAGGCTTTCATATTTTTGGGCGGATCATGGTGTATATCAATCTGATACTTCGCATACAGAATAAAGCTATCCGATAATGTGTCCTTAAATTCCTCGCCATCGACATTCACCAAACGCACCTATAGTCAGATTACAAAAGAAGAAAAAGAATGTAATTGAAAATTACCTTTAGGGGTGATTTAACCAAAAACCGCTGCATGCTATCTACGGTTAGGCGTGCAGGATTATCATTGTGTATGATTAATTGATATTTGCGATACAATGCGTACACTGCATCGGTACAAGTGCGCTGTGTATCTGAGGCAGCGACCACAGCGATCTGCAACAAATAGCACAAATACGATGTGTGTACATAAAAGGGACTTCAATGGGACACACACATACTTAATACATAAAACAATCTATTAACAACAAAAAACACGCTTTCACAAATTGATGCAATGTTAATACATTTTTGTCATAAAGACACTTGCTTACAGATTAACCAGCATGCAGCTCGAGATAGTTAACCAATAGATTGTTTTGATTTAGCTAAAACTGTTTATATACAAAGCGTGGTTAGTTAGAGTATATTATGTTTGCCTGCACCTATCTCGAGCTGTCTACGATTAAATTCGCTTGTCGATTTCAATTTTGTATACATACACACCTTTAACTTGTGCTTATCAGTTTCCTTGGGGGCTGACAGAAAATCTCTCAAGGTCTTTTCCTGAATTTTTGGCTGTGGCTGTGGCTGTGGCTGTTCATGCGGCACGCCTAGTTTGGCTTGCCTGCGCTCGAGGCGGATTTGCTTCGCCTTTTTGCGAGGTGGATTCAAGTTGGGTGCAAGTGCTAAAAATAGGAAAATTATTTAAACATTATATATTGATTAAGAGAATATATTAATAGTACTCACGTTTGATTTTGTTGTTTACTAACAAGGACGCCGATGGGTCGCCTGCCACTTGAATGGTGCTCTCACTGTTTATTTGTTCAACATGAGCTTGTACTAAGTTCTCAACATGTTCCACATGGATTATTGAGGGCTTCTTATCAGGTAATTGGGGTTGTAATTCATTTACATTACTCAACACAGCAACGTCATCGCCATCCCCATTTTCTGGTTGACCCGGCATTTGTTGCTGTTCATTCGGCTCGCGTTTGCCATCCCGCAGAAACTTATTTATGCGCCTCAAAATGCGTTTATTGGACTTAGAGAGTTTGAACTCCAGAGCATCGCACTTAATTGTGTAGCAGGGACAGCAGGTTTTGTCGTTTTGCGGTTTATAACAATAATTACCGCAGCGTCGCCAGCCTCGATCGATCAGGTCTTGATAGTCTTCGCAGGCTAAACGATATGCATACATACCTACATAACGCATACACAAAGAAATTTAAAAGCGAGTAGGAAATAATATTCTATTTAGTACACTTACCGTGCGATTTGCTGCAGTTGGTTCCCGTGCAATAGCCACATTTGCCTGTCTTCTTGCCAAAGTACTCCACAATGCTGACACTCATGATTGCGTATACTGTTATCCTTAGACACACGCAGTCCTTACTTACATTATGTTTATTTGACTACTCGAGCGTACGTGAATAATAACCTGCAGCAAATGCAATACACCGATTCGATGATTCTGTTGCGAAATAAAATAAATGTTATGTTATGCCATGTTATCGATATATTGATGTTCTGGATTAGTGTAGGAAAACACGAAACTTAGTTATCTAAAATGTTTTCAGTAAGAAAACATGTTTTTCATTTCTATATTTCCTATAACAAGCCCCCCAATTTGGCTGCATCGATTAAAACAGGTTTAATATTTTATTAATATATTTTCGATTAACATTTCTCTGCTTTTAATTGTTTTAATGATACAGCAGCATTTAAAGCATCTAAAAACGTACTAGAACATTTGAATGACATAATTTTGCACTACTTAGTTAAGGTATATTTAAATAAATTGCGTGGTAAATGAATATAGGCGCATATATCAATGAGTTCCTGTACAATTGTAGATCGTCAACAAAATGCCTTTCAAGACATGTTCACGTAAAGCATGCGCTGCGCACATACCCTACCCACGAGTTTGCTGTACTCGATAATCACATCGCGATCGCCATCAGCGCCATTTAGCTGAAAAGGAAAGTATTTTAATCTAATGTGCTGGCACTAAACTTGAAGCTATTACTTGTATGAAACTACGGTAGCTGGTGCAGGTCTGTGCGTTAAGCAGCAGCATTACATCATTTAAATGCTGATTTAAAAACTCATTCACATCCTTTGCTTCGGCATCCGGATTTAAACGATGATACTTTTTTGCGTCAAGCTTGTTGCGTATGTCTAGCAAAATACAAAATACCATAACCAATTACGTTGTCAGTATAAATAGTTAATTATCAACAATTAGTTAGTTACCATCAGTTAAGGGGAACCAAACGTAAGTCTCGGGGCAGAGTAAATAGGAGGCAGAAAGTTTGCCTTTGTAACGCATCTTGGGACAAGAGTGTATGTAAAAGCCCATATAGTAATACTTTAAAGCGGGCACTCGTTCGGCAATTGTTTGCACCAAATCGATTTCCCTGAGATCAGTAAAAAATATTAATATTATAATATTATTTATAAGGTCGACACTTTAAACATACCTTAAAGAACCATATGTGCCCAAGGATAAAAAGCTATAGTCAGGATCGTAAAAGAAGTAAACTGAACTAACGGAGCCTGGCAATATATCAATGACCCCAACAGCGATCAGCTTGCCATCCAGCCAATATTGCTGATGAAAAGATCCGTAACCCACGTCCGGTGAATTAGCAATTTTTTTATACTGTAATTAATACCAAAATTCAGATTAGAAGTGCCTTTATATGGTCTTTATAGCTGTTGTATTTTATTATTAAAAATTTTGTATTTGATTTATTAGCAACCTTAATGGGCGAGTGTTGCAGATGTTCCTGGTAGGCTTTCATATTTTTGGGCGGATCATGGTGTATATCAATCTGATACTTCGCATACAGAATAAAGCTATCCGATAATGTGTCCTTAAATTCCTCGCCATCGACATTCACCAAACGCACCTATAGTCAGATTACAAAAGAAGAAAAAGAATGTAATTGAAAATTACCTTTAGGGGTGATTTAACCAAAAACCGCTGCATGCTATCTACGGTTAGGCGTGCAGGATTATCATTGTGTATGATTAATTGATATTTGCGATACAATGCGTACACTGCATCGGTACAAGTGCGCTGTGTATCTGAGGCAGCGACCACAGCGATCTGCAACAAATAGCACAAATACGATGTGTGTACATAAAAGGGACATCAATGGGACACACACATACTTAATACATAAAACAATCTATTAACAACAAAAAACACGCTTTCACAAATTGATGCAATGTTAATACATTTTTGTCATAAAGACACTTGCTTACAGATTAACCAGCATGCAGCTCGAGATAGTTAACCAATAGATTGTTTTGATTTAGCTAAAACTGTTTATATACAAAGCGTGGTTAGTTAGAGTATATTATGTTTGCCTGCACCTATCTCGAGCTGTCTACGATTAAATTCGCTTGTCGATTTCAATTTTGTATACATACACACCTTTAACTTGTGCTTATCAGTTTCCTTGGGGGCTGACAGAAAATCTCTCAAGGTCTTTTCCTGAATTTTTGGCTGTGGCTGTGGCTGTGGCTGTTCATGCGGCACGCCTAGTTTGGCTTGCCTGCGCTCGAGGCGGATTTGCTTCGCCTTTTTGCGAGGTGGATTCAAGTTGGGTGCAAGTGCTAAAAATAGGAAAATTATTTAAACATTATATATTGATTAAGAGAATATATTAATAGTACTCACGTTTGATTTTGTTGTTTACTAACAAGGACGCCGATGGGTCGCCTGCCACTTGAATGGTGCTCTCACTGTTTATTTGTTCAACATGAGCTTGTACTAAGTTCTCAACATGTTCCACATGGATTATTGAGGGCTTCTTATCAGGTAATTGGGGTTGTAATTCATTTACATTACTCAACACAGCAACGTCATCGCCATCCCCATTTTCTGGTTGACCCGGCATTTGTTGCTGTTCATTCGGCTCGCGTTTGCCATCCCGCAGAAACTTATTTATGCGCCTCAAAATGCGTTTATTGGACTTAGAGAGTTTGAACTCCAGAGCATCGCACTTAATTGTGTAGCAGGGACAGCAGGTTTTGTCGTTTTGCGGTTTATAACAATAATTACCGCAGCGTCGCCAGCCTCGATCGATCAGGTCTTGATAGTCTTCGCAGGCTAAACGATATGCATACATACCTACATGACGCACATACAAAGAAATTTAAAAGCGAGTAGGGAATAATATTCTATATAGTACACTTACCGTGCGATTTGCTGCAGTTGGTTCCCGTGCAATAGCCACATTTGCCTGTCTGCTTGCCAAAGTACTCCACAATGCTGACACTCATGATTGCGTATACTGTTCTCCTTAGACCCACGCAGTCCTTACTTACATTATTTTTATTTGACTACTCGAGCGTACGTGAATAATAACCTGCAGCAAATGCAATACACCGATTCGATGATTCTGTTGCGAAATAAAATAAATGTGATGTTATGCCATGTTATCGATATATTGATGTTCTGGATTAGTGTAGGAAAACACGAAACTTATTTGTTGGTTAATCTGGAACTGATCAGCTGAGAGTGGAACTGGTTGTGTTTTCTTATTTGTGGTCAGTTGTTGTGATTATTCTTGGGTTACCTACTTTGTTTAGCTGCTTGGAATGGTACTGAGTAATACTAAATAATGAATACAGTTTACTTAAAATAAAGTTGATGGAAATAATAGAAAAGTAGAAACAATTGATGAAATAATGTCACGAAATGATTCATTAACACGATGAACATGAGCTTGTTCAAACGGAAAATACACTTAGTCAACACTATTACATACAATATCTTATTTCGACAGGCGAATTTAAGTAACAGTTTAATTACATGACTTTAAATCAAATGTATTAGTTAGCCATGAAATAAAGTAACTCTTAGGTGTATAAAAGCAGTAAGTTTCCAATTTCCACATATCATCTACGGCATGCAAGTGACAGATAAAGCTAAGGCTGCCCCTGTAGTAATTCGAAACGGAAAATCGGGAAGTGCGTAGTTAGTGAAGTGAAAGTTGTACTCTTAGCTATAAAGCTTTCTATTGCTGAAGACTATATCAAAATATCTATCTGTTAAGCAGATCACCATAGTTACATATGCGTAATTAATTAATATCTATCCTTTTACCGTTTTTGTAGATCCGCAATGATTGCAGCGGAAGCATCTGAGTTGGGCAATCACTCTCCCAAGCCAAATGCCCAATTTGAACACAATATCAAGTTGGCTCGGTCAAAGGAGGAGCTTAATGGAAAAGTAATATCAGCAGAAGCAGCCACACCCACACCCACTTCTATACCCGCCGATTTGCAGCCTACCTATCTTAAACTGTACGCCAATTGTCAGGAACATGCCGCCTTCTTTGCTAAGGATCATACGGAATATGGACAACGATTGCATGCCGCCCACATTGCCTGGCAAGATTTCATAGTGCTTGCCAATCGTCTGGTGGTGCAAATCGAGGCATTTGCTCATGAATATGATTTTGACGAATCGACACCGGGCAACGGATATCGTAGCTTTATCTATGTAACCAATGCATGCATCAAACATGGACTTGGCATTTGCCAGCAACTGCTTGCCACTCGCACGACACTGTTCTTTCGCAAGAAGTTCTATATGAAAGAGGTAGAGGCATGCTCGCAGTTGCTCTGCTCGATCTGCACCTGCCTACAATATCTGTTGATACTGCGCCAATGGTCGGTGAATACAGGTGATCTGCTTGCCAGTGGTCGGCATACGGCGGAACAACTCTTCGAGCTCGGCGACACCATCAATCAGTATTGTTTCTATGGCCGCTGCTTGGGATTTCAATATGGAGATTCAATACGTGGTGTGCTACGCTTTCTAGGCATTGGCATGGCCAGCTACTCGGAAACGTATTACTCGCAAACGGACAATAGTAGCAGTTCGCTGCTGAAAACTACTCGCAGCCTCTGGTCGAGTGGCAAGTATCTTATGAATCCGGAACTGCGCGCCAGACGTATTGTGAATATTTCGCAGAATGCGAAAATTGATTTTTGCAAGTCATTCTGGTTTCTTGCCGAATCAGAGCTAATGCACAAACTGCCCAGCATTGTGGGCAGTTCCATCAAAGTGAATCGCATAATTGAATTACCCGCCGAGCCCCTTCGTTTGCCAGCACGTGTGCAACAGGCAGACAACGCCGCAGACACTGACAATGAGCTGCAGTTCGTTGATATACCCGTGCCCAATGCACATTTGGGACCTGGGCTGCCGGTTTCGGTGCGCCTGCTCAGTGCGAAGCGACGTGCTGGTATGCTTGGCGAGGGACGTTATCGTGGCTGGCGTCGTCCATCGGCGCCATCTAAATCAATACTATTTCACTGCCACGGCGGCGGTTTTGTGGCGCAATCTTCGAAATCACATGAGCTATATCTGCGCGATTGGGCTGTGGCGTTGGATGTGCCAATACTTTCAGTGGACTACAGTCTGGCACCGGAGGCACCTTTCCCGCGTGCACTGCAGGAAGTTTACTACGCCTATTGCTGGCTGCTGAACAACGCACAACATCTGGGTACCACAGCCGAGCGTGTGATATGCGCTGGTGATTCAGCGGGCGCGAATCTCTCCATTGGATTGGCACTCAAATGCATTGAGCAGAATGTACGAGTGCCGGATGGTCTGTTTCTGGCTTACTGCCCTACGCTAGTTAGTTTTGTGCCCAGTCCAGCAAGGATGCTATGTCTAATGGATCCGTTGCTACCGTTTGGTTTTATGATGCGCTGCCTACGCGCTTACGCGGCGCCGTCAAGTGAAATGATGCAGGAAAATGCCAAGCATGTGGAACAGCTAGAAGAAATACGCAACGCACAGGCGCCCACTGCTGATGTGGAGAAGCTAACACTTAGCATGAACTCCAGTCGACGCACCTCGACGGCAAAGAGCCCGCTGACGCCGATCGAACCGCTCAATCGTTCGGAAGAAGATGAGAGCAGCGACACGTTTGCCAGCGCCTCCTATCACAGTCAAACGGTAGAGCGTACAGATCTGCCCAGCACTGATAATAGCGACAATAGCTCCTGTGTGTCGTTCGAAGATGACTCGCAGCCCATCGAACATTATCCGATTGAAATTTCTGCCGAGATACCAAAAGATGCCGAATCTGCCGCCTATATTGACCATTTTCTAGACAAATATCTGATTGACACGGCTACCATAGAAGCCACCGAGGATAACACAGCAGCCGCTGCACAATTGCCACTGGCCAATGGGCACGATAAAAGTAACTCTGAGGAAAACATTATAATTGAGACAGGTCGTGAGATTATTGTGGATACGCTGCCAGGTCGCTTGCAAGAGGCTGTTAACAATATAATTAATCGCTGCACCCAATCCTATGAGATACATAGCACCGCTATGCCTGGCCAGCAGGATGTACGCAACTTGGATGCCTTAATTGCCCGCAGTCCCAGCGAAGAGTTTGCCTTCGAAGTGCCCAAAGATCCGTTTCTGTCCCCATACTGGGCCTGCGACGAGTGGCTCTCCCAATTACCCGAGACCAGAATACTTGTAAGTGAAGATTTGAACAAAATATATAATTGAATTAACTTTAATTTGTACTTGTTGCAGACGCTAAACATGGATCCTTGCCTTGATGATTGCGTTATGCTTGCCAAAAAGCTGAAACGACTGGGTGGCCAGGTACATTTGGAGATACTTGAAGGCTTACCTCATGGTTTTCTAAATTTTACGATGGTGCCAAATTTTGCAGCTTTTATTTTTTGGTCATGCAAACTAATTAGCCAACTTATTTACAGTTGTCCAATGAGGCAATGGATGGATCCAAACAGTGCATCAAATCACTGCAAGCATTGCTCCAGGAAAGTAAAGATAACAACGATGATAGCACCGCATACGACGCGACCTCCAGTCCCAGCGCGTGCTCAGCTGCATCGCCAGCGCCTTAAATAGAATATTTACTAATCCTTACACACATATATTATATACATATATGTATATATATATATACATATTTATATTCATATATTAATATTTATACACGGTTTGTTATATGCAACATGGACATGTTGTTTGTGTCGCACAATTCTTGCTTTTTGTCGCATCTCAAATGTTTTTATACACTTTTATATACTATATGATATTATGAACAACAGATTTAGATTAGCTTTATATGTTTTGTAATGGCAGCTATAGCTAATATAATAGATAGGCTAAAGCTTCCATATTTACACAGCCAATTGTTCAAGTATTGAGAGCGTGTAAACACGCTCTAAAATATTTTTTAACTAAGACACACAATATGTACTCGCACAACACTCATGGAAACTCTCAAAAATGTGCCTGTTATGAACGAGTACTTATATTATATAATATTATATGTGCATTTAGCTTAAGTTGATGACATTTGAAAGCTTACAAAGTTTTATATAGAAGAACTTTTATCATTTGCAAATGATCAGTTTGACAAATCTAAGTTGCTGTTTAGTCTCCGACAACAGATTTAGGCGATTTGCTAGTTTAACCATATGCCAACTCTCTTCATATTAAATGTACCCAGTGTTATGATATTAAATGGTTTTTGCCAAACAAGTAATTTACACATCCATATTTTTTGTAATTTTTTTTATTGGCCAAAGGAAATGTTGCATGAAAAATCTTAAAACTTAGAGGATGTCGTAGGAAAGAGAATTATGCGGTAAATGTAAATATGTAAATATGAATACGTTTTCGGTATATCGCGCGACAACCTTATGTTTCGTTATCTTCAATCTTTGGCGCCAGATAGTAGCGTATGTGACCTAGATCCTTGATGGCATATTCAACCACCAACGGCACATCGGCGCACATTGACAGCTGTACCTGAGTAGAGAGCGGTGTTGCCTTGGTGAAGGCGTTCAGGTAGCGACAAGCAAAGGTCAGCGTGACTGGCTCCTGCATATCAATGATGACCGCTTCCTCTTCTTTGTCCACTGAGCTGGTTTGAGCCAACTTAATATTAGCTGTTCCAACATCACCGCTGGCAGAGAACTTGACGCCCTCTTTCGTACAGCAAATGACGACGGATTCACTGAACTGAGCCAAGTCACGACAGATGCGCGCAAATTCAATTGCAGGCATGCGAACCACACAGGAATATTCCGTTTCTGGGATACCCAAGTGCTCTTGATCGAGATTCATTAGTTTCATCTCATAGTCGGAGACTTTTTCTTGATTAGCCGACTCGAACATGATGGTTACTGTGTCAGCATTATCTTGCGCCTTCATAGTCACATTATCCTCATTGTTAGCGCACTTCAAGATCTTTGCCATGCTGCCCAGATTCATGCCCATAGAGAGATTACGATCGCAGCGGAACTTATCAAAACCATCAGATCTCAATGTCAACGAAACTAGCGACACATGGGAGTTGTCCATGGCCTGAAGCTGCAAATGGAACATACAACTTTTTTAAAATATCTGAAATATGATCTAAATGTGGTTCTTGTTACCTGTATACCGGAATCGCTGCAGTCGAAAGTACCTTCATTGAGTAGATCCTTGATGGCATCTAGGATTTTCTTGAATATAGTTGCTTGTCCCAAACGTGCCTCAAACATGTCTATTTTTTAACTTTAATTGTACTTGTAGAATGATAGTTCTTGAAATCTTGACGACGGACTTGGTGCTGCTGCGTGTTGCCTTTGAGACTACTCAATGAATTCTACCGCGGTAAAAACTCGCATTTTGGCGCGAATAACAGCTGTCAAGTAGCGCTGGGCGCTGAGCGTTGCCCAACCGCTGGCATATAAAAATCTATTAAGATTGAATAATGTAGCCCTGGTAATTATTATAAATTGAAATCTTAAATTTATTCAAAAACAAAAATATTTCATTTAGTTACATACTCTTAATTAATGACATGATTAATAAATTTTTTCTGCGATAGATTTGTAACTTTTGGTTTCACCATCTGGCCCAAATCATTTATTCCAAGGCCTAGTAATTATTTATTGTGAAATAATAATATATGTATGTATGTAATTATTTGACTTACCGTGCACTGTTCGTAAATTGGGTGTACCTATTGGATCTAAAGTCATAAAATATTCCACTAAATCCTTGTGCTGTCGCATAGCTGCCACACATACGGCTGGTATTAGCGAGGATAGATTAAAGTCGTGGTATGGGCGACGACACAACAATTCCAGCACTAACTGCATATGGCCCGCATAGCTGGCCAACGTTAAGGCGTTCTGTCCAAAATAGTTGACGGCGTAAATATTTGCTCCGAATGCTAGCAGTGTACGTGCGCATTCCAATCGTCCCAGATAGCATGATTTGAGCAGAGCCGTATTTCCGTAGTCATCCACTTCTTCAATATTGTATTGTTGGTTAGCTTCTACTCTGCATATAATGCGCAATGCCCTGATGTCATTCTCGCTTACACAACTAAGCGCTGGAAATATTTATATGTAAAAATCTATATATTTATAAGCAATAAAAGATATTTACCACTCATTATTAAAACTGCGAGTTATTCGATGTAACGGCACTTTTTCCAGGGCTACAGCACTTACAACAGCCCTGAAAATTGTATAAACATAAAGTTTTGGCGTTGTTGCACACCGTTTTTCGAAATGTCAATGTCAAAAGTGGAAAGAAGCAGCGCATCCGCTTTCTTTTTCGGCTGAATATTTGTCGCTTGTACAGGGCAAAATGGTGCGTCTGCATATAAATCATGAAATATCTACTTAATCAAACAACAAAATTTGCAGTTTTTTGCTATAATGCCAAATACACGTCAAACTACACGTCGTGAAACCTAAATGGTGCAGTTAAATACTATATAAATGGCTAAATAATTGCGCTGATTAGAGCGGAATGCAATTTCGGCTTTTGTTGTTTACGCTTTGTTCCATACCAATGAATTCACTAATAATACAAATATATACGGTTATATTGCAGTCGCTCGTCATCCCAGAGAAGTTCCAGCACATTCTTCGTATCATGAATACGAACATCGATGGCAAACGCAAGGTTGGCATCGCAATGACTGCCATTAAGGGTGTTGGTCGTCGCTATTCCAACATTGTGTTGAAGAAGGCCGATGTGGATCTAACCAAACGTGCTGGTGAATGCACCGAGGAGGAGGTAAATATCAAACAAACCATTTCGATGGCAAACCTATTATCATTGTTTCAATTTGTTCGATAGGTTGACAAGGTTGTCACCATCATCTCCAATCCGCTGCAATACAAAGTGCCCAACTGGTTCCTTAACAGACAGAAGGACATCATTGATGGCAAATACTCGCAGTTGACCTCATCTAATTTGGATTCCAAGCTGCGTGACGATTTGGAGCGCTTGAAGAAGATTCGCTCGCATCGCGGTCTGCGTCACTACTGGGGCCTGCGTGTTCGTGGCCAGCACACCAAGACAACAGGTCGTCGTGGTCGTACCGTGGGTGTGTCCAAGAAGAAGTAAGCTTGCGGCTGATGCAGCAGCGATACCTGTATTCAGGCGGAAGCTTTTATTGGTTACAATTCTTCTCTACACAATAAAAAAAAAAAAAAACAACAAAAGAAAAAAACTAATTAAAATGAAAAAAAGAAAAACCAAACAAAATCCGATATTAAAATTACAAGTGCAGTCAGTGTTTAGTGGTTAGCAAAAGAGTGAAACAGTTTTCAGATAGATATCGCCCTTGCCACGCCTTCAAAAACTTTTACATTGTATTGCTGAACTGTGAAGGCTGTGAACTTAGCATTATATTTCAAGAATTCCGAAAGCGTATCCAAAATTAAAATGTCAACGCTTGGAGAACCTCGACTAAGGAAACAAGGCACTTGTAAGAAGTTGCGCCTATTAATCTGCAAAAATATAAGCATACATTTGGCTCATCCGATTGGAATGGCGTTCATACTTCTATTTCCAATATTTAGCTTCATGTATACTCAGCTCGAGCAAATCATTAATACACATACTGCCGTCAATATTGATGAGAGGAAATTTGGGACAATAGATATAACCCTGGTCAATGTAACGTAGGTGTTTAAGCGTTGCGAGTTTCCTTGATCAGATGTTAAATTCTGTACCTTAGCTCAATATTTTATTCGCCGCGCAATAAAATCTTTGACGGTGTCGTTAGCGATGTGGCCGCTAGTTTGGGCACGGAACAAATCGAATCTTATCCATACGCATCGGATTTAGAAACAGCACTGCATGAGAAAGATGGCTTTGTGGGCATTGAGTTCGACGATGAGCTCGTAAACATTGATCGATTGCCAGCGGAGCTGAATATTGCATTGCGATTTCCAAAACATTTTCGATCAAATAGAACCACAATAAAAAGCTGGCCTACCGCTTTATTTTCGAGAACACGTGAGACCGCCGAGAGCTCCCCTTATGATTACGAAGGCTATCTGGTTGTGCAGGCGAAACTGTACGAGTCATTGCTACAGACAAAGGACTATTCGCTCCTTATTCCGCAAATAAACGTGCGTGCCTTTCCCGAACGCATGTACATGGATCTATCATATTTGACTCCTTTATTCAATCGCCTTGCCTTGTACTTTAGCTTCATTTATATGGGTCCCTGCTTGATTGTTGGCCAGGTAAGTTCTACGTAAATCTCACATGTGCTTTTAAAATTTGCGTCGACCAAAATTAGTGAATGTGAAGGACATTCAAATAGCGATGATACATTTCGAGATATTAAGGGTTTTTTTTTTGGGCTTTCACTCAGCTCCATGCCATCTGGGAATGGGATTGTTTTCATAAATTATCCGTTTTGGTATCTTGGTATATCCTTGGAAAATTTTAAGGAATATGCCGAGCTATTACAATAAGGCATTATTTTAATTGGTAGCAGAATACGAACGATATCTTATGTTGTTGGATCCCCAAACCGGGCCGATGATCCTTTTGAGTCAGAAAACTTTCCAAGATATGATCTGAATAGAGATATTTTCCTTTATTCAGGACATATTCTTAATCGCTAAGATTATTGATTACCAGAGCTTGGATTTGTCTACTGGCAATACGTTTTTACAGCGAGTTAATTCAACCACTGCTTAGCTTTTGACTGGAGCTTTAGCTGAACTTCCGTTCAAACGTTCCGGCATTACAGTCCAAATTTGACTACGCCTATCGTTTTTTTCTTCGATTTTCTAGTTTCTCTTTGCCTGGAACTTTCAGCGGAATATGTTCCAAGATAGCGAGATCAATTAGTGACTATGGCTTTTATTATATTTACTGATTTTGTTCTACATCGGACTTTATTAACTGAAGAACTGTACATTAATATATCTATAAACCTATTGAAAGTGGGTACATCGAAAACGCCATGTCCGTGTCTAAGTCGAAGCATAGTGCCCTAAAATGGAATACAAATGAAGCATATTTCCTGATGGATTGTAATTTGAAATATTTCTTAATGCATACCTTTTATTGTCATACCTTACAGCAAATTGTTTCGGAGAAGCAGAGACAGCTGAGGGAGATAATGCGAATAATGGGTCTGACTCTTACAATGAACTGGGTATCATGGTTTATAGTTGCCTACATACTATATTTTATTCCGACGCTAGTTATTGTTTGTGTGATGAAGTGGTGCATGTGTCCAGCATCAAATTTCCTTGTGCTATTGTTAATCTTTATCATTTATATACTCACATTGGTGTGTTTCACGTTTATGATCACCGCCTTTGTCACGAGCACCTTGATGTCGATGACTTCGCTGTTTTTGATGCAGTTCCTTAGCTATTTGCCATTTCTGATAATGGGAGTCCAGCACAGAAACTATCAGACCATAATCGTGTCTCTATTTATGAACAGCGCAATGCCCAGCATGTTTTATCAGATACATAGTTATGAGCTACGGGGCGTGGGTCTGCAATGGAAGAACATGTTTCTGCACGGTCATCCCGATGACAATCAGAGCGTTGGCACCACATTGATGATCATGTTATTCACTAACGTAATCCGAATCTTAATCGCCTTGTATGTGGATCAACTGAATCCTGGCGAGTACGGTGTGGCCAAGAAATGGTATTTCCCATGCCAGCGGTCGTTCTGGTGCCCATGGAGACGACATGGGAATCGTTTTGTAGACGAAGAGCAATCTTTTCATCATCACCAATCCAGATTTAACAAATCCCTATATGATAGCGAAGCCTTTCGCAATAAAAGAGTTATTATGGAAGCACACAACTTGTCCAAGTCGTATGGTAATAACGAGGTGGTGCACGACTTTAGCCTGAAATTTTATGAGAATGAAATAACTGTGCTGCTCGGTCACAATGGATCGGGCAAGACGACAACATTCATGATGCTGGCAGGCATAACCGCACCCACATCCGGCAAAATAACCTTGAATGGCCTCGACATAGCCACGTCAATACAAAGGGGTCAATATTCGTTAAGCATTTGCCCGCAATATAATATCCTTTTCGATGAGCTGAGCGCATATTGGCATATTGTATTTTATAGTCGCTTAAAGGGATTTGAACGGCCCGAAGCTGAAGCGGAGGCCGAAAGATATCTGGCAATAATGGATCTGTTGGATAAGTCGACTATAAGAGTCGAATATCTTACCACTGGCATGAGACGCAAACTCTCCGTGTGCTGTGCGCTGTGCGCCAATACCGAGGTGAGTGCAATTCAAATGGCCCAAAGATCTCTACAATGTACTGTATATACTAGGTGGTACTGTGTGATGAGCCGACCGCTTGCCTCGATCCGTGCTCGCGTCGCGAAGTCTGGAATATGTTGCGTACAGAGAAGAATGGACGCTGCATACTGATGAGTACGCATTTTATGGAGGCCGCGGAAGTATTGGCCGACCGTGTGGCCATAATGCGTGACGGCCAGTTGTTTTGTTACGGTACTGGAGAATATATTGTTAATAGTCTGGGTCCCGGATATCGTCTTGTAAGTCCACGCTACGCTACTCACAGTCCAGCACAAGTTCACGAACAAACTTCCAGGTCTGTATAGCCGATGAAGACTGTAATGTGGAGGAGGTCACAAGTTTCCTTGAGGATAACATTCCAAATGTGGAATTGGAGAGCTTTAACGACTTCGAGTTGACGTATCGTCTGCCAGTTCAGCATGTACACAAATTCACAAACCTGTTTAAGGCCTTAGAGAGTAAGATGGATACATTGAAGCTTTCGAGTTTTGGTGTGAGAGCACCAACATTGGGTGAGACTTTCCTCAAGATTAGTGGTCATAATGTTGGACGACAAAACACACAAGCTACCATGGCTAGCATGAACTGTAAGTGAGATTAAAATGGATAGATGAATGGATATATATGTGTGTATATATCTACATATTTATATATAATAATTAAGCACTTTACAGCGTGGGTGAGCAAGCCGATGGAGAACCAGGAGTTGAGACGTTTAAATAAAAATCTGAATGATTGGCATGCAGTGATTTTTAAAAAGTTTCGGCACACCTGGTATCATTCGATATTATATAGTGTAATTATAGTGATGCCTTTGATAGGACTATTGATTTTCACATTGATGAAATTAGTTTATCAAAACGATATCATAGTGAACTTTGATCCCACGGATTTGTCTGTGTATCGCAACCCAATCGTCGTTAAGGAAATGCTAACGCCAAGTGACGAAGATCCATTTGATAACTATATAATTAATAACAGAAAGATTGCCAGCGAATATGAAAAAATTGTCATGGATTCGGGCGCCACAGTGATTTCACTTGGCAAGGAAAGTCTTACCCAATACTTATTGAACAACACTAATGGGGATGGAGAGGGCTTCACAGAAACATATGTGGCAGCCGCGACATTCCATGACACGATCACGATGTGGTTCAATCGACGTATGAATCATGGAGCAGGTCTGTCTCATGGCCTAATCTATAAAGCAATCGCACGAAATATGGGTCAGATGACAATTTCGATTAGGAATAAGCCTCGTGCTGATACTGATATATCCGTTCTAATTGAGCATAGCGATCGCATTGCACGAATTGATTCCGCTTGTCTCATGGCCTATCTGTCCTTCGCGATCTCAGCATTTGTCCTGCTGCCTGTCTATGAGAAGGCATCCTACTTGAGACATGTCCAGCTAATGAATGGCATTAGCCTGTGGAGCTATTGGCTGGCGAACTTGGTCTGGGACATGCTAATATTTCTAATGATAATAATTTCAGTGCTTCTGTCATATTATCAAAATTCACTACAAGTTCTATGCTGGATTACACTCTTTCTCTTCTTATTTGCCATCTCCGCACTCAACCTAACCTACCTTCTATCATTTCTTTTCAAGGACCCGGGCACTGGAATGGCCTACGTGCTAGTTTTTAACTGCACTATCGGTAATTGCAACACTAACTACATTTACCTATTTGCTTATGGATGACAGTTTAGCTTAGAATTGTCAATTCAACGTGATTCAACATAATTTGAGACTACTCGACTTACTTTGAGTCTGAATTTATTATCTTAAATTTATTCTATGCATCAACAGAAGTTGCCAATAGAGTAACAATTAAGTTATGAATTAGTCAAACTTATGCTCAGAATCCATTTAAAAATCTCAACCTTGCTTCAAGTCTGAGCCGAATATCTATACTGATTCTACATTCAAGTCAGACTTCGATTAACAATATGTTTTTTTCTATAAATCTATAAAATCTTAGAATTAGTAGAAAAATGAACATATTTACTAAATCGATTCAGATAAAAGGAATCATTATACTCTCCCTACAATAGTTTGTTTCAACATTTAAATGTATTTTAGCTTCAAACTAAATTTTCATCGACTGTTTTTGGATAGACAATCATAAGTAGAACAGCCATGGACTCAGTAATACGTTCTCATTCAATTTTTATTCTAGTGCTCTTGGCTATCTTTATTGTCCCGCTGAGATTTGTTTCTGGCTATATGCAAGTCCATTATATACTTATGTTGCTGCCCTTTTATTCAATGTATGGCGCCGTAGTATTAATATTAACAAACAGCGGCATCAGTAGCCACTGCAGCGAAGTCCACAGGAAAACCTTTTGCCAACTGCACAACAGATGCTGCGGTAAGGTCTCTTCTTAGTTAAATGCAAAAACAATAGCTTAATTATGCGATTCTGTACTCTTTGTTGCTTTTGAGATTTTCAGATATCGCTGCTCTGGATATATACAAATTCCTGATCTACCTGATTACGAGTGCAATCATATTTTTCGCACTTCTGATATTGATGACGAGAATACTTCCCCTGCGATATGCGATCAAGTTTGGTTTGCTTGCGTTTGCCACAAATAAAAGACAATTCAACATCCATTTGCAGGTGCCGTCCCAAGGAGTGTTCAATGCGTGACAACGATGACAATGTGCACTATGCCCGCATGGAGATCGACGTGATGGTCAAAAATGAAGAGGAACTGAATGCCTGTAGTCTAGTTTGTCGTCGAATCACAAAAAAGTATCGTCGCTTTGTGGCTGTCAATTGTGTTTCCCTAAAGGTTAATCCGTAAGTGATATCATATATCCACTCTATATAAAGATTAATTGATGTATTTCCTGCAGATATGATTGCTTCGGCTTGGTGGGACCGAATGGTGCTGGTAAGACGAGCACTTTAGGCATGATAGTTGGCATACAAATGATTTCTGAGGGCGACATCTATATAAGGGGCAAAAATATTAAAAATATCAACAAAAAAGGCTTCGAAAACATTGGCTTCTGTCCGCAGAAGAACATCTTGTTGACCTATATGACCGGCAGGGACATGTTGAAATTCACCGGCCTGAGCTGTGGCATCAAGAAAGAGGCCATTCCACTTATTGTCGCCAATATGGCCGCGAGTTTTGGGCTCACCAAAAGCCTCGATCGGAAGATCAAGTACTACAGTGTGGGCACCAAAAGGAAACTAAATATCGCCATGGCTGTGCTGGCCAACACTGTCGTCTGTCTCGACGAGCCCACCACTGGCGTGGATATTAAAGCCCAGCAGGAGATTTGGATGGTACTCAACACTATGCGCGAAATGGGCAGAGCCCTGTTGGTCACCTCGCACAATATGCAGGAATGCGAGACGATTTGCTCCTGTTTGGCCATCATGGTTAATGGAAGCCTGCAGTGCTATGGTTCGGTACAACAGCTCAAGCAGCACTATGATAAGGGCATCACAATCAGGATCCAATTGGCCACAGAAAATGAAATCTTGGAGGGGTGAGCTCAAAAATAAATAAATAATAAATCCTGATATACTTATAATAATTTTTAGATCTGAAGACAGTTATACGAACGATGATTCAGAAGTGCAACACGAATTATATAGAGATCCGCATTCTCTAAAAGAAGGTAGGCCGCAAAAATGATGATCCTTTGAAGCATATCATATTGATAACATTCAGCATTATTCATTTCAGATAGTCAATCAGTGAGTGCAACAAGCTTGGCTTCTGGTATGTATACATAACAATTGAAATCAGAGTTTTACTGACTGGTGCATCAAGCTTCTCTGCATAGTTTACTCTAAACACATCTCTCATTAAAATCATTTTCTTCTAGAGACAAGGTGGATGACTATGTTGTCTAATGATAATCTCAACTCGAAAGGGACACAGGCTAATATCAAAAAAACAAAGAAAACAACTATAGATATGCCCCAATCGCCGAAAGCCTCATCAACAACGATTATGATGAGAGAAAAATCATCGTCCCTATTTTCAAGGAGCTGGACATATGACTCCCACATAAGTACAAATGAATATAACGAATATTTTGAGTTGATCAAAAAGGTCGAACTGAAATTCAAGGCTGATTTTCCAGACAGCTATATTGTGTAAGCTTTTTATAGCTTATATACATATATATAATTTATGATCAATTGATATCTTGAATAATTTTAGAGAGAGTTACGATTATCGGGGCTATGTAGTTATTGCCATACCCGATAAAGAAGTAAAATGGTCCATGATATTTAGATACGTTGAACAGAAGCGCAACTCATTACAAATCAAGCATTATTCGATCAGTGAGACATCGCTTGAGGATATCTTTATGGATTTCGCGAATCAGCAGGATTCGGAATAACATAGTAATGCCTTAAATCGATTGATCATACAAAATCTTTTCTACTGAACGTATTATGGTTGTTACCTGTTAAGACAGAAATTTCTTTGTGAAAAAAAACTTTACACGTACATGAATGCAAATTCAATGAAGATCATTGAACTCGCATTCAAGTACGTCTAAAAAATTAAACAATATTTATCATTCGTATCAGATGTTTTATGCTTTCAGATGCCTTGTTATTAGTGTTATTTTTCTGGTGTTAAAATGTATGCCAACTTCGACTTTGGTCCCTCGCTTCGCATTAACGCTGTCTCTTCTTTTGCTTTATAAATATTTATGTATGTCAACAAAGAATTTCGGTACTTTGAACTTTATGGCTTGACTAAAACTTTCCATACACTCGCAGTCTCTGCTCAATGTGTGTGTGTGAGTAAACGGTCTCTGCGATTTATGGGCTAGATCAATTAGAGCTTGTCGAAATCAATTTATAGACATTTTTTGTTGTCTCTAAACAAAACAATTTCAATGTTAACCCTTCGCCCTGCAATTCCAGTCAATTTGCGTTTATATCGAACTTTACACTCGATGATATGACGTTAGAGGAGCTTGCATGTTGATATAAAAAAGCATATAAAAGTTATGAAATTGTCCATTCATTTGAAATTCATAGAAAAGTGTCTCGCGCAACCTTACTGATTGCGTAAAATTAGCTTATCAATTTGCGTACGTATAAAATTGATAGTGTATATAGTATACAATATAGACAGAATTTCTATACAATTTCAACTTCAAAGCTATATTTCAATGCACTTGAACAGTTTGCTTGCAATTGCTTAAATTACTTGCCTGCACTCGCTTGAAAGGCACAACAATATTTTAATAGTCAGCAAATGTTGCTTTACATAAATCTTTATATAAGTATATTAGTATATAAGTACAGTACAGTAAAATACAACAAGCTTTCGATAACTTAAATTCAACTTTGTTCATTCATTTGTTACATTTCGATGCGCGCACACACAGGGGTCAATTGTAAATATGTATATATATGTATATGTATTCAGGTTGGTATATAAACATTATTACAGCAGTGAGCAATTTGGTACATTTTTTAAAGATAACAACACATTTCCTACAAGAAAAACAAACTAAAAACTAACAAATAAAATCAGCTAAGACTTTTCCCTGCATTAGAGACTCGTGGCTGGCAGTCCCTAATGCACCTCCATAATAATGTCTAATCCTTGAGGCTATGTGAACTTGTGGTATTCGTTACATTCGCCCACTGAATATCAGCTAGTTAACGCTACGAGGTATATAGACATATATTTCACATATTCTAGTTAACAATAAATATATATGTATATAGTTTTATGCTCTTGCAAAATGGAAGACGTTATTTGCGCCCTTAATAGTTGATTATTTAGTTATACGCAGGTATACAATTAGGTCACATTGTTATGCACGTTTTAGGTACGACAACTGCTAAAACAGCTGCTAGTATTTTTTGGCAAGCAAATCCCACAGTTCATGCTAATCTACCCTATGTCATTTAACAATAAAAATAAATTAGTTTTCACTTATTATATAGCTTCAGTTGCCTGTGTTAATTTTGTTAGCGCCTCGTCTGGATTAGCATGCGCCTGTTTCGCCAACTGTTGGCGACGCCAGCGTCGCGAAAGTATCGGCGCAAACAAATCATAGTCCAGCTGCTTTTGGCACTTATCAAAATATATTTGAGAGTTGTCCGCAATGTTAAAGTGCGCGAGCGTCAGGCTGGCAAAATAGCCAATGCCAATGGTGACTAAAAAGCCCAGCACACAGAACCATAGATATGATAAGCGATATAGCCAAAAGAAGTGCGGCTCTGCTTCAGACATCGACGCCTGCACCGCCTGCGCCACTGCAGTCACATTTATCAATTCGCATCCGGTGGTGTTGAAAGGCAGTGGTGTTGGGGCCGGCTTCGGACCGCCAAAGCCAATCCAGAAGGAGAAGGTGAGGCCTAGCAAAAAGCCCAGGAGTACGCCACGCTGATTCGTACGCACAGTACACACGCCGAGGGTAAAAATGCCAAGCAATGGTCCACCCACAACGCCAAAGATTGTCAACGAGGCCTGCAGCACGCCGCCCATCGAACCAGCGCCAAAGGCCAACAGTATGCAGAGCAATCCATAAATGCAGGCAATGATTTTGGTGGGCAGCGTTGACTGCGAGTCGATTAGCGTACGCTTGAAGATGGTCTTGTACAGTGGCTTGAGATAATCTTCCAGGGTAACAGCCGACAGCGAAGTGACCGCTGAGGATACTGTCGATAAGCTTGCCGAGAAAATACCCGAAACAAAGAGGCCACACAAGCCAGGATATTGACCTGAAACGGAAGAAGTAAAAACGTTAATTATTTAATGGATTGCTTTGAACTCAATCTGGTTACCCATGGTATCCACTGCAAAAAGCGGCATTAGCTGATCCCGTGATTTGATGCGTCCATTGAGCACAGGATCGCAGTCGCGGTAGTAATAGAATATGGCCAAGCCGCTGAAGATAGTACTAAAGCTAAGCATGCCCAGAATAGGCAAATTCCACCAAAGTGCCGACTGTGCACTTTTTAAATTGTGGACGCTCAGAAGCCGTTGCACCTGCGTCTGGTTGACGCCGTAGAGCGAGAGGTAGGTGACCATGCCACCAATTATCAATGACCACCAGGTGTGACGAACGGTTAAGTCCAGCGAAAAGTCAAAGTACTGCACACGACCACGCTCCTGAGCCACATCCCAGATGGCTCCCAAGCCACCAGCTTGAATGGCTGACACACCAATCACGGCAAAGATGGCAGCAAACATTAGAAACGACTGAAAGACATCCGTAATGAGCACAGCCTTTAGTCCGCCCAGTGTGGAATAGAAGGTGCAGACGAGACCCAGGACAAGTATGGCTGTACCTCTCGGTATGCCCGTGACTGCCTCCAGTGCCAAGGCAGGCGCATAGAGAGCGATGCCCATATAGAGCACCATTTGCAAGGTGAATGCAATCGAAGCGGCCAGACGTGTCGCATGGCCAAAGCGTCGCTCCAGATATTCGTAGACACTTGTCGTACGCATTCGATAAAAGACCGGCAAAAATATATATGCTGCAATCGGAGTGCTCAGCACATACGATATGTTTATGACACCGAATAGGGTGCCAAACTGATACGACTCGTTGGAGACGCCCATCAGTGAGATGGCAGACATGAAACTCGCCATCAGGCTAAAGGATACCGGAAATGTGGTCATGCTCTGATCGGCCATGAGATACTCCTGTGTTGTCTTTTGCTTGCCGCCCGTATACCGGTAGTAGATGCCGATCAGTGCCGATATTATCAAAATGCTCACCAACACAAGGGCATCCCACTCATCAAACGTTCCAATGGTCATTTTGATTGTGATTATTTATAATTATTCTGTTATTCAACGAGTTTACAATTATTGATTTTTCACACTGCGTTGCTACACAGCGTGTTGTTGACCTCCTTCACTGTCAATGTTTCTTGCAAATTATATGAAAAGTTCACAGACACACACACACATATAGTGATAGAAATACGAAAGAAATAACACGCGATTATAAACAAATAATCAAAACAAAACGCGGACCAACCGCAAACAACCGCAAAGCTTTGCCGTTGAATAACAACTGATTGACAAACTTTACAGCGTTGCCACCTGTTGTCCGCAATGTGTCACCGCGCAACGTATGCAGCTCATAGCTGTTGCTGGCAAAACGGAGCAGACAACATCAAGCAAAGTTTGAATTGAGCTGCGTATCAATCAGCTGCATAACCAAATGTTGTTTGTTTACATTTTGTGGAACAACTGAAGAAAATCATTAAATTGTGAGACAGTTTTCAAAATGCAAAATTATATATTTATTACAAAATATTTGAAAAATTTCTTTAATGTTTATACAGTTATCAATACACGCACATGTGTATGTATATATACATATATGTTAATATATATGTATGTATGTAGATCGGTTTTGTTTTTGTTGAACAGAAACAATGCTCGAATTAGGATTTCGATTGTAGGCCGCAGGTGCCTTGGTGACGCCGTTTATCGCGCCGCTTGCATTCATCGCTACAGTAGGATGCAGTGAAGCAGCAATCGAATTCAGCCTCCTCCAGACAATGCTGACACCATCTTTTGCGCTTCACTGTCTTCAGCTCCTCCTTCATATTGTCGAGCTCAGTCTTGCTGCGTGTTAGTTCCTCGTTTAAACATAACATTTCTTGCAGCATCTCACGATAACCAACAAAAGGTCCTCTGTGCGCTGAGATTTCCTGAATTGTATCTGATCTTAAGGCCATGGAGCAGCGACGCATGGGCTGTAGGCGTTTGGGTGTCAATGATGACGTGGTTGTTGTGGGTGTTATTTTACGTTTTTTAGCCGATGCTGGCGTGCCAGCACGTGGACGCTTAACAGAGGCATTTACATCAGCTGTCTCAATGCAATGGGGTAGTGCACGGTTTATGAGTTCCTCAGCTTCACGAGGATCCGCATAGAAGTTAAACAAATACATAGGCTGATGCAGCAACATCATGTGACACCTGAGTTCACGTAGTGCCACGTTGAAACTACGCATGCTCTTCCACTTGGTGTTTAATTGCGAAATGTCCGCATCTATTGGCAATATATCACGCGCCGACACCAAGGCACGGGAATGGGTGCCCCCGAAGTATCGCACATCGTATATATTGCTCCGCTTGGATATGACGCGTATAACCTGTCAAGGAATTATATACAAATTATAATTTTAATATAGTTTCTTTTCGTCGATATTTGTTTACCTTAGCCGGCCAGTGAGGCGAACCATATTGCTTGGCATAGACCAGCTCGTGACGCTGTGTGCAGGGCTTGGCGAACCAAAATGAGCATCGATCCGATTCGTTTGAATAGCGAAAGCAATCGGAGCAACGACGTATTTCACGTATATCATGCGTTATGTCGCGCAGAAGCCATTTGGTTGCATTGTATTCCTCGCACTTGGTACCAAAGAATACGCCAGTGTTATGCTGCAAGTCGAGCAGATCAATGAGGAACTCGGACAAATGCTTGTACTTCTTCAACTCAAGACTTGTAAATATATCCGACAAGCCCAATATATCGTTCTTGAAGAGCACACTCTTAACAAGCGCCGAATCATGTTCGTTCCAATGCTTTGACATATACTTCCGCACATCTTTCTTCAACCAACTGTGGTGGGTTTGCCAACTGTAGCCCAGCAAGCAGTTCAATTCTTCAATTGATACGTGTGGCGGATTTAGTAGATCGGAAAGCTTTAGCAGGCGGCAGGGTGTGCACAACTCTAGCTCGTTGTTGGCCTCGTTGGGATCCTCCTCGCTTTTGATGAATGTGCTGCGTTGTTTGCGCTGGCGGCCACCTGGTTGCTCGCTCACGAAAAATACATCGTCAGAGCTGTCTGATTCATGTTTGAGCGGATCTCGAGTGATGACATTAATGTTGCTATTGTAATCAAGTTCGTATGGATCAGCTTGTGCCGTTGCTTCCGCAGCCACCGCCGCTGGAATAGGTGATATTGGCTGCGTCCCGTCCTCTTCGCCGCACGAATCGTCCATATCAGATTCATTAAGTGGAAATTGATGTGGTTGACCCTTGTCCGAGGGCACCGAGTAGTTAGGACGATGTGGATTTTTACGCTGACAGGCTGCATGAAAGCAGCGATCACAAGAGAGACATTTCTTAAGTGGTTCCGACCCTGGCAAATGACACTCGAAGCAATAGGGATCCGTTTTTATTAGAGATTCCTGTAGTTCGGTTATACTCTGAATGAAACAAAGCGAACTACGTTTTCCTTTGGCACGAGAATCCTTTCCCTTTGGCACTAAAATACCCTTCTTGATAGCATCTTCCACCGCCTGGCTGGCCTCATCTAATAACAGTACATATTTCCATATAACACAAACATTATTAGGCACTAGTTGAACTTCTTTCTATACTTTCTACGTACCCTCTGACATGGACGTTAGCAAACAGCGTTCCAGTATTTTTTTGGTCATATATGCACCATTTTTAAGTTTATGCATCCAATATGGCACAGCACCGGGTGGAAAACTGCTAACCATTTCTTTTTGATTATGGCTAACCAACTTATGTTTGGAGCGAATTGGTCGTATTTATTGTTTTTACCAAATAATGCTGATAGAGTTGCCAGATAGTCGCAAATCAGTTGTGTTTTTGCAACGCACACAATTTATTTAGATCTGGCCACACTGCTGGCAGCATTGTTTTTATGATATATTTTAAAAGTTGATATTGAACAATTTTATATATTCGCTTTAAGTATTATGGAATTCCTTTCCTCACATTAAACTCAACATTTAAAAAATTTAAGTGTTAAAATTAGAACATCTGGCAACGATGCATATTAATTGACTAGATGCGACAGTGTGGGTGAGTTTAACAACAGCAGCGACCGACACAGCAGCAGAAGTCCATGGCCATCGTGGACGCTTCTAAAAATAATTGTAATAATCCTCTGTCGCTAATCTAATAAGACCACACTGGTAAGCGGTTTAAATTATAGACATATTCTTTCATTGCATCTACTGCATGCAGTGAGACGTCTATATGTCTATATCTGGATAGAGTGAACTCATCATCGCCAGCACTAGATAACCCTGTCTCTGACGTATATAGTTGTCTAACCAGTGTTTAATCATTGCTAATTAGTACCAACGGCACACAATGCCAGTGTCGACATCTGTAATTGCCGATTTGTGCATATATCTGCTGACCTGGAATGTGGGTACTCACTCGCCGAAGGATCTGTCGCTGACATCCATGTTGGAGCTAAATGGCACTACCAACTGTCCTCAAAACAAGCTACCCGACATTTATGTGATTGGCATGCAGGAGGTGAGCACAAAACAGGTACTGAACATCTTTCAGGATGATCCCTGGGTGCTGAAATTGGCTGCCGCATTGAACCAACACGAGTACGTGAAGGTGGAGTCGAAGCAGCTGCAGGGCATTCTCATTACCATGTTTGCCCAGCACAAGCACATACCACACATGAAGGACATCGAGACAGATGAAACGCGCACTGGCTGGGGTGGCGTGTGGGGCAATAAAGGAGCCGTGAGCATACGACTTAGTCTTTACGGCACTGGTGCCGTATTTGTTTGCTCACACTTAGCGGCACATGATGAGAAGTTGAAGGAGCGCATAGAAGATTATCATCAAATTGTAGACAATCACAAATATCATGTGAAAGGTTACCCCCGCATCTTTGATCATGACTTTGTGTTTTGGCTTGGCGATCTGAACTTCCGTTTGTCGGGCGAGATGTCAGCCTGGGATATACGCAATGCTGTTGAGAATGGACAGTACGATGAGCTGCTAAAACTGGACCAGTTGTCTTTGCTCCGTGAGTCAGGTAACGCGTTCAGCTTGCTGGAGGAGAAATTGCCCACATTTGCGCCCACATTCAAGTTCTTCGAAGGTGGCAACGATTACAACTTGAAGCGACGTCCGGCTTGGTGTGACCGCATCCTACATCGCGTGCAGGCGAACAGTTATCCATCTATTACGCTAAGTGCCCAACAATTGTCTTATCAGTCGAAAATGGATTATACGCTTTCCGACCACAAGCCCGTCGCAGCGACGTTTAGCTATAAAATCGAATCACACAATTTGTCCTACACGGATGAGGAGCTACACGAGATGACGCACGGGGCGGGCAGCACAATGTCAAATGTTAGTGTGCTTGGCTTTATCTTAATTATAGTCTTTAATTCTGTATTTCAATTTTGATTTGACTCTTTTTGCTTCTTTTGTAGCCATTTAAAGCCGAACTAGAAAGTTTCCAGTGATAAATCGAATCAAGCACTCCCGCCCAAAAGCAAGCAAATGTAATCTCATATCTCGCATATCACACACGCCTATGTATATCAGAACTTACGTAGCAAACATTTACATTAAATACTCCAAGCAAAACACAAGTGCAAATTAAGTAATTAAACATTCATATTATATTATATGATAGAATCTCAGTGTGACAAATGGAAGGCAAAGCACTCGACTGCGTTGCTCCATAATGCAATTATATACATCAGTTTATACATGCGTATAGTAAATTTTACTACATATCATATATAAATAAATATATATAAAATCTTTAACTAATTGATAAATCTCTGTTAAGCTAAGCGAAGACATTGTTAAAGTTTAAAAATTGTTGATTCAATAAAGCAATATCTATTTTTCTATAACAAATTTTAGCATTGGAATTTGCGCGAATGCTTGTGAATACTATCTATAAATATATAATAGATATCAGTTACGCAAGAAATTAAACAGGCCTGGACTTATTTGGTATAAAACATATTAGTTCATTAATTTTAATTATATAAATAATCAGGCATAATATGAGGTCATTTACTTTATTTGTTATAAAATTGTGGTCTCAATTGCATGTGACATGCAATTATATTATTTTGTAACCATGTATATACATTCGAATCGCGATTATATGTATATGTACCCCGATAAATCATTAATTCGTATCTTATAATTTGTAATTTTGTTTCTAAAGCTCTAGCAATTCCTAAAGCAAAGCCAAACTTATTGTCAGTGTAAGTATTAGGTTTTCAGACAGTAACGTTTCTTATAGTTTTCGCTTAGTTTGATGATATCTCTTCAAATCTTTCAATCGATCTGTAAAAATTCAACACATGCTGTCCCAAATAGCGCATTTGATCATATAGTAATTTTGAAAAACTTAGTAGACAAAATAGACATAACAAGGAACAATGAAAAATTAATCATTTTTTTAAATTTATTTTTGTGTTAATTCAATTTTGTTTCTGTTTAATTTTATTTTTCAAATATGTAATTCCACGTAAAACGTACATATTTTTATTTATAATAAACTCACATTTATTTATTTATTTATAAATAAAAATTAAATAACTAAACATCATCTTAAATATAAAATCTCTTAATTAGAAATTTTTCTTATGAATCTCGTTTAATGAAAATCTTAAGAAATCGCAAGCAAATGTAATTCGTGTTAAACTCAGGGCATAGTTGTTTCGTTTATAATATTTCATTTCATTAAAGAAAGTTCAAAAAGAGTGTAAAAACTGAATAGTGAAAATGGAATAATGCTAAATATCATACCATTATTACAGAGTACATTTGATTATTATTAATATTACTATCTATTCATAGTTATATATTAAGCTAATGAAGTAAATTAAATTTTTTTAACAATAGTATATATTATGAGCCATATTTCTTTTATTGTCGATCCGTAATTCACACGCACCTTATCGGTTTTCTAAGCAACAAGTGTTTTTGGCAGCGATGCGTCGACACAAATAACAGATCAATACATACATACATACATACATATATACATATATCAAAAATGACTGTCGTTTGCAAAGCGCTACAAACAGACAAAGGGCAATATTTGATAGAAGGCTGATGAAACCAGTCGGTTTTTGGTGATTTTTATTTGTTCATTTTTTTTTTTTTTTTTTTTTTTTTGCTTGATTGCCTTTGAGTGGGTAAACAAAAAGATGGTGTTAAATTGCTGAACACCTGGTAGCGTTATTCTCATAACAGATACTGGCAGAAGCTTAATAGGTTTTTACTGGTTTGCCCTCCCTCGGCAACGACTGTGTTATGGGGGGTTTTTCGTTCTTTTAATTTACTGATTGTATTAGATAGTTACTCGTCGTTATAGTACTTTGGAATATCGAGGATTTGGCGTATCTATCTGATTTGTATACACACGTGCCGCACCACAGCAGATACGATTATGGCTAATACTTGTTTAGAAAATTGTGCAATTAGCCATTTTTACGTGTTGTATAAACACAATAATTTGATTTTTCAGCTGTTTTTTTTTTTTTGTGGCGTTGCTGGTCGATAACAATTTGAGGGAAAAGTCCCCTAGTCATAAATAGATGAACAAGTACATAAATCATTTAATAATATTACAGCAAAGATAATGAATTGTCAACAGTCAAAAGTGTAACTATTACTGAATTTGAAATGCGCCCCATTAGAAGTACACGCCCTCCAGGGATAATCGGAGCAATACAACTGAACTCTTGTATAAGCTAACAGAGTTCACAATGTTTACAAATCTCCGGGAATCCATGAAGATGGTATTGTTCGACCGACCGGTGCTTTACCTTCAGAGAAAATAAACATACCGAAAAGCAATTTACATAAAACTTTGTTTATCTAATCGTATTCAAAGCCAATATTTGGGCGAGTCAAAGACACGCAAAAGGCGTGAGAGTATGCGCTATATCGCGGACTGAAACTGAAAGCTCTCCAGACTGGAAAATTATAAGGGGTATATGTGTGCCGTGTGTTTATTCGATGTGCAAATAACGTTGTTTGTAAACAAACTGGTTTCGAGTAGGAAATAATTACCAGATGTTTGTGGAAATCACGCCTGGCAACTGCTGAAAGGCATTCATATCGCTGAACTGCAAAGACTCTCTCCACAGAACAATATCTGCAATTTTCTTAATGTCAATTACATTTTTCCACAGTCAGTTGAGCACTTGAAGTACACAGATATAATACATGCTGATAAGTCAAATCGCATCGATATTTATGAGCGGTAATGAAATTTAACAGTTCATATCAACGGATGCTTATAACAGATAAGAAAATCTAAAAAAAACCATTATACACACATGTAGACTGATTATATTCTGAAGAATGTCTGTGCATGTGTACTTATTATTTAAATACTGATATTCATCTAATGGCATTATTCATAGGCTTTTGCTTATCAACGCTCTGCCGACCAACACGATTGCGAATCGTCTCAAGCGAACTAGAACTGTCACCTGAATTTAGCTACCACCTTTCGGCTATCGCTCTCCGAAAATAAAAAGCCCCGCCACTGCAGCCGGACGTTTTGGCTGGTATAAAAGCCGACCCTTAGCGGCGATATCGTTCAAAGCACATCCAACCAGCGGCCAGGCAACAAGCATACTAGAGCGTTAACAAAGCATACATATAATATATCAGCAAAAAGCACCGCGATTGATGAGGCACGCGTATAAGGGAGTCCCCCAAAAGAGCCAATACATACACACGTCATTCGTTTAATTTTGAAAGCGACAACAGCAACAACAACAACAACATACCACTTGGATATACACAACAAACAACTATTCACACAATAAAATAGATGAAGCAACCAGCCATAAAATTGATAAACTGTAAAACTGTCTCCACTGAATAGTGACTAAATCGAAGCACAAATTCGGCGATCGGTGATTTTTTTTTCGTGCGTCGTTCGATTAACAGTGGAAAGATACTAATTTGGACGCACACACACATACACATATCATGGGCGTGCGTGTGATTGAAGCTGATTCGGCGAGCGATTCGTATGATGACGAGGAGTGTTCGACATGCAAGACAAATCACAAGAACAAAACCAGCAATGCCAAGCGAAGCACAACGGAGCCAACCAACATCCATTTTGCGAGCAAGGATCTGGTGGGTAATTGCAAGGAATATCGCATTGAGAACAACAGCCGCGATCTGCGTATCATTGGCAATGGGAATCGTGTGCGCATTGTCAACAATTCGGGCAGTCTGCACATCATTGGCAATTCGACCAGACTCAAGATACAGCACAATAGTGGTTACATCAAGTACACGGGCAATGATGGACGCATCTATCTGGGCAGCGACTCCCAGCAACAAAATGTCGACTACATTGGTTGCAACGGACTTCTTAAGGTGGTCAAATCGTTGCAACTGCACGGCAACAAGTCCAACAGCAAGCGCACCCGCCCACAGCACAAGGCGCCAAAGGATACACCACAGCCAACCAAGGCTACTCCTTCTTCATGCCTGGGCGTCGAGATTGACAACAATCTGACAATTGTCAACGGCGTCGCCGGCAACATAGTGATTAAGAATGCGATAAATGTGAGCATATAAGCTCTGCCAACTCCTTTATCTCAAAAGGCCAAAGCTTAAGCTTAGTAACTTGCCTGCTAGATTTATAAACGCTGATCAGTACGAATGGTTCCTATTGTTATATATGTATATATAAGTATGTGCTCATGTGTAACCATTAGCATTAGCTATCTGACTGCTTAACGTGATTGTCATCGGGCATTGAAAAGTATTAACCGTCACTTAATAAGTGTGCGTATATTCACAATACCTTCATCATATATATACTATATGTAATTAGCTTATTTATGATAGAATTTTATAGTAACAAATCCTCGATTATGTGGTTTGAAAAGCTAATCATTCTGTGAATGATCTCAGCACTGAATATTAAAATGTTACATCATTCTAAAACATAACAATTGCACCAGTATTGATTTCCGACTTTCCAGAGCTTAACAAAACCCCGTTGATTCGGGTAAATTACCACATATTGCTTTCGGCAGCACTTACAAAGAGCTATTCACAGTGACCCGAGTGGATTTACACTCAAGCTTCCTAGAATTGTGGTTTTACTCATGTCTTGGGCAATGTCAACTTGTTGTTGGTCACTCTGAGTTGACCCACTTTGTTGCCAGTGACAATAATAATGAAAAATACCCCGCATAAGATATTCGCTTTCGATTGATGTGCTGCCTACTGATTAAAAAAGGCATGTCATTAAATAGCATACCTTTTTTTACTAGTTGTAGCTGTTACTGTTGTTGTCTTTTTGTTGAAAGTGTCAGAAAACGGTCGAGTGTCGCATTTAAATTATTTTGGGGGTTTTTATTTCCAGTGCACTCACATAAAACCACTAAAATAACAACAATTAATTATATAATTTAAAAGGTCTTTGTTTTCAAAATTCATTGACTGATAAGAACAATATTAAATATTTTGTACCTTGAATTCTGATGGAAGGTAAAAAGCCAGTTATCAACATTTTAGGCAAACTGATTCTATAAGCGCTTTGTGATTTAGAAGTGTGATGTAGATAAGATCATTTAAACTGAAATCGAAGAAACAAAGTTGGTATTCACGGAAATATATATAAATAATAATTTGCAAACTTGTAAATAAAATGTGTTAATGAACATCTAAGTAAATTTGCATAGGAATTCACTCAGCCACAAATATATGTACATACATATGTATGTAAATACATGCGTGCACAGACTTACAGACGTCACAGTTCTACTGACTACGGTAAACATGTTTACATTGTTGATTGAATGTGCTACATATGTATATTACATATTCATGTATTTAATTACATATTGAGATAATTTGTTGGATGTGTATATTTTTCATATTTAAGCGTTCTATGTGTGATCTGCTGCCCTCATTGATATTATACAGATTGGTACTATCAAAGCTAAGCTTACAATAATTCTATAAAACTGTGCAGGAAGTCTTTACATAATTTTGTTATATCAGTAGTAACACTTTATTCAATTAAAGTACAATATTCCAACTGAATTACCAATATGTTTATTTACATTAACCACGGCGAGCTGCCACATTGTTGTGGTGGAGCGGAAACTATCGCGATTAGTTATGTTAACATTAACATAACAGTGTTCTAACCATATTCGTGCGATACGCTCTTTTTTGCGTTTGCGTTACGTAGTGCTAGTTTACGTTCGGCAAGTACATTTGACGCTTCGCTCGCTACATTACAAACATTTTGCGACATTTAAAAAACAAAGTCATGTTTGGGGCCGCGCAAACAACAACAAATCGTATGAACGATTTCGAGGTAGCATCGCCACCCGACGACTCGATTACAGCACTCGAGTTCAGCCCAAGCACATTGCAAGTACCGAAGAATTTTCTCATTGCCGGCAGCTGGGATAACAGCGTGCGTTGTTGGGAGGTGGAACAAAATGGAGCAACAGTGCCAAAGTCAATGAAAACGATGGGTGGGCCGGTGCTGGATGTATGCTGGTCGGATGACGGCACCAAAGTGTTTATGGCCTCATGTGATAAACAAGTAAAACTCTGGGATCTCGCCTCCGATCAAGTAATGCAAGTGGCTGCCCACGACGGACCCGTCAAAACCTGTCATATGGTCAAAGGTCCAAACTACACATGCCTCATGACCGGCAGTTGGGACAAAACGCTCAAGGTATGCAAGTATAAAACGATATAATAACAATTTTTATATATAAATGGTCGATTTTTAGTTCTGGGACACGCGAACACCCAATCCCATGATGGCCATTAATCTGCCTGAAAGATGCTATTGCGCCGATGTAGATTACCCCATGGCTGTGGTGGGCACTGCGGGTCGTGGCCTAATCATCTACTCATTGGAGAACAGTCCCACCGAGTACAAGCGACAGGAGAGTCCGCTGAAATATCAGCATCGCACCATATCTATATTCAAAGACAAAAAGAAGACGCCTACGGGCTATGCATTGGGCAGCATTGAAGGTCGCGTGGCCATACAGTATGTGAACCCAGTGAATCCCAAGGATAACTTTACATTCAAGTGCCATCGTTCGACGGGCACCTCGGGCTTCCAAGACATCTATGCAGTCAATGACATTGCATTCCATCCAGTGCATGGAACTCTGGTCACCGTCGGATCGGATGGCACATTTAGCTTTTGGGACAAGGATGCACGCACTAAGCTTAAATCGAGTGAAGCGATGGATCAATCCATAACCAAATGTGGTTTCAATGCCAATGGCCAAATATTCGCATATGCCGTTGGCTATGACTGGTCCAAGGGCCACGAATACTTCAACCCTGCCAAGAAGCCGCAAATATTCCTACGGTCCTGCTACGACGAGCTGAAGCCGCGTGTTAATTGATCGGATATCGAAATCGGAATCGATTTTAATTTAAGCCACACAAACATGTTCTGCGAGTAATGTATCGATTGTATCGTATCATTAAATATCAAAGCGTATCCACATTTGCATATTTATTCAACTAAATCACTTAATTAAATATCTTCCTCTAATGATCCTTCTTGTCGTCGTGACCATGTCCATGTCCATGTCCGTGGTCACCCTGACCCTTGCCGATTCCTAGGGCATATTCAGCAGCGATGGTGACGAGAAATGCACAAAATCCGACACCGAGGCCGCGGAACATAAACGTAGCCAAGCGTGAGCCATGTGTACCGAATTGCTTCTTTTCGTAGCGCCAAGCCTCATTCCTATGACACCCAAAATAGTTTCGTTGTTTTGATATGAAGGCAATAATATTCTGTATAGACAAGAGCTTACCTCAGCCATGGATCGCTTAGGCCCTGACGGCCGAGCGCTTCCTTGACTTTCAGCAATTGCGGCACATTCTCCACCTTATAGCACGATGGATGTGGCACCGTGTAAGGCTCTCCGTGTCCATGTCCACCCATTATTTATTTACTGAAAAGATAATAGTTTTTTTTTCTTAATAATACCAATGGAACTAACATCTGTTAACCTAGCGCTGAAAATTACATAAGTAGGTTCACTTTTTGTTTGCTTTTTGATTGTTGTGACAGATCTCACACACAAAGATTTACTAAATTATCCTTTGCCAATCTAAATTATTTCAAAATTTCATGTAAGTATCGAAAAAACAGTACTAAATTAACAAAATTGATGAAATACACACTTTTGTTGTCACAATATGAACACAATGTTAAATGCTATCGATAATGTTAAGTTAAAATGTGCTAAATATTACCAAACGTTAAGAAATTTGTTTTGAAAAGGTGGCAACGAGTAGTTTACTACAAATGAATTCAAATAATAACAAATGAATTCGCCACAAATCAGTGTCAAAATTTGTCTTTTCTGTAATAGGAAACAGCGTTAAATTTCTATATTTGTTGACATATTTATTCATACTTTAAGTTTATTTTGCAATCAGTAGAACATTTATAATTATTAAACGTGCTTAAGTGAAAATATACATAGTTTATTTGTTTCTGTTTTTTTTTAGTTTTTTGTTTTTCCATTTAATTTTCTAGTTATACAATAAGTAATAGTAATATACATTTATATGTTTTTTTTACGATTTATATTAATAGCGTTTTTCTTGCTCCTCTCGCACTTTTACAGCTTAACTGCGATTGCTACTATTAGAAAGGGAACATTTTTAAAGCAAAGTTGAAAAATATAACAAAATACTGTTCTTACGCTTTGTCATTTGCATTGTATGTATGTATTGTAATAGCTAGGTATAAAAATGCACGACATGCATGCCAATTATTTCATTTAAAATACAATACATATACATATGTTTTATATAGTTGTTGGTTTTCATATTCATTTCTCACAAACTTAAAACACCAAAGTCAGAACGAAATTTGTTTACTTCGTTCTTTCTCTTTCAGCGCTCGGAAATGCAGCAGGCTTGAACAATCTATCAATATTTCAATAAATTTATCTTTAAACTTGTAACTACTTTTGGAAGATACGTTTGCAAATAAATTTTAGATATTAAGTTTCACACGTTCAGAAGAACCTAAATAATATATGAACAATTGTCAGCTCCCTACGTTTTGCCTTGCACTTAACGTGTTTGTTTTTTTGTTTAAAAATGTTGGCATTTCATATCCATATTTTTTTGTTTTTTGCTTTTTCTTTAACCGTTAATTTTTGTTTGTTTATACTTTTGTATTTTTGTTTTTGTTTTTTTTTTTTCTGTTAGCTGAATCACATTTCGAATTTCTAAAGATTAGTTACATAATTTAACACATGTTGCTACAACAATTTAGGTAATTTTTTGAAATCAAATTGTACTTTTTTTTGTTTTATTTTTAACTTATTCTCCGTCCCCGCACGCAAGCTGTGCGTGGGCTCCGCTGGAAGCTTCAATTGGGGTAACTGCTGCTGGCAGCTTAGATACTCTCCTCGGCCAATATCTCGTTGAGCAGGCGATTGAGGCTGTCTAGGCCAGTAAGAAAGCCACCATCCGGTCCATGGTGAACAGGCGCGGTGGCTGCTGGCGTGGGCAACATGCTCCCATTGCGCGGCACAAACGCTGTGTGGGCGAAATCAATGAGACGCACGTCCACAAAGCAGGCCGAATCGTCTGTGGGCGGTGCGGACATGTCCAGCGACTTGGAGCCATGCATTAGCGCCGAGTTGCGAACTGCAGCTGTGGATGATTTTGGCTCGCTGTTGGTGTTGTTATTGTCGCCTTCGGCACTGGCACGTCGCTCCAGGGAGTCGAGCAGAATGCCAGCGAGCAATGAATTGGATATATTTTCGCAACTGCGCTGCACCGCGGACACTGTGTGCGACTTTGAAGGCGAGGAGACAGCCGAAACAGGCGTGGATGTTATTGTCGACTTCTTAGCCTCGCGGGAGTCATCGTGAGCTGCGTAATGTTCATCGTCGTCCTTACAGCGCAAACGCTTCACAGCACCCTTTACTGATTTCAATGACGATGCGCTGGAAGAGGTGGGCGAGACGACCGACTTAATTGTGGCGCTTGAATTGCCAGCTGTGTGCGGTGGCGAGGTGAGCTCCAAGCTGCCCGCTGTTGCTGCTGCTGCATCGAATGATTGCTGTGACTTGTACCGCTTAAACATGGCCTCTGTGGGTCCAATAATGCTGCTCTCGTAGTCCGAGCTACCGTCATCGGAGCTATTGTTGCCTGATCAATGAGAGTAAACATAAATGTATGAGAATAGCTATTGCGTTCATGGTTTCTAGCCGGTTGACTTACATGTCTGTCGCCCGCTGGCCACGGCCTTGATTTGCTCCGATAGGCCAGAGAAATCGTCGCTGCTGTTGCTGCTGTAATTCATCCAAGAATCTCCGGAATGTGGCGATGAGGTTGTCACGCTGGGCAGCGTTGGCTCAGGATCCAAGAATACTGTCTCTTCGGATATTGGAATGAATGCAGGTGTGGCGCTGGCATTGGCACTGCTGCCCTTGCCACCAGTCACCGATTTAGTGGGCAGGACACCGCAGCTACGCGGCGGCGGCATGGCTGACAAATGCGAGTGCGAATGCTGTGCCTTGTTTCTTTCGTCATCTTCCTCCTCCTCCTCGTCAGTGGTGGTTGTGGAGCTGGTGGCCGTTTGCTTAACGCCACGCGCCGCTGCCTCCGCAAAGCCACGCTTGTGTAAATGACGACGTGTGGCTAGATTCAAGCGCGAGTTCGAGTCATTGGACGCATCCGCATCATAGTTGCAGCCATCGGCACCGGTGCTGCTGTTGGTGGCCGAGGCGTTTCCGCTATCAACGGCCGCCACCAGTTGCAAATCCTCATCAGTATCGTGCGGTTCCAGTTCGTCGCCTGCCTCATGTCCCGCCTCATCATCTTCAATGTCATCCTCATCTATGCTGTTCTCCGGATGATAATCAAAGGCAGCTGTCGGCTGCAGTGTCGCAGACTTTGGCGCCTCCAGCCAATCATCTAGATCCATTGTGGGCGGATGTGCCATAGGATTCTCTTCATAGCCTTCGTACACGATGAGCAATGAGCTGTCAGGGCCAAGAACAGACTTTCAATATATTTCTCAACTGGAAAATAGCAACTTTCGCTTACCAGGAATAGAATCTGTAACTGGATTGCTTCTCGATGACGCGTCGCAGCTGCAACAATCGCTGCAAGATCTTGCGTATGACGCGAATGCGCAGACGATAACCGTTGTAGAAGAAGTCATGCAAGGCGGTCTTGAAGCCCGCCTCGTTGAGCTCGCGTCCCCAGTACTTGTCACGTTTGGCATACTGCTCCATATCCGCCTGGTAGGTCTGCATGCCGCAAAGGCGGACACCCAGCGAACCGGATGTGCTGGCCGCGCACTTCGCCATTTGTTTGGATCGCTTCTCTGCGGACGCATCGTCGCCATGCTGTCGAGTGCCCATCTTCAGGTCCAGAATACAGGGATTGCGGAACTGTGATGTGATATTCTCGAGCATCAAGAAATCTGTGAAGCGAAATTTCCAAACACAGATTAGATACGAAGTCGCAAAAGTGATATCAAGTATAGTAATCATAATTGAGTGGGTTTTCTGTCCAAGTCCCGGTCCCGAGCCATGGCACAGGATACTAACATTGCTTATTGGAGTTGTCAAGTTGCGAAATGCTCTTAATAACATCGGCCGCATTTCCGTTCTTATGCACCTTCATTCTGCAAATAATCCAGGCGAGATGTGTGGGATTAATATGGAATCAAGCGAGACAAATGTACAATGCTGCGAACCCCTTATAGATGGCACAAATGAGTGACCTAAAACAAAATAAGCTGGAAGTTTTCGTTTCGTTTTCTTTTTCTTTTTCATTTTGTGCTCTTTTGTTTATTACAGGACATGTTCTGTTCCATTGAAAACGCAATGGCGCCATCTGACGACGAGCAGCAGAGGCCAAAGAGAGTCAAATGCAAAAACTTCGACAATAAGTTGTATAATTTGGTCGTTTTCAATGGAACCGATCATGGCACAGTTTCCAATTGGATTGTCCATTAAAAAAAAATATCTCATACACATAGAATGTTGTAATATTTGCATACCCAATACCCGTAACAATGTCTGACAGGGGCGAGTGCGTGTTTGTTTTTTGTATGCATTGCACAATCTAAAACAAAAATAAAATTCATTTCCATTTGCTTGGCTGAATGCTTCAGTCATGTGTGATTTATATATATACATAAATCGTATATTATATATATGTGTGTATATGTGTGTGGGTGTGTGTATAAGTGTGCGAGTTTGTGTATGTGTGTGTGTGTGTGGCAAGGTGCAGGCTGTCTGGCTGTCTATGTCTATGATGGACAAGACTTCGTAGTGCTTCTACATACCTGAGTACTTCATCCCGCTTGCGCTTCGAGGCGCTCATCTTGCGAACTGGCACCGCGGCAGCATCGTCACGGAAGCTGGGCGAATAGCGCTTGTCCAGCTTAACGCCACCCATCGATGTTGCTTGCATAACGCCTGGAAATAGAATGGGACCGGCGTGCGATAAGTTTTTGTGTCTCTGCCTGTTTCAGATTTTAATTCATTTGTTTATTAACTATTATTGTCTTGTGTATGGCATTTTGTTCTTGAGGTTAGGTTGTTTTTTTTTTTTTTTTTGTTTTGGTTAGAATTACGCAAATGGGTAAATGGACCTGACTTATAAAAGATAGAGTTTAGTAGACACATCAGATGGATACATCGTGAATGAAACATACGGCACAGACAAACATTACTACAAGCCCCAATTTAAAAAAAAAAAAATAATTAAATAAATTGCTAGAAATATATTTTAATTTCTTCTATATGTATAGAGACCCAATATAGACTGCATGCTTTGGACAATATCGGAGGGACAGAAAGCGGCATGATTTACATATTGAATTATGGCTAATGATTACAAGACCTAGGCTAATTGTGAAACAGAGTGCAATATCAGACTTAGACAATCGATTGAGAAACATTGTGCATAAATCCGAAAGAGTTTTCATAAATTGTATTTTCTGGTTTTTATTTTTTTTTTTTTGTTGATTGCTTTGGTGTTTGGTTAATTGTGTTCTAGCTTAAACCATAAGGATATATAAATATATATATGTATATTTGTACTTAAGGAACTGAATAGCTTATGATTTAGTTTGGAAAATTAAGTATCGCAATTGTATTTTGCATAAAATATATATATATATATAGTAAAATATAGTATAAGTATATATATAGTATGTGTTTATTTCATACAAACCCGTTGATGCCATTTTGTCATAATTGGCTTGCTTGCATTTCTAATCGGCTTTCGTACTGTGAGAGTCTCGGAGACGTTCAGTTCCAGAGACAGACAAAGCAGAGCAGAGCTGAGAGTAGAGAGAGAGTGAGAGCAGAGCAGAGCGGATTAGGATCCGATCCGATCCGATCCGTTTCCGATCCGATTAGATCGGCAAAGGCCTAGGGACGAAGGCGACGACGATCACACATGACTTTAGCTCAACAACAACAACATACTCGTTCGTATATTCGGATTCGGATTCGTATCCGTATTCGTATTCGTATTCGTATAGAGGGGCAGCACGATGTCTGTTCTGAACAAACACATAAAATAAAACACGGATTTTTCGTTTTTGCGAGATATTGGAAATAAATGGTATTTGTTGTGGTAAGATTTTTAGTTTACGCTTTCATTCTGGAGGCTGCTCTCCGTTTGGGCTCATTGATTGGTTCAGCGGCAGATCACGAGCACGAGGTCTGTCAGTCGGCACTTCGAACCTTTGGATAATACGAGCATAGAGCGTAGATATGTAATGGCCCCAAGCTACAGGCTGTACGGGCGTGCATTATAATAGTATTTTTTATTTATTTTATTTTGTTTTATTTTTTTCTCAGAAATTGTATAACTTTTGTCGAGCAAAAATTGTACAATCCTTTTAGTTGGGTGCATATAGTCAAAGGTTTTTTACGTGTGTTTTTTTAGTTTGTTCATAATACATACATACATATATATATATATATATATATATATATATATATATATATAGTTGCATATATATGTATATACATACATGTTTGTTAAAATACTTTACTGGAGAGAAGAGTTGGTTTTTTTTGCGACTTACCCATTGCTGTCACTGCGCTACTAACTAAAAGTTCTTATGTGATAAAATGGTAGTGTGTGCGTGGAGGCTTTGTGGCCAGGCGCTTGGACTACTTCCAGGCGTCGAGTCAGACAATAATTGGGCATGGCAGCTATAATAATTTTATTTCGCTTTTCGTATTACAAAACTTTAATAGCTATAATTTACCTACTAGATTACGATACGGTTCAGTCTCATTTTATTTATTTTTTTTCGTCAATTTCATTTTTTTTCTTTATTCTTTTTTTTGTTTTCTTTTTTCTTTTTTTTTTTGTGCTCTGTTTTTATTTGTCAATTTTCAAATAATATGCTTACAAACTAGGGATATCACATATAAGAATATAATACTTAAAATAAAAATGATATTGAAATGCGTTTTTGGCTTTAACTAAGGACAATACAGAAGAGCGCATAAATTGTTGATGAATTTGTTGTTTTGCTTGATTTCGTTTTTTGAATTTTTATTTTTTGTTGTTTGACAAATGCGAGTTAGTACAAAAGAAAAGTTGAATACAGCATGGTAATATCATATCATTTTTTAAAATCAATTTTATTTGGCTTTTTTTTTTTTTTTTTTGTTTCTATTTCTGTTTTCTTTTTTTTTATTTTCTGTGGTTTTTTTTAATGCATGATAGAACGAGCAGTTAATTCATAACGAAATATATATATGTAAATGTCAATCTTATGAAGCGCTTCGATAGAATCGATAATCGGTGTGATTGGTTAATAAGTGAATATAGTCGGTATCTTACCTTTGTACTTGGGCACAAACTTCTGTACGTCGAGCGGAATGTTCTGATAGAAGTCCAGTTCGCGCAAATTCAGCGGCTTGATCACCGTCGACTGGTTGAGCAGCAAAAGGCGCGTGTGTCCTCCCACCTGAAAGCATTTAAAATATTATTAACGATTAATTGAAAGTTACGAATCTCTATTGAGGGCTACCATTGTCAGCGCGCATCATTAACAACCGCCTCTGTTTTCCCACACACATGACATGAGCTCAGGCTATAGAAATGTTTACAGATAACTTAAGAACAGTTAGTCGTGTGGTCATTCTTGCAATATCTTATCTGACCCTACGTCATGCGATACCCTGATAAGCAGCTGTTGTTTTCTGTTTCAGTGTAATCAATCCTCGACTCTAGTCTTTAATCTTTACGAGCTTTTACTTGTCAGCCAACACTCAGAAAAAAGGTTGAACATATTGGATTGGATGTATGCTTATCATATGGCCTAGCTCTTATGTTGGGTCTATGTAAACAATAAGAGGCAGATATATCAAAAGAAATATAGAGAGAGAGAGAGAGAGAGAGCGGGAGAGCGAAGTTGACTTAGTTGTGGATAGTTCGTTAAAGTTAAAAGTTATGAAAATCATACTAGATCTGTTGAAGATACATATTTAAAAAAAAATCAAGTTGCCCAACAGATTTGAGGGCACAATTGAACAAGATGACATAAATTTAAAAGTAAAGTCAAAAATATATATTGCCAATATTGTTTCATTTGATACTAGCACAAATGGCAATTGATTGAGTGTGTTATTCAATATCAGGAGTCCCAGAGATTCAGTTGAGTGTCAGGTGTTATCAATGCGATGCAATCGATTTATGTCAACTTAAAGAATGGACTGCAAATTCCCGGACCACCAAAGGCAAAAGTCATTAGACAATCGGCTGCCATTAGAATTGTTTTTAACCAAAATTCAAGGGAATCTAAGGATAATGTGCCAAATTCTCGTATGTCGAAGCTAGCCACACTTTATTACAGAAGCAGTATAGAAAAGCCCAAGAGATTTTTAATCTGGCACGGCCGAGGATCGAGCGCCACGGATAAGAAAGGTGAAAGCAAGGGCAGAAAATCAAAGAATACAAGAGCCCCATCCACTGTTAACGCTCGAGGTAAATCGCAAATAGTTGTCGAATCGCATAGCAGAAAAAGTAAAGCCAAGCCCACCCAGCTCAAGTCCACTAAGAATCGATCGGAGTCAGTGATGATGGCGTCCGATCTGTCCGGTGGCACAACCAAAATCTGTGATTCCGACCACGATGGCCGACTCATAATGAAGGAGAATTTTCGCTTGCAAGTGGATAAAGTGTTTAATTTATTATTTTCTAGCACTTCGACATTTATTGCAGAGTTCCATGACAAGCGCAAATCTACGGATCTCAATATAGGTCCATGGAAGAACGGCAAGGATGGCCAGCAGGTGCGGAATGTTAATGTAACAGTTGCTCTCCAAGCTAACGTTGGACCCAAGACGTCCAAGGTCAATGAATTCCAAACGATGCGGGCATGCAGCTCACCTGGTCAGCTATACTCGATAGATGTGCTCAGCGTTAACGAGGGCATACCCTATTCCGATGTGTTCAATATCTCAACACACTACTGTCTAGCACGCTCAGAGAACAACGGCACGGATATGCTGATCTTTGGCAATGTCAATTTCATCAAGTCGACCTGGGCAGTGGTCAAGGCGTTCATTGTGAAGCATTCATACGAGGGTCTGTCCGAATACTTTCAATGCCTACGTGACGAACTCCATAAAGAAGTGGCCAAAAAGGAAAAGAAATGATTTATTACAAATCATACGAACGATGTTAGACATTCCACGCCGTTCCTGGACATTATTTTCATACATATTCTTGATAAATAGAATGTCTCTGACTTAGCTCAATTTGATTTCAGGGAATCATCGCTTGTAATTCAATTGATAAAGCCCATCTTGTTTTTATTAAGATTTTGATTTTTAATTTTAGCCATTTGGATGCCATTAGAAAACTAGCTGTATATTTGTCTGTCCGACTTGATACTGCTATATAATCAAAAAAAACTTTTATAGTTCCTATGCAGAATTGTAAGACATATTCGGACAAACTATCTTATTTGCTTACCTGATTGGAAAGCGGATGAAGTGCCACCTCATCCTCATTATCCAGGAGATCCTTACTGAGCTGTGTTGGCTTTGTCTTGCTGCCGCAACTATCGGCCGTCGACTGTGAGTTGTTTGATTCGGAGCATTGCCTTAACCAAGACGAATGTACTTTGAGAGCGGCACCAGAGGCGGGTGGATGAGAGTCGATCTGCTGCGGCTGTGGCTGTGGCTGTGGCTGCTGCTGCTGCTGCTGTGATTTGGTGGGCGTGTTGCAGGCGCTATTGTTGTTGCCGCTGTTGCTCACCGATAGTTGCTGTAGATTAGCTGTTACCAGACTGCTGCTGCTGTTGCTGTTGCTGTTGGCACTGTTGCTGCTCCTTGGGCCAGCCACATGTTGTTGCTGTTGCTGTTGCTGTAGGAAGCTGGATCCGCTGGCGAATTGCAGCTGCGATTGCAATAGGCTTAGGCTATTTGAGATTTGTGCAACCAGCTGGTGTTGTTGCTGCTGTTGCTGTTGTTGTTGCTGTTGTTGATGTTGTTGCTGCTGCTGCTGGTGTCCATGGATGCGTTGGTGATGCTGCTGCTGCTGCTGTTGCTGTTGTTGGTGTTGGTGTTGGTGCTGTATATTTGGAACATGCTGCTGATATGACGACAAGTCAGAATCTCCCATGCCCCAATCCCCCAAGAAATATACCATTCCCTGCCGCGCGAAACAGTTTAACGTGTTACACTTGCAGTTCTTCTTGTTGCTGTTCTATTTTCCGTAGCTGTTCTTCTTCTGCTTCGCCTTGTGGTTGTTGTTGTTGTTGTATCTGTAACGAGCAAACAGAATTGCATTACAACTGGGTTAAGCAAGCGATCGATCAAATGGAAACCCCCCGCCCCGGAACCAGTTCTCAAAGCACGCAACACACATTTTGCACGCGAATCTCATAGAGCTCATGCACTTGTGCATTCCATTCGGATGTCGGGCGGGTTCAATGTCATTTCCTCAACGGAACGAGGCATGCAAACTATAATGCGTCCATGTTCCGGTTGCGATGTGTCTACCTTAACAATTATTACACCGATGATGATGATAGTGCAAAGCATTTAATCAGCGCTTTTTAAGACATGGATGATCTACATCAAAAGTCTATACAACGCATTTCTTATTATAGAACACTATATAGCTTTACGCTGAACATAAAGAGACTCGATTGAACCTCGAAGCAGATATAGTATTCACATAAATAAAAGCAATACATATATCAGTGCAGTTCCGGACTTTTATAAAGTCAATAGTCGTTAGTGTTAGAGTCGGGGAGTATTTTCTAGTTATATTGATGAATCAGTTCAACCTATCCTGAATAGTATAAGACTTTATCTTTATTGTAAGATTTAGTAAAGGATAGGAAAAGTTTTTCCTGATATTCTAGACTTATTCTTTACATGTCTAACAATCTTTTATTTAACTTCGCAGTAGTTACCTAACTTCAGAACAATTATTTGCCGATTAACCGAGTGCAAATACTTTGTGTGCTCAGTTGAGCCTACCATAACAGATAAGTCATTGATGCCCTGCTGCGCTGCTGGCGTGATGGATGATCTACACGGCTCACAGCACACATTCTACGCTCAGCCAAAATCAAATAGAGCAAATTAATGAAGCGTATGCTTAATTGATTTCAATCGAAATGCGAATAGCGAGTTTGTGATTACTTTTGTGGTCGATCAGGCGTGCGCCGTGACAAACGCAAATCGACAACGACTGAGTCGGTCATTGATACTGGGTGGGCGCCTAGCTGGGAGTCAAGCAACAGTTATCAATTGGGCAAATGTTAATTAAGTTATCGTTTGGCAAATTGCAAACAACTTGTGAAACTCGCCACCACATCTACAAATTGCGCATTCGTCTGGGCTGGGAAGATGCGACGCAACGCCCCGCTCCACGGAATTAGCACACAGAACTGCAGACGTCATAAAAGCAGATAGCGACTAATGCATATTTGCTACTGTAATATCTCTATCTGCCTATTTGTATATCTATATCTGTATCTGTTTCTAGTGTTTGTATCATTCATTCAGCCTAGCAAATATGTGCATATGGCTAATTGCGTTACATAGGCAGCTACAGGCCGGCCAGACGGCGCGACTTTTAATCTGTTTTATCGCCTTGTATATATGTGTATATATGTGTATAGCCTCACCTATTGGAAGATCTTTGCCTTACACACTAGTTTATTGTAGAGGGGAATCACCAATTATATATGCATATATATATATATATGTATATAACTGTATAATGATAAATGACTTCTGTATGTTCGTAATCGTCGTGTCATTAACTTGAAACAGTCAACGATCGGGCATTGTTCGCGTATCTGGCGACTGATCCAAAAAGTTTATGTTGTCATTGTTGTTGTCATTATTGTTGTTGTTATTTTTGTTCGACTCAATGCGACGCATCGTTCACTTATCTTTCTGACCGCTCAAAACGTCTTTTCGCAACTTATTTTTAAAAACTTGGCTATTATTAATAGCGCAGCAGCGAATGCGTCAACTCAAGGAGCTGGCAAAAAGCAATTGTTGGAACACGGAACACATATTGAAGGCCTTAATCGTTATAGAGGCCTATTCAAGCATTTGATCAGTGCTATTGCATTTAATTGTTAAGCGATTATAGAGAGACAGCGAGAAAGCGTTAATTGCGCCTCAGACTAAAGCAGAACGAGAGAGAGAGAGAGAGAGAGAGAGAGAGAAAAACAGATTGCACTTCAGCTGAGTCAGACAAAAGCATGCGATAGACAATACAGTCAAACAGACAGACAGAAAGACAAAGCGACAGAGAGACAGCCAGACGCATGGGGCTATCCTTATCAACAGAGAGAGAGAGAGAGAGAGAGACCTGGCCCGCGCGTTCAACCCACTTAAACTGGGCCACAAGCAAATTTCGATTCACACGGCAACAACAAAAAAACCCAAAATGAAAGTAAACAAAAGGCTGAAATTTCCCATGCTCCACATGGCTGTTTGTGTATGTATGTATATATAAGTATATATAAATATGTATCTTATATATGGCAGGAAAAATGGGTCAAAGCTTGGCAGTTATCGATACTCAAACAGCTGCCTATAGGCAGCATACAAAGTGAGCCTAACGTTGGTTAATTACAAACTGCACTTCAATTGACAGCAACAAAAAAAAAAAAAGAAAAAAAAATGGAATTGGCATTTAAATTTATGGCTAAAATTCAAACGCAAAAGGAAGAACAACGCAAATCTGTGTGTCCGGCAGCAATGACAATAAAGCGACAGCAAATCGCACTTAAATATTGTTTATATATATATATATATATATATATATATATATATATATATATATATATATATATATATATATATTTCATTTATTTATTTATATACTTATATGGCTGTGTGAAATATATTACAGTGAAAGCTCTCCAGAGTGAACAACACATTTGTTTACTCATAGATAAGATAGACATCTCAATTGCATATTATGTATCGAATTTTAGCCAGAGATTATTATATTTATTCATTATATATATGTATATATATATATATATATATATATATCTATTTATATTGGCGCTGTTCATGTTGACTCTGTTTAGCTTCGCCTTTCAACATGGACACGTACATATTTGTGGCTCTAAAGAATGCTCGCTTATCGTCTTTGGCAGTTCGTATTATGCATTAATGTTAAAGGTACATTTAAAATTGCCTTGGCGCACATTGATTTGTCGCCCAGTTCTGCTGGCATTCAGGCCGCCCAGTCTGCTACGAAACTCGCTGCAAATTGTTAAGCAAATATTTATTAAACTCATTTAGCACTTCAAGTAAATATTCCGCATTAAGGCTAAAGCTCCAACACGCTTTGGGCTATAATCAAAAAAAAAAAGTGCTTGTTTATTTATAGGCCAGCAGTGAAAACGTCTGTGTATCTGTGTACCTAGAAACATGCACATGCATGTAAATCAACGACTAATTCATTTATCTCTGCAGGCCCAAAGTGCATGTAAATAGGAAAATTTTCGAAATTGGAACGCGTGTCAGAAAAAAGGCCTGTCCTCGTCCACAGTAGTCATTGTAAGTATGTGCACATACATATGTATGTATGTATGTATGTATGTACATATGTGTATCTGCTGATAACAGAGGCTGACAAACGAGAGCGAACTGTGAGATGAAAGAGAATAATAATTGAAGAGCATATAGAAACAACTAAATGGTAAATGTATGGCACAGGTAGAAAAGCAAAGACAGGTACAATTGCAGTATTAATTAAGCTGTTATTAACAAAGAGAATTCCCCTATGACAGACTCTCAGATTTTCTAATGAATTGCCATATCTAATCAAACAAAATTCAATTTAAACAAACAACAAGAAAAACATTCAATGTATCATTAAATACCTTTCCATACACAGTGTACGTATGTGTGTATGTATGTATGTGTATTAACATTTATACATACTTAATTATTTACTACGCATTAAAATGTAGGAAGAGAAAGATAAAATAGAGCGACTGCAATACAGCAGAAACTGCAGTAAGTGTGTGAATTTTATTCATTTAAAATACGCTTATTAGTCATGCACATTGAGAGTTTTAGAGCGAGCGAAGTCAAATTTGTTTGATGATCACATAATAATAATTATATATATATATACATACATATAGATGTTTTTTTTTTGGGGGGAATTCGTCGAAATGCGCATAATTTACATGGATTGTTTTTTTTTTTTTTGGCAGCTGCAGCGGCGGGCGACATCAAATTGAAACGGGTTTCAAGTCAACAAAATGTGTTAATAATTTATGCACACCAACACGAACACCAACAAACACACACACACAGTCAGCTACACACGCTCGCTTGATTATAGATTTCTCATATCAAAACAAAAAGCAGCTGTGGAACAGCAAAGTTTACGTGGAACTGGCTACAGTAAAAAAGAAAAAAATAAAATAATAAAAAAAAACGAAAAGAAAAACAACAACCGATGTCGATGTCGATGACGATGTCGATGACTATGACGACAAAAGCAGCCGTTGAAGAGCAGATATAAAACACGTACTCATAGCAACAACACAATAGCTATAACAACAACAACAATAACAACTATGAAAATAACCCTATTCAAAACAAAAGATCAAGACAAATAGCGAAGCAGCAGCAACAGCGGCCGACCACCATAAAAAGAAAAAAAAATAAAAAGAAACAAATAAGAAAAAAAAACGCCTCTTGAACTGACTGCTTTGCGTCGTTACTGCTCGCTCTCACACTCTCTTTCTTTCGCTCTGTCTCTGTTGCGTCTCCTACACTCATTCTCTCTTTGTCACGCTGTCACTCTCTTTATAATGCCTCTTCACATTGCGTGGTCGTTGCTACTGCCCATTTTTTTCCCATCACCGCCGCCTGTGCTCTTTGCTTGCTATTTTTACAGCACACATCAAAAATTAAATAAAGTTTACTAATACAATCACACAACGCACACGCATACTAGTGCATTTGCAAAGGGCACGCAACCGAAAAAAAATTTCTAAACGTACAACAAATTTATAATTTACCTTTGGCGATACACCTTGCAGTTTCTTTTTATTATTTGTAATTAATTCTTAATTCAGTTTTCATTCATTTGCATAAACACACAAAATTTCTTAATTCAATTTTCCACATCGAATTTATATGTGAAAATTTCTGTGTTGTACAAAGCACACACGCACACACACACAAATGTGCACATATATATATATATATATAAGTATATATACTGGGTGGGGGAGACCAGCACAGTTACACTTTGGCTTCTGCTTTGCACTTATGTTTGCATATACATATACCCACACACACACACAATTTATATATGTATGCAGTACAAATACAATTTTAGCTTCTCAATTAAATTTGATTTTTTTTTCACACGCGTGATTTAGGCTTATTTTGCGCGACTTGCACTTTATCACAATTTACCAGTGTTAAGCGTTGGACACGTCCGTTCCGAGCGAGTTGAGAGGCTGAACTGAATGCAAAATGTATTTCAGATGTTTTACCAGGCAGCTAGTGCTAGAAGCGTCGCTTCGACTAGTGCCAACGACCCAACCATTTTGTATGAGTGCGAGCGTGATAACCGTATAGCCGCACAACACTTGTTCGTTTGCCTAAGTCGCAGCTGTGTGTGCGAGCAGCAGCACATATAGCACTGCCTGCGCTCTCAGATACTTTTTTAACAGCTGCGCTCTCGGCACTCAGATACTTTTTCCTGCAAATGCTCTTTGCTCACAGCTTAAGAGCGATGGCCATTGCCAATATAGAAGACATTTCCATTAACTCCTGGGCTTTGGGTATGGTAGATATATATATTCGCACTACCCAGTTTGAACTAGATTAGCATGCAAAAAATATACAGTTCATATATTAACCCAAGCTAAATAAACTGTAATCAAAAATGAATTAATCCCAGTTAATAAAACATCTCGACTTCTTATCAGAAATCCATTATTATATTGTCAAGTACTATCGCTTGAGAAAATGCAGGCAAATATTTCAGTTTCAAAATAATAGTAGTAAATTCTAAGAAATTATTGTGATTGTATAAATCTTTTGCAAATTGTTTTTTCCTCTCCAATTGTTTGTCCAACAAAAATGTTGCTACAAATATTTAATATTTACTTGCGGAAGCCAATGGAACACCTCCTGTGCCCTCTCTACGCCTATGTAGCTTCCGCGTCGACTTTCCCAATGGTTATCGAAGCAAGCTAATTAAATTGTCGACCAAAACAAGAGACGTAGACAGTGCAATACAAAACAAAAAAACAAAAATAAAAAAAAACAGCTGTTTGTTAAGTGCCGATCCGTCCCTTATCGTTCGCATCTTATCGGCCGTATAGCTTTCTATATGCAATTCCATAATATGCCGGACTCTATATACCAGTTGGGCAAAAGTCATATAAGTTACGGGCGGCAGATTCCATAACGATTTTCATTTCGACGAACCTCTAAATATAGCTTTCTAATTAATCAAAGCATTTTCCAGGGCCGGGGTCATTAGCGCTGTATTAAGATTATTGATAATGCTAATACGGCGTATTTTGGACTACAGTAAAACGTATCTAAACATGACTTTGGCTAAACTGAACACCGAAAATGATACAGTTTTAACAGCACACCCCTTAGGTGTGGCTATATATCATTTCATAAATTTTATGAGAGGCTCTAAAGTAATATAACTGTCCAATTTTTGAGCTTTGGCTTTAAAACTGTGCAAGATAGTTTTTGCCACTCCCCCTGAGGGGCGTGACAACTATACAACATATAGATTCTTCTGATATGACACGCCCCTAATAGGGCATAATCTATATACATACTGTAGACTTTTTGATAGGGGGCTTCTCTACACGAATTGATATCTATTTAAGTTTAAGACTTTCTTGCTTTGCTAGCTTTAATAGCTTATTTACATGCATATGTATGTCTGAAAAGAGATACTATTTCCCAACCTGTCTTGCCTCTAGTGGGCTTATCCAAAAATTTTTAACATTTTATTGGCTGACAGCACCAACGAGTTAATGTTCCAAATTTCAAGTTACTAGCTTCCATTACGGCAAAATGTTTTGCGTTCATTCAGACAGATTTACGGACAGCAAGACGGACATGTACAAAAGTCATAATCACTGACTTTTGTACAATGTCCATCTTGCTATTCGTCCGTCTGGCTGATATACGTCCGTATTAGGGTTATACTGTAAATTGAACTTCTAAAGTAGAGCTCTAGGCTATTTAAGCTGTCGAGCAGAAATGCATTCTATATATGGAATGGGTATGACAAGAACTTGTGCTTAGACAGAACAGATAGAAATGACGTACAACTGACGTACTTATTGCAATTGGCACGGTTAGTGTAAGACCTGGCCGGCGATATCGCCGGAATATAACAGTAAAATAGCGTGAGCAGTCAATGGGCAAATGAAGCAGCGTCTCTGGCATGTACTTTTTTTTTGCCTATATATATTTTGGCACGTTCCGGATACATATAAATGGCATATATGTATCTGTGTATGAAAAGGGGAAAACAATTTTGTCCTGTCGTTAAATGTCAATGCCTATGGAAAATGCTCGAATCGTGACGCAACAATATGATATTTTTACATCAAACAGACGGAAATAGGCAGACGGACAGACTGGAGGAGCGTGGAGCGTAGGCCGCTGATAAAGTGCGAGAGGCGACAGAAATGACGCATACGCCTAAATAGACCGTACATACCTTAAACACTCGCTAAAGAACCGCTGATAAGGGGTGTGGCAGACTTCACGTTAAGGCAGGCTGTTTATTGCCTATAACTGTGCATAACACAGAGCGAATTATTTTTGTTATCTTAGTACTATCTTTCCAGGCATAACCATAGCTAAGCTAATGATTAATAAATGTTTGATGTTTTTATTGATTTAATTCTAATAATCAATACTTTAAATATTGTTGATTCTAAATTGAAATAATTGTTAAAGAATGATTCACGGCGAAAAGCTGAAATTCAATAAGTAATCAGCAGCCGACAGTGTTCGACTAGATAGTGTCGAGCACTCCCGACTAGAGTACTCTTAATTGATATAGATGTAGTGGGAGTTGTTGTTTCAATCATTCTTGGCTTCATGCATAATAAGTTCTTACTTCTCGTAGTTCTAGTTGGGAGTGCTCGACTAGGAAATACTCTAAGCTTTGCATTGAAGAGCTCTTTGTTCTCCTGCTTCTTCTGAATTCCCATTTTCAATTACTTATAGCCAGTTGCAAAGACACACTAAACATTATCGAAAAGTTGATGCTTTCACACAGAGACACACACAAGGGTTCAGAGTTTAGGAGCACAGCCAACAGCAAGCATGCTGCTCACATATTCACTAGATATATATACTATGCACGATCTCTTATATAATACTTTACATTCCACATTTAAGCATCATAATTTATTCAGTCATAGCCTTCAACTAGCTGCCGCTGCCGCTGCTGCTGCTGCCGTTTGACCCTGGACGCCAGGCAGCCAAATGGGCGCCGCCATTCAGGCTCGTTGCTATTGTTTGCCTGAATTTTGCATCCTTGACATTGGCATTGACTTTGCATGGAGGCTGCCCCTGTGCAATGCACAAAAGACCCTTTCACAAGCAGCAAGTGCCTGCAAATTGAGCAAACAAAACTGATTTTCAGAGATGACAACAAAATGTCGTGCCTAAGTCCACTTTCACGAGCTCAACTTTAAGCGTGACAAATGAAGTTGGTTTAATTTTTTTAAGGGAATCTTTACAATCTTTTCAGTATTCCAGTAGACAACAGCAGTTTTCTAGCCTCAGCTGCCATAATCGGCACGTATTAACAGCTCACTTAACTATCACAAGACTTTCACGTGAGTCACTTGGGCCAATAAAAATTGTAGCGCATGTTTTTACGCCGCCTGTTGATTAGTTTGCCCAGTCCATATATTATATATACTATGCATATATATATATATATTATATTTATATTTGTGTTTACTCGCAAACTGTTTCGTGTTTGCCAATCAAAAGTTCTCATACATTCATTATAGACTCACATAAGTATATATGAATGTATATATGTATAAGTATATATGAATATATATTCATATACATATGTTTATTTACTAATATTATCATATTCAGTTCACAGTAAACACTCGATAATTGTAACTTTTACAAAACTGAACAGCTATTGTTCTGTTTTCTTTTTGAGGAATTTAGAATTGACTCAATTCAAATTAAGCTTATATAATTGTATATTTAATAGTGTTTATATTATTTTTCTTAGCTGACAACATTTGCGTGTCTTCACTGTACTTTGAATTTGACAATTTTCAATTTTTAGGCTTCGCTATCGCGTCTTAGTCATGCCTGATCTTTGGCAAGCCAATTTCAATGACAGCTGCCAGTAAAATTTAATGGAAATTGTCACTCAAAGTGGGTGGATTGGACTATGATATATACCCTAAACTGTTGTCACTTATAGCGAAATCGTGTTCATCTGTTAAGTGTTTTGATTTGCGCCAGCAAAACACATTATCTGGCGAAACTTATGCAAATATCGGGCGACATCTGATTAACGAAATCGAAGCAGCGTCGGCATGCACAGCACGTTATGGATGAGCTGTCAATGGGAACTGCAACCGCGAACTCTCACCTTTATGGTCCTTGTGTGCATCTCAATGATGTGCGGCAAGGCTGGGCAGGGCACGGCAAGGACAGGGTCGAGTAGGCTGACAAGGCTGTGCGGCAGGACTCCCACTCGCTCTCTTTCTATCTGTTCCATCTATCTATAGCTGTGCGTGGCATTGGGCGGGCATTAGCTAATTGAAGCCACGAGCCACTGCACAAATCGGATGCGTGCTGCAGAGCAATTGGTTTGTTTTGTTTCGTTTTGTTTGCCAGCGCTAATAATTTGATATTATTATATTATATATACAGGAATTTTAGCATTTGAATTTCAATTTCCATTTGCACTCGACAATTTCAGTTTTAGTTCCAGGCAGTGCCTGCCTGCCAGTCTGACTATCTGTCTATCATTCTGTTTGGGAATTCGGGGTAAGACAATTTTTATTGAAAACACGCGCTGTCGGCTCGTTTAATTGAAAACAGTCGGCAGTCGGTAGGCGGCAGGCAGCAGGCGGCAGGCGGCAAGGCGGCAAGTCGCCAAGCCGGCAATTGAAATTTGCAATAACAATAAAGTTTACCTATTCGTTTAGCCAATAATGTGACTCACAATGCAACTAAATTGAGTGAATAACATCAACATCCATCAGCTGCTTTCATTTGGGTTACCCATTGTCAGAAATCACAGCACAACTGATTTACGAATTAAATTAAACAGCTTAGCTCAATGCAAGTAGAACACTGTGAGTGTGTGAGCTGATTATTATTAAGAGTTCATTTTTGCTATATACATATATAATTTATAGCACATAGAAGCATCTCGTGTAGTCTTTTCAGCTGCGGAATTTTAAGCAATCTAATTATAATAACTATCAACTATAATATATTTTATATGATTGGCTGTTTTTTTTTTCCATTCCCTACCCAAAAATATCTCATAAAAATACCCAAGAAAACTTTTGAAAAATGCTTTGGCAGTGCTATTTCAAATGAATTTTTAATACATTTGATCAACAGTAGTTATTTACACATATATATAGAAAGTATATATATATATATATTATATCAATATATTGCACAGACAACAATAGCCCTGACATTGAAGGAAAACTGGCAGCAAAGACGAAATGAAAAGCATTTTACGATTGACTATTGCGAAAATCTAAACAATTTACTTGAAGTAAATGCAGACAGAGACAGAGACAGAGAGAGAGAGAGAGAGATAGGCAGGGAGAGAGAGAGGGGAGGGGGGGGGGGGGGGGGATTAAACACAATTAGCACGCCGGGACGTCACTTCTTAGCCGGAACAATGACCACGAGCTGAATCCGTGAACAGCCACGCAACACCACGCCACCCCAGCTGCCCGGCGTATTTGCTTCCGCCTTGATATTGGCTAGAAATCGGGCATTGACTGGGCGCCGGCACGAGGCATCAGGCATGAGGCATGAGCCACAAACAAAATAGTTTGTAGCAATGTGTTGAATGAACTAACCATTGGCCACCAGCCCAGGGCCTCCCCAGAGCACGATTTCAATCTATAAAAGAGCTCCTCGCACTGACCATGCCAAACGACGAACGACCGAACTTTATTAGCAGCTGTTGCCAACTAAGCTGATAGAAATCTGTGGGCGGGCAGGCAAATATGTTGGAGTTATGCCAAAAGAATTTCAATGCTCAGCAAGGGCACTACTTGATGAATGCGAATCGGGCCCCTTAAAACTGTTTAAAAAAGCCAAAATCAAGCCAATTATTGAGCGCATGTTTGACGATGCATCAGAGCAGCCCAAAAAAGTAGGCAATAGCTTAGTGGAACACCAGGAGCAAAGATCTATGTGACAGCTACGATTATATTAAGTCTATAATTTAAAATATTTAAAATTTAAGAAGAAACCATTACGCACAGCCGACTATAAATAGAGAGCAAAGCATTCATGACCGACTCAGCCAATGTCAATGGCAACTGACGAAATGTTTGGCCCACATTACATTTATTTCGGTTTCTGTTTCTATTTTTATTTCAATTTCAATTTTATTTTTTATTTTCTATACATTTTATATAATTCCTTTTCATGTCTGTTCTTTGGCAAACGGAAACGAATTTACGGCGCAAAAATTTCTATACAATATATATAATATAATATGATATATGTATATGTAGAGCTGCGCGACAAACCTAAAAATAATGCCCACAGCCCGACTATAATTATATGAATTATATAAATATTTGAATAGCATTTGTAAATTGTACATACAAAGTACATACTTACATACACACACACACACACACACACACATACAAACCTGTGCAGATCAAGTTTAATTTAATGCCAACGATAAGAAAAATAAATAAAGCAAGGTTGCCAACCAGCTAGCTCGACGGCACAATGCGCTACCAAATGGCAGGTGATTGGAATAGCAATTGCAATTGTAAACTGAGAATGTCTTTCAGCACAAATTGTTAATTATGTTTTTCGTAGTTATTATTGACAGCCTTAAAGCGTCTCATTAGTTGTGCGCCCAACTGATATGCCCCACTTAGTGTAGGGTACACGCAAAAACAATGTGCGAATCATAGTGTGAATTGCAAATTCGTGATGTTGCACATAAGCAAAAAGGAAATTTGTTGACGTGTCGACCCACAAAAGAAATAAAATATAAACAAAAACAAGCGTGCTCTAGTGGAGAGTTCACGACTACAAGATGCCCTTTAAACCAAAGACTTGAGCATGCAAAGTTACTTTAAAATGCCTTGAAAGTTGCTAAAATATATTAACTTTTTTTTTATTATTTTTATTCAGAATCAAAAATGCTGCATATTAAGATGGATCACAGCGGGACACCATTTCGGCAGGCATGAGGATATTATGAAAGACTTACCAATCAAAACCGTTATAGACATAATACCACATGGACAATATAGACATAGCCACATCAAGCAATCAAAACAATAAACACCCATCTCACTTTAAACCTCTAGCACAAGCCCTCACTTTTAATACTTTTGAGTTACTCCTGATAAGACTTCAAACACCCTTCCCAGCTTAACTACCCAATGGCCAATGGTGGCTACCCACCAAAAGAACACATTCATTAATCCTATACCATTTTAACAATTAACAAACCAATATTTTAATTTTTAAGCTCACATCAAGCGCTAATTATAAAAAAATGCATCATTGAAATTTATTTATTTATTTTACTTTTTTCCAGACTTTGGTCAAGCTGGAATTAAATCTTTGTATACTTGCACATAGAACTAAATATTATATATATAGATCTATATATCAACTCATTGTTCTCGTACTTTTATGTCACATAAGTTTCCATTAGGCCATTATATCCTTATGCTCATATCGAATGTGCTTAGGGTATACGCATCGAAAACCAAATCAGACTAATACATAAGCAGACAGCTAAGTACTCGAATTATTGTTAATGTCTTGTATTTTGTTATATAGCTCGACAGTCGACTTTAATGCATTAGAAATAATTTGCTTTTCTTTTCGCTTACGTCAACGGCTAGCAAAATGGAAAGCTTTGCAAAGAGGGGCGGGCCTTAGTACATTTTTAGCGACAACAAAACGCTGACCAGAACCTACATCAAAACGATTCCCTCACTCACTCGCTATACGCATCGTACGTAATCGCGGACAGCATCAGCATTAGCATCAGCAATGATCTATGGCGAATCGTTCCCAACTCAACTGAACTGTAAACAGGAGGGGGCATCATTCGCTTTCAGTTTCTTCCGGCGTCGTAAAAGGCAAACGTTTGCTTCTTCAATCTGTCTAATGACATAAACAAAAAGCTGCTTCGTCAGCAGCAATGGGAATTTGCTATTTGTTTTCACGAAATGTTATAAACAAATGAAGAAAATATAAACAAATGATGAATGTAAATGGGCCGCCTAAGGATTTCAAAAGGGTGTTCTCTCAATAAACAATATTAAATAGAATAATATCAAGCAAATAAGTTTGGTTTCGTTGGGAGTGCCCAACTAGAAGATACCCTGACTTCGGCCCCTTTGTATTTAATTTCAGCGAAATAAGTGAGATTTCTAGACTTGCAATGTTTGGTATAACTTAAGTGCAATAGATTATCAAGGACTTGAAAGAATTTCCATGATTTCTATAGCTCTTATAGACACTAAATACCTACGAACAGGGTTGAAATAGTAAATATATAGATTATGAAGCCGTGCTCTCTGTTAGATTTATTTTAAGAACCTAATTATATGATTTTTACCCACTTTCAGTCGGCTTAGATAACATATCGCATATGCTGTAATATACACCTCCACCAAATCCTCACTAAATAAATCTAATTACTGACAGCCTACAGCTGTTTTCATATATTATTCAATATATTTACCCCTTGGCTATACAGCAGCGATGCAATTCAGAATGATTATTCATGCACGAAATACGTTCACATTTGGCACGAATCTAGATATGAGATATACATATATATGTTGCATATACATATGTAATTCAGTGCGCAAATATGCATATAATTTTAATGAGCATATTTAACATTTAATTATTATAATTCAGCTACTCATATCAAAAGAATTTTCCAAGTGAAATCGTGCAAATATATAATCTTCTCTATCTCTCTCTCTCTCTGTCTCTCTCTCTATCTATATATATTTATATACTTATACATTTGTTCTAGCATGTCAAATCAATTAAATTTGATATAATTTCGCATGTGCGGAAAAGCTGAAAATGATCGCAATTCATTATTTTCTTCAATTAGATTTTTGCATACATTTAAAACATTTGCTATAAATATGAATATGAATATATATATATATATATATATATATTAATTTATTATACAACTTGTATATCTAAGCATTTGCACAGTTCTTGGCACTTCTTCCAAGTCTTTTATAAAGTTCAAGGATGCATAAATATTCCATAATTTATAATCATTTCAAGGAAATTGTCTTATAAACATTTTTTGATATTTATGTATTTATATATATATATTAAGTTATATATATATATAAAGTTATATATTATCGAATTCTTTTTCGATTTTAGCCATTTACATATGCAATTTTCTAGAGAAAATACCAAAACCCAAGCCAAAACTGGATAAGTAAGAATGTAAATGATGTCATGCGAAATTGGTGTCTGGAAATTCCTACCCTTTGCATTATTGATTTCCGACAGCACTTGACATGTGAATTATATATGCGAATGTATATATGTGACTCTCATTCAGACAGCAAGTTAATAGTACTAAATTGTTCTTAACTTCTCGTTTAGCGTAAGCAACTCGCAGTCACGCACCCAAATCCCAGTTAGCCCCAAGAAACGGAACTTGAGCCCACTCAAATTGCTTATCTAATCGGGTTGTCACACACATATATGTGTACAGTAAATACTTAATGGGCACCCAGTCTGCACGAATCAATTTCGTCATAAATAATGTGAAATTTATGGGATTTTCGATTGTCAGCATTTCTTATGGATTCGCTACAGTTTGCTGCTAATTAATAATAATTATCAAATTGGACAATAATATTGACACAAGTAAGCCAGCCTATATGGCCGAGTGTGCACTTGAGTTTAACATCTGATAATTATTAATAATGGATGGAGCGTGTGTCCAACTAACTCACCTGTGCCTCACCATATGCCCCGAACGGCACCTGCAAACAAACACAGAAAATCATATTTAGTTTTTTCATATAATTTTCTTCTTTTTTTTTTTTGCCAAATTTTAGCAGAAGCTCATTAAAAGTCGGCCAAATTAACGAATTGCGTTGTAAACTATGCTGCAATTTACCATAAACTGCTGCGCATTAAGTGACGCACTGGGTAATCCAGAATGGCAGCACAGGCACGACTAGGGAATATCCTGTAAACAGTTGCCTAATATCTAGCTGTAATAGATGTGAATATATATAGATATATAATTTACAGCTACTGCCCCATTTTTTAGCGAGTTAGTCAGATAGGCCCAACAAAGGCATAACCAGTATCCAGCTGAGTAACATTCACACTTCCGTAAATACATACAATTTAGTCATGTATAATAGAGTATGAATAATGTCAATTTGTGAATTGTTCAACGAGCACGACTCAAAGATATCCTACAACCAGCTGTGCCATATTGAAGCTTTTGTTACTTAGATATAAATGAGGTATATAGACTTTGAACGTTTTCACACACATGCCTTTCTTCAAATAGTTTAACTAAACTCGAGACTTGGAGATATTCTTTAAGCAGCATGGATTGAATATTTCTGTACAGACATTGGGCAACAAAAACCTGATATACATAGAACAACTATTTTAAGTTTTATTGACAACTGCGAATTTGTGATAACAGATAGTGCAGATAGGCGATCCTCACTCCAAGAAGCATTAGAACTTCTTGTGTTCAAAAATCAAGGCAACAACTGGTTTTAGAGGCAATTTTTTCAAAGGTTTAAGCAATTATTTGAAAAGCTGCCTACCTCGACAAACTAAAATCAAAAGAAGCCACAAAGGAAATTCGCTCGAACGCACATGACGTGATTTACTCATTAGCACTACGTTGTTTTCAATTTGTTAATCAAATTTAAGAGAGTATAATTATTATGTGCCTCACCTACGTAAAGAGGACCATCATTTAGAACACCTGCTTAGCTTAGCTTAGGGCGGGTAGTGGAGTGCTGTGGGATGTTTTATCTTAACATGGCATGAATGTGATAGAAACTGCTTTTCATTAGTTGCAAAATTTGTTTCGAAGTAAATGGACGCTATTTCAATTAGGCGCACTGTATAAACTTATGTAGTTGACGCATAGGAATTAACTTTTCTGTATCCTCAAGCAACATATATATATATATATATATATATATATATATATATAAAATAATTAAGGCACTTCTCTTCAAGTCTTTTTGAATAGATACATTCTACTAGACGTAGCTAGTACATGCCACCTACTTCTTATATACATTCAATATACCCACATCAATTTGTAAAGGGTATAGCACCCCTCAGCCAACATCAGCAACAGTAATACAAACAATATAAGCCCTAGCTGGGGCTACAAAATATTCATGTTTTTTTGGGGCACTTGAATTGCGTCTTTGCTTTATGCTTTTCTATCGCGATTCAACAAAATTGAAATACTATTACGTTTCCCATGCAGAAGGAATCAAATTTCAGATTTGTCGCTTACCTGGAGCCGTAAATAGGGGACCCAAAACAAACAAATATACAAGAAAATAACGATAAATCTCTGAATATTAACCATATCCATACAAATATCATCAAAATTGGAAACCTCTATAACTAGCCAGATCAGATATCGTATAGTTGAAGTATACATACGCTGATTTCAGAGTGTAATAACCGGAATGATCAAATGGAACAGTTTATACATATGTAATACCCATAGAAATACCCATTGAAAGCTCTGCTGCTAACCGGTTCGACGTTTGTCGTTGTTGCTAAAAGGAATCGATGAACGTCGATGAGACCTTGACAATCTCAATTGCTTTTCCCCGATAATTTATGCTGTTGAGTCAGCTAACTGTAACAAACAAAAGAAAAGCGGCTTAAAGTCTTATGTGTATATATTTGTAAATACACGTTAGTTAAACAACAGTTATCGCTATAATATAGTTATTGAATTTTATTTGCAAGTAAAACAATTCTATGCTTTAGTTTTTAGTAATAATCAATGCCCAACAATGAAAACCAAGCCGATAAATTTAGTCTAAATAAATTCCAGTCTGACAGTCAAATCTGGTTATACATTTATACATTTATTGCCGCAATGAATACCTTCCATACATTAAGACGGATGTACGAAGTGCTCCATAGCCATACAGAATATATACATATATATCTATATTTGTTGAATACATTGCGGCTGTGTGATTCGGTTCGTGTGTTTCTTGTTGCCTAAAACCTAAGAACTTATGCCTAATTACGGCTTTTATACTCATTATTATTTTACAACTGAACGCCGTGTCCCAAATTCGAGTACTACGAACAAGCTACATTGACAGACAACTAGGATTGCAAAGTGTGTGTGTGTGTGTGTATCAACTATATTCACGTATACATATCCTATGGTGTAGTATAAAAATATATATTTATATATATTTATTTATATATGTATGTATCCAGTTATTTTCTTTTTACATCTAGATGCCTGTTTAGGATTTACACGCCGAGCAGGCACTCGGAGTTGCCGGCAATGTCGGCAAACTGCGCTGGCTACGCCTGCGTCACAAAATACATCTCCCCGGATGAGCCGACGACAACGGCATGCGTATCACCTGTTGCCGTTGTGCCGCTGAGGGCATTTGGTGCCGCGGCTATCATGCTGGACATATCGGTGCCATTGCTAACAATGCTAACGGCACCGCTGAACGCCGCATTGGAGCTGGTGGTGATAATTGTTTGCGTTTCGCTGACATTACTGCCATGATCTGTATTCTCTACATGATGTTGCAGACTGTCGATGTGATCGTAGAGTGTGGAGCATTCACCACACTTGTACAATGGATCAACGCATTCCGGATGCTTGCGCTCCACATGCCATCGCAGATTGGACGCATTGGAGAAATTCTTGCGACAATTGGCCACGCCACAGCAATAGGCTCGTTGCTGATGCGTCTGCCTGTGCCTGTAAAGGATCGCCTTCGATTTGAATGTGCGATTACAGATGTTGCACAACGGCGTATTCGTTTCAGCATCGTGCGTCTTCATGTGCATGCGCAGCATGCCTGGCCCCTTGAAACTCTTTAAGCAGATCTCGCACTGTGGCTGCTTTTTGCAATTGGCCCGTATCCAATTGGTGTGCGAGTGCATGTGATTCTGCAAGCCCTTGAACTGCCGGAACTCCGTGCTGCACAGGTGACAAATGTAGCGTCCCGAGCCTAGCGGTGAGGTGTGTTGCCGAATGAATTCCGTGACCAGATTTGCATCTATCTCGTAATTATCATCAGCACCCGCTGCTGCTATCACTGACGCTGTTTGCACCAGCTGCCGCGAATTGGCGGCCGCCAGCTTGCTGCTAATGGTGGGTGGACTATGCTGGTGGTTGCACGGCGTCTCCACCAGTTGTGTTTGCGTTTGCGTCGTGTTTCCACGACGCGCACGTTTCGCTGAGCTGGGCGTGGGACTGGGTGTGCTACTGACATGTAATGTGGGCGCAACCAATGCATCCTGTCCAAACTCCACTACTGCATTTTCCAACGATATGTTATGCAGGTCCACAGACTGCTGTTGCTGCTGCTGCTCCTGTAACTGTTGTTGCTGCTGTTGCTGCTGCTGTGGATCGACATCAATGAAGGTCTGATCCATGTCGCTGGCGCTGACATCACCATCGGGCGGTTCCATTATTGCATAGTTCAACTCATCATCGACATCGCCGCCGAGGCCGTGATCCTGTTCATCGGTTATATACTCGCATTCATCCACATTGGTCATGGCATCGCCATCTACTTCCCCATCACCATCGTCAAGCATATCGTCCTCATCTAATTGAATCTCCTCTATGATAAAGTTGTCATCGTCCTCGTCCTCGTGCTTGACTCCATCCTCATGGTCCAGCAGTTGCTCATCAAAGTATTCGTCTGCCTCCTCTTGTGTGTCGCTCTGCGTGTATTCCTCGTCAATGAGCACCTGACGATGCTGGTCCTTAAGAAAGTCTTGCTGCTGATCATCGTCCAGTACTATCGTCTCAAATGTGTGACCCTTGCCATCCAAGTGCTCGTAGACCTCGTCCAAATCCTCATCGTCCATTTCGCCATCGTGCAGAAGCTGGACATCCGCATCAGCTAGCGAAGCTCCACTACTCGTTGTGCACATGTCCGTTGTGGTGGTCGTCGTAATCGCCGGCGCGAGACTTCGCTGCGGCACCAACTGCACCAGCTGTAACGTCTGTGTGCCATTCGGCTGCTGAACAATTTGTAACGTTTGGCCATTGGGTGCCTGAAGCAACTGTGGCAGGAATTGCGCCTGTGCCGACGCCGCAGCATTCGATGCTGTCGTTTGTGGGTTGATAATTTGCGCCAGCTGCGGCGTCACAATTTGCGTCGTTATAAACTGTCCATTTGGCAAGAGAATTTGCTGTGCCGTCGTTGTTGGCAACAGTTGCGCAGGTGCCGGCTGCAGCGTTGGCAGCTGAATTTGTTGGATCTGCTGTTGTTGTTGTTGTTGGGGGAGCAACGGAGGAGGCGGCGGCGGTGGTGCCGGCTCCGGCAGTAGCTGAACCATCTCCTGCTGTTTCTTTGACTGTCGCGACGTTCCCTTGCGCTGCAATGGTTTCAGTTTGTTCTTGGGCTGTTTGAGAGTAGACGAGAGTATCGTTCAATTAAAATGAATGAAGCATGTCTATCAAATTTGTACCTTCGGCTGTTGTGGCTGCTGTTGTACTTGCTGTGGCTGCTGCACAAGATAAATAGGTGACTGTTGTTGCTGCTGTTGTTGTTGTTGTTGCTGTTGTTGTTGCAGTTGCTGCTGTTGCTGCAGTATTTGTTGCTCTAGTTTGTGTTGCTGCTCCTCCAGCTGTTGCTGCTGCTTGAGCTGCTTTTGTAGCAGTTTCTGCTGCTTGCGCTCTTGCGGCGTCAGTGATTCATCCATAACGAGGCGTACCGTCAGGCTTTTTATATATTCGCGCAGTTCTTTATCGCTGCGCTCGACAAGTGACTTAAATGCATGATTCCGACTGACCGCATGGACGCATTGCACACAGATTTTATCGGGCCAGCCCTCGGTGGGCTCGACACGCACACTGGTGCAGTCCATAAGCATTTCGGGCACTTTTTCACTAAACAGCGGACGCATTTCTTTGCGCTCTGAAATGCATAAGCGGCAGATTTTGTCCAGTTCAAGCACCTTCTTGCGGTCCATCATGACTGTAGCTTCACTAAATACTTCAATTGCAGTTTCTTTCTAAAAAGCATCAAAAAATTTAACACTTGTTGCCTAATGTTACCATAAACCTTTGCCAAACGTGAAAATGTATGAGAATTTTCGTAGATAAGCGTAATTTCAAATTTTGGCGCTTCATATATTCTGGCAGCGCTAACGTTTGCCCAACGCTCTGGCAACCCGCCGCTAGCGGTGCAAGCGAGACAACTATATAAGTGACACGACACGACGACGACGACAACTAGTTATACACAATTTACCATCCTGGTATTGGTGCGAGCGAAAAATCATATTTTTACTACTTTCGCAGCAAACGAAACAAATATGTTTTGAATTTATTAACATTATTCTTTCAACAATTATCCGTTTAAATTCTCATACTTTTCGCACTTTGGGTCAAGGTTTTGAACCGCATAAGCCAAATACCGACTTACCCAAGCACTATTTATATAATTTATGTAGCCTCCCTTCGCCTTTTCACTGCATTCGACATTAAATTATTTTTTAAATATGGCCGCGTCACACGATTTCAAAGCGAAAAACTCATTTTATTTCACATTTTAAGCACTAAAACGCGAGTTTGTTTTGAATTGATGCGAAACAAAAACAAATGCTGCACCAGTTGGTTATTCTGGCAAGTAAATGAAATAACTAGACTTCGTCCAGTGCCAAATTAATAAAAATTCGATGAATGAAATTTCTGTGGAACCGCAGTGGTGCTGTTTCTGCTTTTGTCTTCTTCTGTCGACTGCAGAATCCGCGAGTTAGCTGAAACGACGTGAAACGACGTTACCCACACACTTGCGCCACACATATATAGAGCTCTCTTTTTTGCTTCGCCCTGTCTTCTGTTTGTGTGAGTGAGATATGCGTATGTGGCGTGGCTATAGGCTCGGCGCTGCCAACTCGCTCAAACAAAAACACACCAAATTTTGAGTAGAAAACAAACAACAAATACGCATACATATGCAAATTCTTTGTGTAGGTGGAATATAACAATTAAGCTTAATAACTAAACGGTTAATAATAAGAATAGGTTGTTTTTTCAAGATGTGAACTACATACCTTTTGCGTATTAACAGGACGCCAGCTAGCGGATTTCACATTTCACAAAACATGCAACACACTTTTTTTCACAATTTTCACTGTGCCTTGCTTGCACTTTTTGCGACTTTCTGTCGTCCGCCAATGCACTTTCCAATAGATAGGCACATTTATAATTTAGCAACTGCTCCACAAAACACTCACTCGCATCACACACGCCCACGTAACAGCTGCGCCGGGTACGAATACTTTAAGGACTGTCATGCCATGACGAAAGCTCTTATAAGGTGTCGTCGAAACGGGCAGACATTCAGTTGCCATAGTAAATGTGACGTCACATACGCAGGGCTCTAACATTGTCGTTTAACAGAGCTATCGATTTGTCAATAACAGCAAAAGTCAAGCCAAGCAATCAGCTGCTCGAAAATAATATAATGAATTTTGTTTTGAATTCAGAAAACTTTAATTAATTTTTTAACCAAATTTGTATAATTTCCTGTATGGAACATATAAAAAAGGTGTTTAACTTCTAAGCGGCATTAGCCTGCTTGCTGCTGGTGTTGGCCAGCTCGTATTTTTGCCTCTCCTTCGTCTTTTTATTGTAGACGCGAACAATTCCATAAACTAGAATAAGAACAATTATGCCAAAGAGCAGGCAACTGATCACAAACCAGGGATAGAAGGACGAATCATCAGCCTGCTGATGTTCCGGCTCCCATTCCGTAAATATCGCGGAACCATTTACGCTCATCCTGGCTGGCGCTGCGTCCATATCCCTGAACAGCGATGCTTTGACCAAATTATCAGATTCCGGTGATTCGAATGCCGGTTCGGTTTCGTCGATGCGCACGAACGTCAGCTGGACACCAGATATGGGCTGCTTGTAGTGTTGCAGGCCAAAGCCATAGTAATTGTACATGTCGGCGCTGATCTCTCGATGCTGATCCACCCACTGGCCAATCACTTGCACCTTAACTTCGCTGCGGGCATCCATGGTGCGTCCAAAGTATGCCTGTTCCTGCACATCTATGCCGCCCACACCGTCTATATCCAGCTCAACCATAGACCCACGATGCTCGAGCAGCAGCGGCAATTTCTCCAGCTGCTCATTGTTGTAGATGCTGCTCGTGTTTAAGCGAATCTTCTCAACAAATGCATAGCTAAGACTGCCATAGATAGGCTTACGGTGCCCGCTGGGATTCTTGAGTAAACCGGCGCCGAGACGCATTTTGTAGCTATTGGTTACGTTGCGCCATGGCTGGTAGGTGATGTTGCGGAGCTGGTACATCAGTGGCTGTAGCTCCACTAGGACATTTATGCTGTCATCTGCACCATACTACAATGCGGTAGAGTTAAATCTAGCTAGCCTGACCACAATATGTACCCTGTACTCACGAAGTTATCCTCAAAGATCATGACCACGCATGTGAACAGATTGTCCATCACATTGTTGACCAGATCCGTGTGACGGAAGTGGCAGAGCTCCGTCTTCTCGCGCTCCACACTCGTCGCCTTGGCAATGTAGCTGAGGCGCTCGCTGGGATTCAGTTCGGCTGCATAGTTTTGCAACATGATTTTATATGGTATCCAGGCCAGCAATGAGTCAACCTTTCCTTTGCATAGCTCACTCTGCACACCACGTCCAAAGAGCTCTCCGTTGAGCAGCTTGAAGAAGTGATGATTGCTCCGTTTGATGGTCAAGGAGCCGTGATCCGTGCACATGGTATCAACCAGTCTGTCCTATGGATTAGTCAATCACAAAATACTTAATTTAGCACACGCATAAATAATTTTGTTATCTGAGCTGTTCGCATTATCTAGCCACAGACACTTTTCCCGTTTGCTCGCTTTCTTTATCTCTCAGCTAATTGAATTGGGAATATCTATACAGTCTATAGAGTGCCAGTGCCAATTGACTTAAGCTGATTTATTTGCTGCAAATACTTGTTATAAACTCAATTTCCCATACACATACATTGTATGTATGTATGTATGTCTATGTGTCTATGAATCAAGTGCCTTGAAATTGTCAATTAAGGATTTCATAGCGTTCAACTGGTTCACATTGATTGCCCAAATCGAACTCTCAACCTTAACCTCGGCTGATTGATTGATCGAATGTCCACATAAGGTAGCAAATTTGAGCGTCTATTTTGATAACTCAATAGATGAGTGATAAATTAATCATATATGCGTATGTGTATATCTAGGCTTAATTGATTTATAATGAGGCCGCATCGGCAATTCATTAAAAAATTTGCACTCTGCTTAAGTGTTCGCTGAAATGCAATTTGGACTCACCTTTTCATTCGGCGTCAGTATTGTGGCTGTTATATTGCATTTAGTTTGACTTTCTATGGGTGCGACCATTTGACGTTTTATGTCCGACAAGAGCATTGGTTCCGTTTCTATGCAGAAATCTGGACGCTCCTCGTACGCCTGGCCACACGTGGATAGAAGCACGATCAGCGCAACACTCAAGACATAGTTTGATTCGTACATGGTGTCGTTTCGGTTACGGCTGGCGATGTAAAGTATTCCGCTATCGAGGTGCGCGCGCTATCGTTGGCAAATTGTAACTAAAACTCGCAATTCTAAGTAGTCAGCTATTTTGAGTGATTTCAAAGCATTCAACTTGACCGCAAAATCCCGATAAATACCGAATGTAGCCATATAACCATATTTATCTATGCGCTGAAGGATAAACTGGCAGATTCAGAACCCAAGCGAACGCGATCTCGATCGCTTGGCCAAACAACTGAATTGATTAATCATTGAACGAATACTTTTGGTCTGCGCGTCATTTCTCAATTTCGAGGCAGAGATAAGATAAAAAAAAAAAAACTGCGCAAACACCGCGACCCGATTACTGGGTGTCAATATAGTAATAGGTTCAAACATTTTTCCATTCACTAATTGCAGTGCACTCTGTACAGTAATACCTATGCAATATAATACATAATTAGCTTAAGAATTGTAACTATATTAAAAATCGAAATTTTAAACGGGTTTGTACTTAAAGTTCAGTTGTATAAATGTGAATAATTAAATTATAGATTATAATTACACTTAATAATAATTAAATATAAATATTGTTAATATAAAATATTCTTCTTCGAGTTTATTTTGCATGACACTTGACACTTTTTGTTTTATTAATAGAAAAGTATATAATTTTAAGATACTCTGTACACATCGAAATTGTTAAACAATTCTTTTTTTTAATAGTTTTTCTTTTTATATGCAATTGTGTTTCAACAAGTTGATTTTGTTGTTGTTGTATGAGTTGATTTCTTTTTTTTTTTTTTGGGCTTTTTACATTTTAATTTGTACAAACATTAACATAAAATAAATTTTTAATATAACAGCTAACAAAACTTAGCGATGATATAGCTTCTTTTGTATAGAGAGGGATAATAGCGAGCCCGACGTATTGGACAATTGGACAACGTGTATAGAGCTTTGGGCCAAGGCAGCGATACACAGTTAGTTTTCTATATCTGGGCTGGGCGGCTTATTCTGCGGATTTAGAAGATTATCAATATATATATGATGTGCGTTCAGTTGTTGGAAAATTTGAATAAACTTTACCATCGCTGCTGGTGTCGCCTTCAAATTCAATTTCATCGGCATTGGATAGCATTTCAAGATCGTCGTCATCGTCATCATCACCATCCTCTAGATCACTATCGTTATCATCATCGCTGGAGGAATCAATATCAATAAAATTGCGATTCCGATGGCTACGTAACGGGAAACCGAGAAAAGTTGGACCTAATGCAAATGCTGAGGTGAGTAGAGCATAAATTTGATTATAGGAATTTGGTTGTCAGATCACTCACCATTTTCAGAGCCCGTATCGGTACCCGTGTCGGAGCCCTCCTCATTGGATTCGGGCACCTCATCATCTTCCTGCAAGCATAGACAGAATATTAAATTCAATATCATCCATCTGCCGCATGAGCGTTCTGAGATCGATTGGTGCACCGGCACCGGCGCCGGCACCGACACCGCCCAGTGTACGTGCTCGCCGTCGCACACCAACAATTGAGCTGTTGGGTGCATGCTGGCGAGCTAGATTAGAATTGGCATGCGATGACTGTCTTAGCCGGCTTGGACGACGGGCGCGTGCCTCGTCGTCAACACCGCCAACACCAATGCCGCCGCCATTTGCATCTGCATTTGCATTTGCATCTGCGTCTGCGTCTGCATCTGCATTAGCATTGAGCAACGCCAAGTTTGGCTCTGGCGTATGTGGTCGCGCCGCTTCTTCGACGATGCGAATTAGCGCAGAGTCACCGCCTGGTGCATTGGCGGGCGGTGGCGGCTCCTCTAAAGCGGACGTGCCGCCACCTCTAACGACGCCCTCATCGACGGCACGCACCTCTTCTGAACGTTCGCTCTTTTTAACGCCAACGGCATATATCTTCACGTAGGTCTCCTGCTTCGAATCGTAGCCGCTATGATCCTCCACAACAGCAATTAAGCTGCCATTTGCACTGACGCTCAGATCGTTGATGTTACGCTTCACATCGATTGTTGCAATACTCGAATAGTCGTACGCATCCAAAACATTAAAGCTCGTATCGTAGGTGGTTGTCTCCATATCATGATCTCGATCAGCGCCCAAACTGGCACCATAAATAACATGCATTGGAGAAAATGTGCAGTTGCGCTGATCTAGCACCGGCACCGTCTGCAGCAGATGAAACGTGCGCAGATCCCACACCTCCGTATTTGCTATAATCTATGGGATATCGGCGGGATTTAATATGAATCGTTGCATTGTAATATGTTCTTCATGCTCACCTCCAGGCAATTGGGATGAAATACGCCCGAGATGCATTGATTGAACTTATCGAATTTGTGAATTTCTTTGTCGGATCGAACATCCCAGAGAACGCCATCTGCAAGATTGAAGTTAGAGTAGACTTTCTTAAGCTTTTCTCAATGTCGAACTCACCTGAGAGCAGCAGTTCGTCGGTGCGGCACAGCGTCGCTCTATTCTTGGTGTATTGATTGGGTATGGTGGGTGTAAATGTGGACACCTTGGAGCCCGTGTTGATGTCATACAGAACAGCGCACTGCAAGCAATACACATCAATATTTGTTATTAGCATTTAAATTAGTTAAGTAGCAAATTTTTCTAGCGTACATCTGTGTGGGTTCCCAGTAAGCGATCCTGTGTGGTTTGACTGAACTCACAGTATCCGACCTCGGGCAGACGCAGCTTCGATCGGAACTCGTTGTCCGTTATGGACCATAAGATGGTGGTGCGCAAGCGCCACAGGCTGGTGGTTAGTACCAGATCACCGGCACGATTCGCCTGTATGGCATCCACACCGTATGTGTGACAGATGGAGGAAAACTGTTCGACGCCATCGTTCATATTGAACACTTTACTTTCGCCCTGGTGTGTGCCAACGATCAGGTAATTGCCGACAACGTCACAGCACGTGAACTCCAGATCATCATAGTCGGCAGAGCGCATTGTACGCCAGGGCGCAAAATGTGTGTGCACATGACGTCGATCGAAGCGCGCGGTATTGAAGCCTGCCTGAGTGCGAAAATGCCGCGAGGTCAAATTATAGTTGGAGCTGACCTGTCGGTTGGGCCGTGGATCCGGGCATTTGTGCGGCTCGTATAGATCAAACTGCGGGCAGGTGATTACCGGATTGTTGCACAGCGAGTGTTGATTCGTCAGATACTCTGTCACAATGCTATTGAGTGTGACGCGTTTGGGATGCAGCGCTGGCGAGACAATCAACTCGTCTGGCAGTCCCACAGCGCTCGACTCCGGGTTAACCAAGCTAATTTGTTTCTGCAGTGAACGTGTCACCGAGGATGAGGCACGCTCTGTCTTGCGCAGCTTAATGGGCGTTTGGGCGCTGAGGTAGCTGAAACTAGGCACGCCCATTGCAGCAGATCCTGCGCCTCCACCAGACATGGAAGCGTTAGTGCTGCAGTGCGGCGACATATCCTCTGACAGACTGCGATTCTGATCGCCGCTGGACATAATGGCCGCATTCACATCGTGCATTCGGCTTCGTAGACGACTGCGGGAGATTGAAGTAACGGCAGATAAGCCTTTGAAGTCGAAGGGCGACTGATGAAAGCTGCGCGTCGTTGTCGTCTGCAAAGGCAAACCCACCTCACGCTGCAGCATCTGAGCGGTTTGGCTGAGACCCTTGCTCTCCAGATGCTCGAAAATAAGTTGATAGAGCTGCTGTTCGTTGTATTGAATGCGTGTCTGGGCGATGACGTTTGCCTTGTGCATGTTGGTCAGCGACGGATCGAGCGGTGTGAGCGCCTTTGTTTTTGTCTTGCCGGAGATGCGCTCAAGCAGCTCCAGTGCATACTTCTGGAAAATGACATGCTCGGCACGCTTCTCCTGCAGTATGGGATCACGCATGAGCGCCTGCAGCTGCCCGCTGGCAAACAGCGGCAGTTTGCTAACAATTTGTCGTACACGATCGGAACGGGCCAGCCCGGCCAGAGCGCGACAGGCCATGCCGCGTATACAGTCGGCATCGGTGATGGGTCCTTTGGTTTGCATCAGTGACAAGAGCACCACAATGCCATTGTTCGAGCACACCGACTCCCACACCTTCTCAATCAGCTCTTCGGCATATTTCTGATTTGCTTTGTTCTTGCGTGAGGAGTTACCAAACTTCAAGAGGCTGCCGCTGCTGCTATCCTTACGTATAATTGGTGAGCATACGCAATGGCAGAGCACGGCCAGAGCTGATTTCAGTACCTCAGCGTCAGCTGTGATTTCGCCGGCCGCTGCACCCAGCACTGAGCAGAAACCGGACGTTGTCGTCTTATCCGGCATCTGCAGTCGCTCACAAAGCACCAGATAGACTCGCGGTATCACACAACACACGCTAAGCACATCCAGAGCTGAGCGCACCGTCTCCGACCGTCCATTGTTCACCCAATCGTAGCTGAAGGCAATGATGCGCAACAGCATTGTGATGCCACCAAGCTTCATTAGCTGATCCACGGGCTCCCAGTGGCCGCGCACCGAGGTGTGCTCCTGCAGAGTACGCAACTGCTCGTGCAACTGATCGAACGTTAGCTTGGCGGCCACCGTTGGCTGTTGACTAAAGTAGTGCGATGAGGACGCTGAGGTTGCATAGTGCTGACACAGAAAGTTGTTGTACTTGTAGAAGAAATGCGCTTCCATGTAACGCTTCATGGCGATGCACACGTGTCGCACCATCTGACGCGAGGCGCACTCAACATCCTCATTAATGTCCGAGCCATTGTCGCTATCGTTATGACTCGGGTCGAGAATCTTAAGTACCGATATCTGTGGCAAATATTTTAAAGAAACTGTTAATTAAACAGAAAATTCATTTCATTTCATTGGCGTTTACTTACAACATTGTAGAGCTTGCGCAGGCCATCCTGTGCGTCGAACTCATCGAGTATAGCCTTAAATTGAAAGCTCAGGCTGAAAAACATGGTGGCATGGCATTTGGAGGAGTCATGACAACGTCCCAGTATCCACAATGCATAGCGCACAAGATTTGATATCAGCGGACGCGGCATGCTACAAATCCGCTCCATGGCATCCTCACAGTAAGCCAAATAGTAAATGGCAATGGAGACGCCTGTGGTGGCCAAACTGGGCCGTGGCACATTCAACAGAATCTGCAAAAGTGTTGTAGATTAAACATATAACTGTACACTATAAATACTTTTGATTGAGCTCACCTCCAGGCCACCGCGCGATATGAACTCCAGTGCAAACTTTTTGTGACAGAGCAACGAAGCTAGATATTTAAGCACCTCGTAGGCGAGGCAAGTGTCGCGTCTGTCTAGCTCCTCTAGATGTCCGAAAATCAACGTCATGACATTGTTGCCAAAGGCCATGGCCAAAAACTCTTGGTATTCGCCCAGGCTGGTCAGGAAGCGCATGATGAGCATTTGGCTGGTGTCCGCGGTGGGCGGATGCAGCGGTATATACATACGCTTGTAATACCGCGACATGGAAAACGCATCGCGACTATTCTCAAACAAAATGGACATGTTGGAGGCACTGCCGCTGGCGCCGTTATGCTGCGGCGACTGAGGTGCGGAGGCAGCGCCACCACACGCCATCCAACTGAGCATGCCCGGCGAGATATTGCTGTCCGTTGAGTTATTGAGCGAGGAGCTCGGCTCGGTCGTTGAGTTCTTGCTCATTCGACTGCAAGCCAGCAACATATGCAGTCGGTTAATCATTTTGGGCACGAGCCGCATGTTCTGTTCCCGGCAGGTAATCGCTATATCGCTCACTTCCATGGCCGCGGCCAGCAGCCCGGTGGCATAGCTCTGTAGCGGCTCAATGCTGTCTTCTGCCCAATTGTAGAGGCGATTAATGATGCCATCTTCCTCGGCTGTCTGGAATACCGCCGTCGTCTCAAGGCCCGGCATTACGACCAATATCAGCCGACAGGCAATAATATTGAGCTCCAGAGAGCTGCGACTTATGCTCTGGCGACTGAAGTAGTTATCTCGCAGATAATCGTTGAGCAGCTGAAAATGTTGTTAAGCATTAGACTTGGTTTTAAAATTGTATGAGAGTCTTTCTTACTTTGCCCATAAACTGATCTTTTCGAAAGAGCAACTTCAACAACAGTCCATACTGGCAGCTGGGATCGGTGCGATAGGGGTGTCTTAAGTCCAGTGGATCCGGATCCTTACGCATGTATGAATCTTTTTCGCGCTCAAATATCTCAGCCAAACTGTAAGAAGGCTTATTAAGTTTATATTTATTTTCATTACTGCTTTAGTCTGGCTCACCTTCGCAGCGTCGGCACGGGATCGTAGCCGTTTTGTGTTTGCTCCTGCTCCCACTTGTCAATGATTTGTGTGAGCTCCTTTTTAGAGGCCGTTCGTCTGTCCGCTGCAGGATCATCTTCAGCATTGCCATTGTCAGCCTCTTGACCATCTTCTGCAATGCTATCATCCTCAGCGGCAGCTTCTTCGTCGCCTTCGCCTTCGCCCACACCTTCATCATCACCTACGGCATCATTTTCAGCTGCCTGCTCAGGTGAATTTTCCACGCTGTGTGCTTCAAGCTCTGCTTCTTGTTGACCAGATTGATCTAATGCATCATTCAAGCTGTCGTCACTTTGGTAAGCAGCTGCAAACACAATGTTATCGAATGTTGCATCGTTGTGCATTGGTGCATTCGGCATTTCAGCATCGTCTTCCTCCTGCGCCGCAGCACTTCCATTGCCATTCGCATTCGACATGCTTATAGCGGCCCACGAGGAAAGCGTTCGACACTAGCTCGCTCTGCCTCGCTCCCCAATTTACTGATAGTATTTGACAAGGCACTTTCAACTGTATGGGAAATATTTTTCTTATGTTTATATTAATATTTGCTTCGATTTCATTTATTAATATGCAAATTCTGTGCGGCTAAACCACGCGCTTCTCTTTTTGGCAATGAACAAGTGTGACCGTTTACCTTAGAGAGGAGCGCTACATGAGTCTGTTGTACATGGTCAACAAAACGAATCTCAGCTGGAAACTGTTGCTGCTATGGCAAAGGTATCAAACAGTGTTATCCTGTCATATTTTTATAAAATTTACTCCAATTGTCATGCGTTAGATACATTTTAAGAATTATTTTATTTTAAATTTACAAAGTATTTCGACAAATGTGTGGAACTGAACTAGAGCATTATAGCTAGGTGGCAGCCCTCTCTAAAATTAATCGCCGGCAATGCTATCGATGTGTTATCAATGATGCTATCGATGTGTCGCGTCATTGTTTTGTTTTGGCTCCTGATCAGCTTACTTAAAATTTGAGCATTATGGGTTTTCTGTTTATACTTAGTTGGATTTCATTAGCTATACAGATCAGCTTTATCACACTGTCCATAGGTAAAACTTGAAAACGACCCAACTATGAAATATATGTTAAATATATACATTTTTACAGTGGCTGGCCTCTACTATCTGGCTGAGTTGGCTGAGGAGTACACAACGCCAGCTCGACGTTGCATACTATTTATGATTAGCTTCACAATCTTTGTATACCTTTTGCTTATATGCTTTGAGGACTTTTCATGGACTATGATGCTGTGTGGATTAGTGGCGCAAGGCTTCCACTTCAGCATAATGAACAATTTTCCCTTTATACAATTGCTATCGGTGCCATTTATTGGCTCGGTGGCGATGCTGGTGATTAATCATGTGCTGGCATTTCAATATTTCACCAGCGTCTATGTACCGTTCACACAGGTGAGCCATGCAAGACAGAGGGCCCAGTTAGACATAATTCCATAAGTTGGATATTTCTGTTTTAGGTACTTGCGTACTTTACCATCTGCATGTGGATGGTGCCCTTCGCTCTGTTCGTCTCACTCAGCGCCAATGACAATGTGCTGCCCACCACGATTAGCGGCAACGACCGGCTGATGGGCAGCAGCAATCCGGATGTGGTCAGCAATTACTTTTCGCGCAACAAGAAGGTTGGACTGCTATCGTTCTTTAACTATATTAAGGAGACGTTGCTGCCGGGTCGCAGCAAGAAATCGTTTTAGCTAAACCACTAAAGACTCGAAACACAATTAGTACCATTGCCGGTTTCTTTGTAAAGGATCTGGGGCGTAACCCTTTGTTATTTATTTTGTATACATCGGCTGTAACATTTTAGTAGTATTGAATATGAACATTTTTGAATTGATTTCTCGGCTAATACACAATTCAGAGATCTATCTGGTCTGCACCTTGACGGTTCCGTTGGCCATGCCGAAGTAGCACTTGGCTGCCATGTTCACGAACAGACCCGTCTCTAGGACGCCCGGTATCAAAGCTATTGCCGTATTCACTTCGTTCCAGTCGTATTCGCGTTTCGCAACAAATCTCCAGTCTATCAGAAAATTGCCGTTGTCGGTGACAATCGGGCCAGCCTTTCTCATGGCGATGCGCAACTTCGCTTCGCCTCCAAAGAGCTGCTCGATCTTATGCTTAACGGGCACATGGGCCATGGGCGCCACCTCAATCGGTATGCCCTTGCACCATTGCTCGCCCAGACGGAGCGATCGCTTTGTATAATCTGCCACAATTATGACGGTCTTTGCGCACGAGGCCACGATCTTCTCCTGCATCAGGCAACCGCCGCCGCCTTTGATGAGCACCATGCTACTGTCCACTTCGTCGGCGCCATCAATGTACAGATCGATATTGTAGTTGCGGTCCAGATCGCCCAATGTTAGATTATGTTCGAGTATCAGCTGACGCGATTGAAACGATGAGGGCACGCATATCAACTCAGGCAATGAGCCCTCCTTCCAGACGCGCTCCGCGATCCGCTCGACAACAAACACAATGGTGGAACCGCTGCCAATGCCCAAAACTTTCGTATCATCCGTCACCCACTGGTCAACGGCTGATTTAGCTGCTAGCCTCTTCGCTATGTCCAGGCCAATTTGATCATCCATTTCGCTACAGAATGTGCGTCTGAAGACTCTCGTTTCCGAATGGATGGCAGATTGAATACAAAGTCCAATTACTTGTGGTAAATGCGGTTGCAATAAGCCTCGGCACAGCAACAAGGGCTTTAACATGTGCTTCAACTTTAATGTGACTCGGCTTCAAATGTACAAATCAAGTTTCCACTCGAATGACACGAGCTGAAATTGGGTTCCATTTGTTAGTATGTTTGTTGTATGTTATGTTGTTTTTTTTTTCGGCTATAAAATATATATTTTCAAATATTTCGAGAATGGATTATCAGACAATGGACATATGAAACATATTTCACAGCGCATACGATATCTACTAGAAATCTAGTCATCCTCAACTGTACTTCGTTTACCTTCTTAAATTTTATGTTTATAAGTGAAATATTAATTATATATCGATTAAAATATCAAATTATTTTGCAAGTTGTTGATAAGCTTTATTGTCTGCATTGTTCACTGCGTTACCCACTTTCAGCCAATGTTATGTGACCATAGCCGAAGTGCTGCAAAGCTTTTATCGATGGTATCGATAGTTTTTTTTATAATAATTCAACCCTGTATTCGCGAAGGGCATTTTGAAAGTCAAAAGCTCATGAGCAGTCGACGGTTAGTGTTCAAAAATGTTAAATTTATACTTTGCTACAATATGGAAAATAACAGAAAAAGAATCCCAATTACGCAATGTTAATAAAATGATCTCTTATTAGAATTTATAAATGATATCAATAACATGTAAAATGATATCTTATTGCAAATTATCATTCATGTAGCTAAAGTTGAGACTATGATATGTTAATTAGTGGATTGAATAAAGGAAATATTAGAATATTAGAATATAATATATAGAAATATTAGAATTTTGAAGTATAGAAAAACAATATAATATAAATATTGATAGTTTAAGAATACTATACCAACTATATATACATATTCTGAAACGAAAAAGTGCAACGCAACTCACTTGCTGACGGAAATGCGCCAAAAGTACAGAGCCCAGTTCCACAATTATAGTTCTGGATGCAATCGAGACAATGCAGTGAAAACAATTTGTACAACAGCAGCAGTAACAAGAGCAACAACAACAACAACAACAACAACAAGGAGAAGGAAAACGAAAAGAACGAAAATGCAGGAGGAACCACAATACAAAAGTCGTTTAAAGTTAAACGCTATCCTTGATAATGATAAGAAATGGTTGCAAAACCATTAAAAGCATTCCCTCTTGGCTTAGATGAGTGCGAGAAAAGGACGTGCCAGTGCTGACCAAAGAAATAAAACGAGGGGAATTCCCCTTGAAAGGCCGACCGCAGACGGCAGCTGTTGCAGCTGTTGGAATATTACGTCTTAGACGTAACTGCTTGGATTATTTCAGTGCCAGTATTTGAGGAAATTTAATACTTTTAGTGCACAAAGCGAAAACTGTTGAATGGAATTGCGATAAAGCTGAAAAGCAAACTACAATCACAAAGGTGATTGCAGATTTTCCCTTGCAAAATGGAACACAAACTGAATGCCAAGCCAACAGCAACGAGACTACCAAAACACAAATACAAGAACAAAAAATAAAGAAGCACAATTCGTTAGTGGTAAGGAAATGCCAAAAAGATTTGTGTTAATGGATTTCACTTTTAAAGAAATGAATTCCGAATGCAGCACAGCATGAAAAAAATACCTTCATTTTGCCTGATTGCATAAGAAATATGAATATGCAATGTGCCCAAATGAGGTTTGTTAGTCCCAAGTAATGAGTTAAATATTGAAAGGAATCATAAACATATGGGCAATTGTTGAGTTCAGATGAAATAGTCAGACTTTAGTTAAAGCTAAGTAAGTTTGCATGAGGCTTAACCTAAATATTAAGCCTGCTATACATGAATTCAATTGCAAATTTGGTTACTTAACAGAATAACCAATGAATGTTAAGCCAGATATGTACAAAAAAAAAGAAATGTATAAATGATGCTCCATTAATTCAATTCATGAAAAAGAGAGAAGTTCAACAAATTTCATGTTAAGTTTTAACATAAATCTTAAAAATTGACTGGTATTTACTGTCTTTATAAGTAAAATAATTTCCTAAATGACAATCATCAATGACATTAAAAACTGGTTCATCATCATATTAACAAGTTAGTGGTATTAAAAATTAAACTGACAAGAAAATCTTATTAGATCAACTAACATATGTATGTATAAACTCGCTGTGGCAAATCTATTTATTTATTTATTCTAATTAATTTGTAAAAGCCGTAAGTAATTCGAATTAACTCTCAGAAAAACTATTAATTTTAGCACGTTAGCAGAAATGTTAACATTTAACATACAAAAAAAAACCAAACAATATCTAAGTTCATATAAGTCCCAGGCGGATACGTTTGATATGCCAATTGCGCATAGTTATTATTTACGTTAGTTAGTTAATACTAAGAACTCATCAAATTTCATATAACTGCATATTTCGTTTATGTTGGCTAGTCAAAGAGGAAAACAGAATTTCAGCTTCATTCACATAAAATATATTTAAGATTACTGCATTTTATCTTCTTCAAATAAATTAATCAAATAGTATCATATATAATTCATCACTGTAAAGGGGACACGCTTAAATTAACATTAAAAATCAACTATAAAGTTGACATTTTAAAGATCAACTGTAAAGCGAATTGCATCTACATCAAATACATACGACTCATCTAACTGTTTATTCTATTATTATTCAATGAGATTATTCTCTTCATATTGACATGCCAACAATAATGTTAAGAATCAACTGTAAAGTATACATATTAACATAAATGTTAACAGTCAACTGTAAAGTGAAGTGCAGCTACATCAAATAGTATCATATACGATTCATCAAACTATTCAATTCATGTTAACATGCTAACAATAAAGTCAAAAATCAACTGTAAAGTTGACATGCTAACATTAATGTTAACGGCCAACTGTTAAGTGAATTGCATCTCAATTATATGCACTTTTGGCCTGTCACATTTGACAGCTCTGACAAATCACGTGCTAAAAATTATGCTACCTTTTTGGCTAGGGTATATGACGAATGTCAATACAAACATCAATTAAGTGAAACAAAAGTCCCGCACACGCACACACACGCCCAGATGTGGGCAGCATAAAAATTGTTAATTAAAGGAATGCATTGTTTAATGTGCCCCTCGTGGGCCACAGTCGAACACCTGCCTGCATCCCGGCCTGCGTACACCCATTGCCTGATGCTCGACGCCCGCTCAATTACACGCACAAACTTTGCACAAAAAAACTTGAAAAGGCCAGCAATTGCAAATGGAGCCGCGCGACCCAGTTGTGTTGCCATCCGTTGGCGTTTTCCATTATAGCGCCTAAATAGAGAAGAGGAAAGGAATAAAAGAGCAAAAAAATATGAGATTGCAGGCGCGGCTCGTTTCGCTCTTTTTTATTCTTTTTTTTCTTTTTTTTTTGTGTGTGCGCGCTATCGAATCAGAGTTATGATGGCATCTCCATGGCCCTGCTGATGACGACAATGTCAGCCAGCTTGAGGGCCCGGTTTGGCACGGCTCTGCACTGAACGACTTTTCCGATGGGAACAATTTATAATTTGATTAGCACATCGCTGACTGCACACGGAAAAAGGCAGCCAAAGGCAGCCAAAACGACCCAAAGTTCAACGGAAGTGCAACTGAGTGCATTGAGGCTACCAAATAGGCATCGTCCACTCAAAGTCTTATCTCTCAAACTACCTATTGAATATGCAAAAATTGAGCTGGCAATGTGGCAGGGGGAATCACACTCCGTTAACCGCCTGCCAGCCAAGACAATGACAAATGATGATGAAGTGACACGGTTTCACTAAAAGGTTTTAGCAGGGGGAGAAAGGTTCGCTCGCCCCGAAAGCTTATCTTTAGCTTTCAATTAATATTACAAGTGGCTTTTTTATTGCAGCCCAACCGCAGCACAACAACAGCGGCTACAATAATCAGTTTTCAGTTTGTGTTTGCTGTTGTTGTCACTGTGTGTGTGTGTGTGTGTGTGTGTGTGTGGGTGGGTGGATCAGAGCAAACAAAGCGAATTTGCAAGCTGCATGATGACAAAAAAGGCAAAGAGAGAGGCATAACAAAAGCAAACAGAGATACAAAAAAGAGGCTACTGCTCTTAAAGGATTCGCCGCACAAGAAACGCCTCCACTGAAATTTCCCCATTCATTCATTAAACAATAAACAGCAAATTCTGCAAAGGGGCGTGCCGCCCACAAAATAGATTAATGGCCGCAAAACAAAAAGCTTGATGCAAATCAATTTATTATGCTGTCTGCAGCGACAGCGCTGACCGTCGCACAAAATGAATTTCAACAATACAAAAATGAATATTCAAATAGAACATTTATTTCGCTTCATTTAACGGACAGCACTTTTCAAGACACCGAGCTGGCAATAGGCCAACTGTTGCCCTGAAAGGTGTTGCCCGCTGCTTAGCCAGGAATTTGGTTAATATACTTAACTGCAACAGCGACCATGCCCAGCGGCGTGGATCTAAAACGACAGTTGTTGCCCGCTTGAGTCGGTCTTAGTTGATTCATCTCCATTCGCACCAGCTCCATTTCCCGCTCGTATAGCTCACGCATGCGTCTCTGTCGAACTGCAATTCCGTACGCATGAGCCGTCTGCACCTCCTGTCTGATGGGATTGAGAAGGACATGGAGTGCAGAGTGCCTGGCAGCGCTGTTGGCCAGTAAGTCGCGCCGGCTCATCAATTTGACCCTGTGGGTAACAGTTCAGACGTTTACCATTTATATTCAAACGCAAATACTTACAAACTTGATGGCATTTTGATAATATTTACCAGAAATACTACAAGAAATTGAACGTGATTTATATATAGAAAAACTAAAACACACAACGTTCAAAGTCAATTGAAAAACTTAAGTCAAAGGCAACCTTATGAGAGTTTTAAACAGAGAAAAGCTGGAAGTATAAACATTCAGTTAAAGTGCTAGTCAAGTTTAACAGTGGGTGTCATGCTTAAACTGTAAGAATCTTTGTAGATGAAGACAAGTTTTGTTGAGCAAAGAAATATGTTCAGTTAAAGTACACGTCAAGCTTGCCTTCTGGTTATCATACATAATTAATATTCATTAAAAAATCTATATAAATCTTTAAAGTTAATCGAAGTTAAGCCTCTAAAGAAATATGTTCTCTTAAACTACTAGTCAAGCTAAGCAGCTGGCTGTCAGGCTGACTCTAAAGACAATCCTCAAGTTACAGTTTCTTTTGGTATCAAATACGATCAGTGCAAGTCCTAGTCAACTTTAGCAGTGAGGCTCACACTTAAGCAATGAAGTTTGTTAAGCAAGGAATAGGTTCAGTTAAAGTACATGTCAAGTTTAGCAGCTGGTTGTCATGCACAATTATTATTCATTAGGAAGTCTATGAAAATCATTGAAAATAAAATTTCTTTTTACAAAGAATATTGTTGGTCGTTAAATAAGTTCAATTAAAGTTCTTGTCAAGTTTAACATTTAAAGTAAATGGCAGCTCAGTTTATAAAGAAATATGCTTAGTTAAAGTGCAAGCTTAACAGCTTGATTGTCAGGTTAAGTCTATGACAATCCTTAAATTTAACTAAAATTGCTTTTAGTAAGAAATAGGTTCAGTTCAAGCACTTGTCAAGTTTAGCAGCTGGCGTCATGTTCAATTATCATGTCCTTAATTAACAAAATGAAATATCCCATTGATTTGGCACGTGAATAACCACATGAGGGCTGCTGTCAGGAAGGAAGCCTTTGAATATGAAGTAGCATACGCACTTAGCGGTGTGGGTGCCAGCTCATTGAAGGTCATTTAGTAGCTGGCAATGTGGCAGCAGCTAAATGAACCACAAATAAACAGACAGACAAACTTGTTGGCCTATGTCCGGCTACAAGCGCTCCATTTAAATCAAATGTCAGCGCTGTTCGGCTGTTGGAGCTTTTAAGTGCAAACACTCGTATATAGTCAGCAGAGAGAACGCAATCAATTTTATTGGAAACGCGCAGCTCCATTCGAGTGGGTAATGAGTGGGTTGGATGACAACCACTTGTAATTATCCAACTCGGACTTTTCATTAGAGTCTATTAAAGCGAAGATAACTTAAAAAGTACTCCGAATAGCAGTAGCTAACTAAACAAAACGTCTTTTGGCTTCTATTCCTTGAATGCGGGCGGGGCGGACTGGTCGAGAGAAGTTGGGAATTGGCAAACAACGAAAAGCCAACACAAATCGTTGTTCGCCAATTGCAGCACACAAAAGTCAACTGTGGCAGGAGGCAGACGTGGGGAAGCAGGAGGCAGATGGCTACACTCAGGTGTGTAATTGCAATACGAATTGGTCAAGTGTAACAATGTAAAGACGCCAATACGAAGACACACACACACACACACACACACACACACTCACACAGACAGTGTTAACACCTACACATAACACATACACACACACAGAAGCTGAAATCAATTGGACACATGAACTTATGCAGCCAACAACTGGAACTGCAACTGTGAAAGAAGGAAGAAGAAAATCAAATTGCAAATTGCATTCAAGTGTCACGTGCATGGACACATTTTTGGATCCGTTGCCAGCAGCAAAATCGAATGCCCGCTGTAATGTCGTGACATTTGGGCGCGCTTTTGCCCTCTCTCACATCACAGTTGGGTTATTGCAATCGCCGCCAAGGCAATCAAAGCCAGAGACATGAACTCCCAAAGTGCATGTGTTATAGTAGCACAAAAGTCACCCACACCCACACACTCACACACACACACACACACACACACACACACACACACACATACACCTAGTGAGTGTAACACATGCACCTGCGTCATGCTGCACTTTTCGCTGCTCTGTTCCGGATCGGGGGCGGGGGCGGTGCGGGAGGGTGACCATTCATTATGTTGACCACGCTGTCACATTTGCTACGTGACATTTTGCTAACTGCCCCCAAAAAAGGCAAAAGAGTCAAAGCATTGTCAACTGCAAATATAACTTCACTTATCATTCCCATTTCTTTTGCCAATCCATGCTCAGAGCTTCGAAGCAAACACAAAAAAAAAAAAAAAACTGTGTCGAGCTGCACATAATAGCTTGAGAGCTGTAACCAACCCGATCACTCCATTAAGGTCTATATAATTTGAGCAGTTCGCAAAGTTGTAAGGATTGGCAATGCTCATTTTGAAGCGTTTCATTAGGAAAATGATAGGCCATTGGCTTACTGAAAATAATCAAATGGAATGATTCATTCAGAAGTTGAATCAGAATGTTCTATTAGAAAGCCTCGAATGCAATTTCTTATTTATGTAAAGTCTAAGTGGATAAGTGGAGTGGATCATTGGCTACTTGAAAATAATGGCATGGCTAATGACAAAGGAGTGGGGCTGTGCAAGACTTTAAGACCAAAGAGAGGTAAACGATTCAGGTTTAACTATAAAAATTTGAATTGCAATCCAAAAAATCTATAAAAACTTGTAGAGCATAATACTTATTAATAATTATAATAAAAAAGCATCAATCTGGAAAATATCTATTAACAAGTTAAATGTTTACTCAAAAACGTTTCATTGTGAAATTGCTATTGAAAGAATAAAGTTCAACTTTATGAGCTCAACTTTATGGTAGTATATTATCGTGTTCAGTTTAATATAACTTCAGTTCTTAGCACTCCAAATGCTTGCATCTTCAGGTTAGTGCGTTTCTATGGCTAACAGCTGGTAATGTGCACATTATCCGAACGGGTTTTGGTTCTGGCTTTGTGCGACACTAATCGCCATCAACTAGTTGGCTAAACTGCAGAGTTGTCGCATTACTGCATCCGTCTGGTCATTTTGAAGTAGTTTGATTTGGAAATTAGTGACACACAGTGGTGGCCGGTGCCTGTTGTGTGTGGTGTGTGGTGTGCGGTGTGAGGGGCTGGTCTGGTGCATGTGATAGATGTTAGTATCCTTGTGGCAGATTCGGTCAATCGTATTGCCATTACAATATACAAAGTTATGGCAATGCTACACTGGGGACTTCAGGGCCCTTTAACTGCATTGCACTGCACTGTAGTGCAGTGCGGTGCAGTGCAGTTCAAGTTGCCTTTTGAGCTGTTGAGGATTTGTATCGAGATTGCAGCACAGTCAGCTTCAAATTACAAGCAAATAAAGCGTCAGACAGCACGCCCACCCACAAGCAGCAGCGGCAGCAGCAGCAGCAGCAGTACCAGCAGAGTTGAGTTATGAACGTGCTGGGAACAGGAAGCGCAACGAATCGAAGCCAGAGGCAACAAGCCCAACACCAGGAATAGTAGTAGCCAGCCATAGAGTACAAATACAAGAAAGAGAGAAGGTAAAGTAAATGTGCAAACATTTATTTATGTGCCAGCTATGCAGCACTTTAAAGCACTTCAATTGCCCTGATTCATCCAGTGCACAGGGAGCAGCAGCACCACCAGCAGCAGCAACAGCAGTTCCAGTTGTATGACGAAGCTGCGGGGAAGATTGCGCTTCGTAACCCAAACAAATGCTGTTCGAGTGGATGCTGGACAACGCTTACAAATGACACTAGGCTAGCGTCAGCCTGTCTGTCTGTCTGGCTGTCTGTCTGTCTGTCTGTCTGCTTGTCTATCTGTCGGTCTGTCAGGTAGTTTTGCCAATTCAAATTTCAAATTTGTCGGGAATTTGCAATTGCATTCTTGTAAAACCCCAACCCCCCACCCAAGTACAACCCTATAGCATTAATATGCCAGTCTGTGGCCCATGTGGCATATGCCCCCAAAATCCCCAGCCCTCAACTGACCCTAGGCTGCATACATTCCACACCAATCGAAAATGGAATTAAATGTTTTGCAAACACTCGAACGCGTTTGCCTTTGCTGGGGCTAAACCAACAACAACAACAACAACAACAACAACACCAACAGGCACAGCAGCAACAATAACAAACAGCAGCAGCAGCAGCAGCAGCATTTCCACAGGATATAAATTAAATTTTATTGCCAACTTTGGTCCGTTTGCGCTGTAAATTGTGATGGATTCCCGCCATTTGGTTTGTATAGTTTAACACCATAAAGGCACATAAATATACAAGCTTACACAAACACGTAGATCCGTATATATATCTCGTCTATATGAATAGAAATATAAGTATGTACATTGAATTAGTGCGCGAACTAATGAATAACAATTATCCGTAAAGCATATACAGGCAGTAAATTAACTCCATACCCCATATGAATGGCGCAAGTTCGTTATAGTAGTAATATTTGTTGTATGTTGGTATTATGCTGTTGTACAAATGTATTTGTGCGGGCGTAGATACTTTGATACGTGTACATATATTCTTATAGACCAACATAATGAGAAGATCAAAGATATACGAGAAAAGCCTTTTCTATAGTGCACCTTACCAACGCTTTAAGTGATGAGCTCTGATTCGATATTTTCATTGAAAAGGTTGTTGTTTTTTATCATATAACGTTTTCACTTACCAACTTTGCTTGTGCTTTTTTAGTTCAGCTGAAAAATTGAGCTAATTATCTTAGGTTGAAAATTGTCATTGTTTATGACGATCTTCGACTTGTATTATTAAGGCAATTTTACGTTGATTAGCTTGCTTCTACTTTTCATGTTCAATTAACACACTTAGTCAATGAGAAACGCTGGCGAAACGAATGCCAATGTGATCCACAGTAGGGCCGTTGTCCGCATATCATGACAAATTTAAAATTAAAGGAAGCAGTTGGTCAATGATATGAAATCTAATGAATCTGATAGAGGATCTATTAGAGAACTAAAAGATGATGTGAAAAATTAGCAAAGGCTCCACTGCGCTTAATTGCTTGCAGCATTCATTTCTAGAAAGCTGCCCAAAAACGAAACAAGCGATGACACAGATAGAGGCATCCTTGGGCATTCATAAATTCTATATTCAATGAGCATTGGATAGTCCCCACATAAAAGGCAGCCCCTCTTATGGTAAAACGTATTGGGAGTGTGGCTATATTCTTCTTCTACTATTCTACAGCTTTAGGGGTTTATTAAGTTCAGTTATCAGTTCGATTAGTTTTTGATCCACTTTAGAAATAAGCATGTAAATTGAACGAGTATTATGCAGTCGTTGGCCATCGACAAAGAACTTTGCTACATATTTCTATATTAGAATGCGAATACAGCTGTCTGTGCTGCCTGCTTGATGGTAGTTGAGGAATGCCAAGTCTTAAAAAGTCATGTTTACTGTCAACTTTCATACACAACAGAGAGAAAGATAGAGGAACGACTCTGCATAGTCAAATGACAGTATTTTATCTTCAAGTCGATCAATTGAAGTACATTCAGTGTCAACTATTATAGTGCACATAAGTTTTGTATTTCGCTGGCAACGCTTGCGAACGCCCATCACATCGTTATTTGACAAAACACAGACTTTTCAGTTTTAATGAGCACTTGAGCGAGTTTTTCATTACTCGTCGTCGCTTTAATTAACAAAAAATGTTTCACTATCCAAAAGAAAAGGGCGCAATAAGACACATGAGCTCGAGCCATGGCACATTTGAAACTGTTGCTGACTGCTGCCAAGGAACAGCAGCAAATAAAAAGTCGCCACTAAGTAGAGTTCTTTTTTCCCTCTTCTTCTCTTTTTTTTTTGGTAGTTTTGCAAATGTTGTCCATTTCTCCTCGTCTCGTTGGATCGTGTGGGCAGCGGGGAGCGCTGTTGCACTTGGCGTTAAAAAAGCGGAAAATCGCAGCACATTTTTGCTTTTTAATTAAGCCCTCCATTTTTTATGTGCCTTTCGAAAGCGACACGGCGTGATTCTCTCCGTGCACGAAGTGTGAGAATAGTTTATTTGCCAACAAAGCCCAAAGCGCAAAAATAACGTGCGTGCCAAGAGGTGAACGCGCACAGGCAAGGGTAGAGCAGAGCAATGCTTAACGTAAATCCAGTCTACTGAGAGTGTAATTGAAGGGCAGAGCATATGATATGGCTACCAAATAGATTTAATCTGAAATACCTATGCACACGTAATACCGGATTTAGTAGCAATAAAGATATATGTATACCTTAATTAGTTTTGAATATGTTGGTAATAAAAATGGTTTCAATGATTTGCAAGTTAAATTTATCATTTATAGTCTTTAGCTTTGTTCAAGCTAAACAGGGAATCGAACATATATAAAACGATTGAGTATAGGGACATACGAAAAACACCGCCCGGGCTGACCATGGCAATAGACAGAAGTTATTAGATAAGAATTTTATATAATAGCATAGTGTTGTAAGCGTTAAATGTTGTAACTCATACATCTGAGTTGACCGTAGGTCACTCGTCCATCTGTTCCTTCGAACCGCTCAGAGCAGGCCGCTCGACGTAAACGCTCTCAGTATGCAGCCTTCAAACACGTACAGCGTCAGCCACAGAAAGTTCGTATCAAACAACGACCTACAAGGAACCTTTTTAAAGCATAAGCATGGAATCTACGACCATCTCCAATTGCTGTTGCTCCTGTCTGACTATAGCTTGAGCGCTCATTATTAGTGGGTTCTGGATATAATATTTACTACATTGTTCGAAGAGTTCTATACGGGAATTCAAGCACTAACATTGTTTTGTGTGCACCTTCAATTTCTATTGTAATTGACCATAATTTACGTCTGAGTGACTTTCTTTGTCAAAGTTTGAATCAAGAAACACAAGATTATATAGAATAATGATATAGATTAACCTTGTCGGCTTGATCGAGAATGCATTCCAGATTTAATTGAAAAGTAAGAAAAACTGTTTGACTATAAAAGTGTACAAATTACAAGAATCTTCCATTTGTATAGCTTAAATGTATGATAAAGTAATGACGCCTACTTGAATACGCTCAAAAGGCGCACTCGAGTACTATAAAGAGTGCCGAGTGGGCGATGGTGCAGTCAGTCAACAGCAGCGACAGCAACTGAACAGACGTGCGTGTTAACCGATTAAAGCCGAATGAGATTTTTTATTCATTTGGATGTAAGGCACGAGTTTTGGGCGCAACACGTAGCGAGAATTTAAATAATTGATAAGAGGTGACCGAACGGTTAACGGCTGCGTGAGCTGAGCATTCGTCGAATTCAAACTGGTTTTAGGAACTCAATGATACGATACTGCAACGTTACGGGGCTATAGTTGACCAGCGTAATTCCAAATATATTATAAGAGTCAACCAGCCAGTGCTTGGGCGTGTCTTCGTCGCCTCCGGAATTGGTTAGCTCTTTGCGCAGGGTCAACATAAATTCACCTAAAACAATGCGGCGATGTGCTGGTGCTGTTGGCTCTGGGATCTGCGATTCCTGTAGCACATCCCTAATCTGTTGCAGCATCTCCTGCTGCTCCCCAAAGCTGGCGAAATCACACAGGTCACGCAATCCAACAAGTACAATATTCGCATACACATAATTACGTCCCTGCTCGACCAGTCGCTGCACAGAAATGGGCATCACCTGGCACAGGTGTTGGCTCTCGAAACGCGCCAGCTTCGTGTATTGCAAATTGCGCTGGCTCTGCGTTAGGCCATAAATGGCGCAAGCGCCCTGATCCGTACAGCAGCTGCGTATGCGACTCCAGTTCGCCAGACGCACTGCCTCGATCATCAGGGTTGCCGCCTGTCGCACGCCCATCAAAAAATCAAATTCATCAAATTCAGGGCCGAGCACACGTCGCAGTTTCCACATGCAATAGCGCGACCGGAGGCCACTGAGCCAGAGCATCAGCGCTGGCCGCCAGCCCTGTTGGCGAAAGCTCGTATAACTTATTTGTCGATTTTGGGGTATCAAACGGATGGTATAGCGAATTGGCCACCAACATTTTGATCGATTTTGAAGAGAGAGAGGCGACGAAAAGGCTCGTACTGACTTAAACATGTCTACACAATTATGACTATAAAATTTGAAATTGCCAAACCTGAACAGAGAAACAACGCAACTTTAACTTAAATTTCTCAAACACAAACTTGCTTCAACCATATTTACTTCGGCAAAAGGAGTAAGGTCTAGGCCAAAATTATGAAAGAGATCTAGGCGTAGCTTCAATTAGTCGGATAGTATAGTATATATATATATGTATGTGTGAATATATTTACTTAGTTTGCTGTTTAATTTTAAAGCTTTCTAGTATTCTACCGTTTGTTTTTTTTAATACTTATCTTTAGTATGTTAAAGTACATAAAGCTGTGTTCATAAAAATAGTAGTGGGACTGAAGAGTTTCACATTTTTTGATAAACTTCATATATTGAAAACAATTTGAATATATCTTTATATATACATGTTAATCTTAATATTAGTTTCAAATTGTTTTCGAAGAATGTATATGCTCGTGTATGTATGCATATTTGAATTCGCAGATTGGTGGATGCTCAGGGTATTTCGTAGTCGGGCACTTCCGACTACAGTTTTCTAATTAGTTTTCTTTGGCTTTATCACAGTATGAAAGAATTTGTGTGCTGCATTGTCAGCCTTTTGCTGCCAGCTTTCGCACTAACGCACGCTAATTCGTATCGTTTACCCAATGCACTAAAGCCGCTGCACTATGACCTACGCATATTAACCCATCTGAATGGACCGCATAATCTGAGTTTCGAGGGCTGTGTGAACATCGATTTCCGAGTGTTGCATAGCACAAGAGATATAACACTGCATGCCAAAAACTTGACCTTAGATGAATCACGCATTACTTTGTCAACGCAAAATGGCAGCAGGAGTTACAGCATTAGCCGCATTGAGCGAAACGAGACGCGTGAATCTTACACTATGCATCTGGCTGGGGAATTGCAGATCAATGGGCAGTACATGTTAAGCATACCCTTCAGTGGTCCGTTGAATGCTAATGATGTCGGTTACTATTGGAGCTCCTTTCGCGACTCCAAGACAAACCAAACACAGTGAGTATAAAGCCAGTTAGATAATCATTGGTACTTAAAATGGTACTTAAAATATTTGTGTATTTCTCTCAGCTACTTGGCGGTAACACAATTTTCACCGACTTTTGCGAGACTTGCCTTTCCGTGCTTCGATGAGCCGCATCTTAGAGCCAGTTTCCGGACTACTCTGGGCTATCATAAGAACTACACAGGACTTAGTAATACACCCGTCAGTAAATGTGTAGATCAGTGAGTTTTTTGCTAATTCTAAAAGATATTTTGTGGCTTAAACCAGTTTTTCATTTCAGCGATACTCTTGAGAATTATGTATGGTGCGAGCATGAACCTCTGTTTAGTAGCTCCACTTATCTCGTGGCATACGCCGTGCACAATTTATCCAGCGTCCCAGCCCTGCATAGTGATACTCATAACAATGTATCCTTTCGCAGCTGGATGCCACCAGATGCAGTTAAGGATAGCAGTTTCACTGCGAGTTTCGCACCAAAGGTATTAAGCTATTTGGAGAAACTCTTGCAGTTCACGTTTCCCTTGAGGAAGGTTGATTAGCTGGCGTTGCCAACGCACAAATTTAGTGCTATGGAAAACTGGGGCCTGGTCACGTTCAAGCAGACACGATTTGTCCACTGGGAAGAGGAGGAAACGGAACTTAAAGAGGATAAGGCTTTAACCGTGGCACATGAATATGCACATCAATGGTTTGGTAATCTAGTGGCTATAAATTGGTGGAACGATCTTTGGTTAAAAGAAGGACCCTCCACGTACTTCGGCTACCTGGCCGTGGATGCTATTATGCCTGAATGGGGTCGATTGGAGCGCAGTGTAGCAAACGATCTGGCTTCGTTCTTTCACAAGGATATGTTTAACGATACAATTGCTATTTCACGTGATGTGCAAGATGCAAAAAGCATTCTGGAACAGTTTACTTCACATGTGTACCAAAAGGGATCATTAACGATGCGCATGCTGCACAAGCTGCTGGGCGACGAGGTCTTCTTTATGGGCGTACGAAAATATTTACAGAGGTATGCCTATGGCAGTGTAACACAGTCAGATCTCTGGCAGGTCATGCAAGAGGCGGCAGACTTAAAGGGGCCAACAGCATCTGACATTCGTTTGGCCACTGTAATGGACAGCTGGACATTACAAAAAGGCTATCCGCTGCTGACTGTGATTAGGAATTATAGCTCAAGTACTGTTTGGATTAATCAAACTCGTTTCAAGCTTGCAGCTGATGATAGCAACGAGCGCACTTGCTGGTGGATTCCGCTTACTTTTGTTAATCAACGACAAGGAAACTTTGAGAAAACTCAGCCTCAGTTTTGGCTTGAGTGTCCAAGTACTGAGAAAACATTGCGGCTACGTAACGATTTCTCACCTAAGGAGTGGATCATGCTGAATCCCCAAGTTAATACCATTTATCGTGTCAACTACGATGAGCGCAATTGGCGGATGATTATCAAAGCACTCAACTCTGATCAATATGATTCTATTCATGTTCTCAATCGTGCACAACTGCTGGATGATCTCTTAATGCTGGCCTCCAACCAAAAGCAGAGCTATGACCTGGCCTTTACTATGCTGGAGTATTTGCCGCGCGAGTCTGAACTTTTGCCCTGGAACAGAGCCATTGGTGTTCTTAACAATCGTGGTCTATTGCTGAGCGGCGAGCAAGAAAGGATCTTTCGAGTAAGCGATTCAAGTGATGTTTGCTAGACCTAGTTACTATATATTTTAATCCATTGCAGATCTTCATGAAAAAGCTGGTGACACCGCTCTATAGCCGCACTCCCCAACTGAATTCTGTGCAGCTAAGAACCAAGTCAAATCCCTTAATTGCTCTTTATCGCTTGGCCTATGAGGAATCCTGCCGCTATGATGTGGCCGAGTGCATCAGTCAGGCTGAGCGTTTCAGACAAGATGATGAGAATGGCACGCAGCTGCCTGTCGACTATCGGGGCATTGTGGATTGTACGAACATTGAACATGGCAACGAAATGCTCTTTCAATCGATATTGAAACGCTTTCAAAACACGAACTCTGATGCCAAAAAGAATACCTGGGCCACAGCACTTGGCTGTACTCGTGATTTTAGTCAATTGAAACCGTTTTTGGACTATTTAATACAGGCAACTGATAAACTCACATACAATTATTACATACAAACTGTAACATCGGCTTTGGAACGCAAACATACAGCAACACAGATCGCCGATCACATTATGCAGCATGCCAAAGCAATCAAGTAAGTTGGCCCCATTCAATTTAATTCATTATCTAACTCACTCTCTCACACTCTCTCTCTCTCTTTTCCTCTGTCTCTGTTTTGCAGTAGCAAATTCAGTTTGAAGCAAATTCAAATCCTGCTCAATAGGATAATCGGTGATTTAATCACAAAGCTTGAGGACAGTCAATTGAGGCAGCAATTGAGAGGCCTTGACAAATTCGAGGCTCAGCTACAGGCAGCACTCGATAGGCGTGCCACTAATCGTTATTGGCTAACAGAACGTGCTGAGCACTTTATTAAAGCTTTAAGTCAATATGCTTAACAGCTGTGGGTGAGGTGACTAATTGAGAGACGCTGCGGCTGCTTTGAATTTGTGAACAATAAAACTACATAGTCTAACCACTATACCACAACTTATTCATATGTCAAAATCAAGCTCTTGCTTAACATTTGAACGTCTATGGTATTAATTAAGCCAATGATGATGACGATTTCTTGGAATTGAAATTGAAAGGAATGCGTCTCCTTTTACGATAAACGCCCCAGCTTCCTGCTGTTTGGCCTGTCAGAAACTTGCCTTCCGTGCCTTTGACTTGTAAATTGCTTGACACGGGACATGACACACTGACACACACACACACACATACACACATACACATACACGCCCACATAGATACACCCACGATTTGCTTTGTTTGGAATGCGACTTCACTTGGCATTTGACGTTTACACGAAAATGACAAAATGTTTCGCTGTGTGCCCTAGGCATGACATGACCAGATGATTTGGCCTGTCTTCAGTCAGTATATAAGCTGTCCTTTTTGCTTGCCATCTTTGCTAAATCTTCTTTCATATCCTGGCAATTAGTCAAATTGATCAAAACGTATTTAACTGCTTCGCTATAAAAAGCTTTGATTTGCTGTTATATATAAAGTATATTTCAATGAAGAGGTAAAATACTTCTGGGGATTATTTAGATATGTTGCTATAGATATCTTTTAGAGAAGTGAAATTCTCTCAGACCTCAAGGTGACAAAAATTTGAGACAAAAATACCACAAGAGATTAGATTCTCAGCCAAACAACCTGGCTAGGTGTCAAAGTACTGCATGCCAAAGATCTGCTAGCGTTAGGGGAAGGCTCAAATGGGTTTTGAGTTCAAATTGAATCAAATAACCTTTAAAACTTTACCTGTGATAGTTACACCCTAGAACTCTTCCTTCCCCAACCAATGTTTTCTGAGTTCATTGTCTTCCGCAGCGTAAAAGTATGCAACACAAATCATTTATATCATTGGCAATTATATTACAGGAAATGTAAAAGTCTTGTCATTTCAGTTTTTTTTTCACATGCATTACCTTTCTTTTTAATTTATTAAATGCAAATGAAAAGTAGCCCAAATTAACAGCATTAATGCAGCTGAAACATTTTTTTTATTATTATATATATTAAATTAATTAAATGTGTTGTGTCAGCCGATAGCCGACATCCGTGTGTGTATGTCTGTGTGTGTGTGTGTTGTGTGTGTGTTCGTTTATGTGTAAATGATTTTAACACATATTGACAGGCAGAGCTATGAGTGCCTCACCATTGCACTGGCGGCGCAACTTTTACTTATTTATTTATTATAAATTAATTGAACGACAACACGGCAATGTGATGCCTTTATAATATTTGCGTGTCAAATTATCAGTTTGCAAACAGAAATCCAATGAATCCAATGATTCAAATTAATACAAATGATGTGCGCTCTGAATTCGCAATCAGCCGGCAAGCCACAGGATATGAATTATAATACACAGGCGATAATATCGAAGTCAATGTTATTGCAAAATATTATCAAAGCTGAAAACGATTTGACATAATGCAATTGTTGCTCAGGGATTAATCAATTACATCACTGATAACAACAACATTTTCCAGTTAATGAGTTGTAGTGTGTTTATTCTGTAAGCTCTTTGTTTTAATTGACTTTCGACATTCCGGCGAAAAATGAGCCAGCAAATTTAGCTAGAATTCAAGCAATTCTATTAACAACCAGTGAGCATGTTGCAGTCGGGCAGCACCTGCTGCATAATACTCGTTCACTGTCATAGAAGCAGTGAAATCATTTTGGTAAGTCTTGAAAGGGAGACGGCTATAATTGAACTGCTAAATTAGCTCTTGAGCTTTAGAAAATATAATTCTAATTGCCACGCCCCAGAGGCATATCTATATATTCCAGATTTTCCACGCCTTTAGTAGGCGTGGATATAAATTATTTCCACCTTATGATGCTGTAGTGATCTAACTGTAAATTTTTGTGGCTTAGGCTACTGTGGAATTTTGAAGTTTCAAGAAGATTTCTTCGATTTGCTACGCCTCCAATTATATCTACTATATACTTGAGGTCTTAAGCTGTTTGCGCGAGTAATTGCATATTTAAAATTTGAAGTCTATAACACCTTAAGCAAACACCTCCCAAATTGCCATGCCCATAGAGGGCGTATCTGGAAAATCTTAGCATTTTATTTGACGAAAGTACCAACGAGTGTATGTTCAAGCGTGGATATGTTCCAACGTCTGAAGCTTCAATAGCGAAGGCAGACAGACAGGCGGACCAACAGACAGCAAAACTAAAACTGCACATAACCGATATACTCTTTTCACTTCGTGAACGAGTAAAACAACATTTTTAAGTTACACGCGCGTTAATTAGTTGTAGTGTGTTTATTTTGTAACCTATTTGTTTTAATTGAGTTTTGGCATTTTCGGTGGAAAATGTGTCTTCAAATTTAGCTGGAAAACAATCGAACTCAGCTGGCTGCATGCTCAAACCATTTCTTGTAATTGATTATGAAGAACAGGGGTTATGAGAGAATATCTGAGAGCATTTAACTATTTTGAGAATGAAGAAATTATATACAAAATATGAACAGTGACAGAGTCAGGTTAAATCACTATTTTCATTTTTATAGAGCAAAAATGAAAATTCATTTGTAATTTGATACTAAAATAATAGATTGCTTTTGATGTTCTGTATAAATATATGAATCATAATGGAAGAATATACATTCACTTATCTAGGTAGCCTATCAATGTGCCTATTGCCGGGCCAACTAAAATGATTGGTGTTAGCAATCAGTTTGACCTTTTCAGTTCCCAATTGGAATATTTATTAATATGCATTGAGCGTCTTCCAAGATAGACATCTTAATTATCTTCTACTCGTAAAGCATTAAAAGTCAATAATATCATATAGTGTGCTGGCATTTTGCTAGCCATCAGAAATTAGTCTAATTAGCTTTAATTGATAATTGAAATGTATGGCTCTTATCGACTATCGAGTATCGACTGTGAGCTAGCAGCTGGCGCATTATTTGTTATAGTTCATTGTAATTTAATTGGGTCGTCCTCTGATGCATCAGTTGCTCACTCCTGCCGGCACCTGTTCGGGTTCTGAAAGCGCGTTCATTTCAATTATGGCCACACCTGGAGCTGCGTACTGGATTTAACTTTTGTTGTAAATTTTGCACTGTGTTTGCCCATTTAGTTGCATGTTTATGCTTCTTCTTGTTCTTCTTCTTTTTCTTCGGTGCCATTTGGCAAACGCAGTAAATTCAGTCAGAGGAAAGAAGTGGAGCAGTGGGGCCGGGGCCAGTTGTGAGCCAAACGAAATAAGAAAATGTTGTTTGTTTTAATGGCACCAAGAAAATAAATTCATTAAAAAGTTTTAGCCATGCGAATATTTAATGCAAATATTTTGCATTCCCTCCAGACATACATACATATATGTATACAATTTATATATATGTATATGTATATGTATATATGATTGCAGTGAAGGTATATCAAATATCGATTTAGAGTTTCATTTATTTTGATTTCTTGTCCTCTTATTCTGCCATTTTGCTGTGCCTTTATCAACGTCATTAGAAACAAAACTTTACTTTGCATTTATTGCTTCCTTCCCAATTTTGCTCAGTTATGTTTGAATTTTGCAGGACATGCAACTGTTACTGGTGCTCTTTGGGTCCTTTGTGCTGGTGCCGCCAGGCAGACACATTCATAGAAACTTGCCACCAATTGCCACAAAAGCTGCAGCAGCAACAGCACCAGCAACAGCAACGAATTCAAAAACTTGCAGCCAAGGAGCACAAGTTCTATAGGTAGCTATAGCAACTATGTCTACGTCTATGTCTACGTCTTAGACTATTTCTGCATTTTCTCCTTCTCCTTCTTCTACTTGTACTTCTACTTCTTAGATGGCAAACTTACAAATTTAGATTACAAGCACAATTGGCACACATGTTTGCACAAATGCTGGCAAGATTGTTTAATTTCGTTTAATTAAATTGCAAATATTTTATACTAGTCGTTGTAGTTGCAGCATTTTACTGGCGGCCCTTAAATTCCCAATGCACCAGCTGGACCAAAACCAGCTGCTCTGATCATCTTTTTGCATGCATGAGATTTTTGTTTCAACTGTTGTTGCTGCTACGACTGCTGCTCCGACTGCTGCTACGACTGCTGCTACGACTGCTGCTGCTTTGAATGGGATTCCCAAAATGTGTAATTAATTAATTAATTTTAGCATTGTTGGAAGCATTACAAAATGAAGATAGAGAATGCGATTTGATATCAACATCAGTTTCGGATTATAAATTTGTCTTGTATGATGAGACGAATATAACTAAACAAGCTACAGTTACTTAAAATATCGATGCACAGATTTACTTGTTAGCTTAAAAGTCAACGTCATTGAAGTGCTCTACTAAATTGTAGAGGTCAAATGCCATTATAATAATTACATTTGTGCGCAGACATCAAAATCCGCATCAACCTTTGCTGCGGTCAAATGCGTTGCGCGCTTTGCATTTCATTCAAATGCAAATTTAATTTTCAATAGATTGAAGTCGACGGCATCCGGCTGACCACTTCAAAGGCACTTGGCGGGATGCACGCGCGCTGAGCATAGTATAACCTTGAAACTATATCGAAAGCCGAAATAAATCCACAAGCCACCGTCCACCGCCCGGCCCCAAACAACAACCTCGGCGAAAAGTGCCTGCCAGCGTAGCAATAACATTGCCAACAAAAACATACAACGGCCAACAGCGTCAAGTTCAAAGCGTCTCGCTTTTTAAGTGCCTGTCATTGTTGTTGTTGGCTTTATTGGCAGTGTTGCTGCTGCTGCTGCTGCTGCTACGACGTCTGCTCTTACTCCTGCTGCTGCTGCTGCTGCTGTTTACTCAGGTTTCCGCAGGTGCCTGCCAGCACCCACACTGCCGAAAGAAAAACACTTTTAGCACGCATCGAAGGGGAAAACCAATAGAGCAATGCTTGAACGAACGCGACCTGGAGAGCCAACTCGAAAACCAAACCAACTCGACAAGCATTAGGACAAAACAACGCCACGCCACAAGTGAAAGTGGTCGATTGGGTGGCAAACACAGGACATCAGCTGCCTTGTTGTTGCCGAGAAGCTGCCAGCAAATAGCTAGTTAAATAACTAGCGGTAAATATAAGTGCTTTTATTTCGGCTTCAAATATTTCCCACCCAAACAAAAACAAAAAAAATAAGAAAGCTTTAGCACTTGCGTAACGATAATGTTTTTTATCTGCCAACAGTTTCTTGGGATTCTCGAAAGACTTAAATGGACTTTATTAAAGTCTAAGCATTTTAAAAAAATATTTTTCAAATTACTATCTATTTTTTAATAGATGAAATATATACGGATTACTATCCTGCTGCCTTTTAGTCAACTGAATCTAGATGAAAATTAATCAAATATATTTTGTCTATGGAAGCTAACGAGCATAGAGTACATAGGGGAAGAGAGAGAGAGAGAGAGAGAGAGAGAGAGAGAGAGAGAGATGTAGGGCGTAGTTTAAAAAGAAAAAGTTAAAGGGAATATTTAATAGATTTTATGTCAAGAACCGGTCCAGTAGGTCTAGAGGGCTGTGACGTCTTAGTCTTCTCGTAGAACAAGCACATCATTGGGCTGCCTAATGTGGCTAAGTTTTAAGTAAGCATCTAGTCTGTCGAGATATTTTTAGGTATTCTGTTTCCTTGGGACCTTAAGGTCCCGCTCGATGTTCCTAGTACTCACGTACCAAGGTGACCCAGTGATCTGCCTCAGCGCTTTTGCCTGAACAGCGCTATCTATATTTAGACGCGTCTTGTGTGGAATACCATACATCTAGAGGGCATAGAAGAGACTAGAAGCTAAGATACTCCTGTTTCTGTTTTTGATTCTGACCTTATTTCCCAAATATAGTTTGTATTGTGCTGCAAGCAACTGCAACCTTTTTGCCAATTTGAAATTAAATGAGTGCTGCAGGTACCTGTCCAGGTACCTATATGCTGATGAGTCCCTTAAGAATGACAGCTGGGCAATTCCGAACACGATGAATGAATCAAATTCAAAAAATTTCAGAAGACCTTTGGCTTATAATTGAAACTATAACTCCTATAAGACATGCCTACACCCTAATGTATGCAACAGCTTTTGCTATGGCCGTTAGCCCATTTTCAATATCAGCCGCAAAGTCTTCTGTGTTTTTATAGAGAATCAATTGTGGCTTGTAAGTGTCATCGCTGAAGTAGAATTCGTATTCATCAAATGGTTTTAATCAGAGTTCAAAGCATGACACAGAAATTAAATTTTGTTTATCTGTTAATGGCAAACTGTCTGATATTAATGGAATCACGTTGCATATGCATATTAAACAGAGCGGTTTTATTTCCTGGCTCACTGTGACATCACATTTGATTGTCTCTCACTCTCTGCAGGGGCATAAAATAACCATTGGCATCCGCTCGCGCTGGAAGCAGCACCAGCATCAGCATCAGCAGCAGCGGCAGCATCACATATTCTATTCGGGAATGCATATGCATGAGATGACATTATTTCGATGCTGCGAACAATGGCGCAAAGATTCAAATCTCTGTGTGTTGTCCTCCCCACAGGACGAAACAATGCGTCATCCTGGCATTGTGTTCTCGGTGGCGCATGACAGCAGCGAACGCAGCGGGTGGCCAACCAAATGGAGACGAATGGATATGGACTGGGCGGTTGGCTGGTTGGATGGCTGCTTGCTGAATGGCTGGCTGGCTGGCTGGCTGGCTGGTTGGGTGGCAGGCGGCTGCATTTGCCTAAGCGCCAAAATATTAATGATGCTGCGTTGGCTGGCATATCATCATTGTGCTAGCGTTGATTTTAATGAGACGGCTACGGCTGTCGTAGCGGCACATGGCACGGCAACGAAACACGGAAAGTACGTCAAGAAAGTTTCTTCAACCGCTTCTTAAAATTAGGGGTGTTTATTATTTTTGATTGCTGGCACGCGCCCGAAAAGGAGTCCCAGCGTATCCCTTGTCCCATTGTTGTCCAACAAATTGATAGCGCGTGTGCAAATTTTTTTCTCTTTTTTTTTGCCTCCATTTCCATTTCCGTGCATTTTTTGTGCTTCTCCCCTTTCGAGCAAGTGCTTTGTTTATTGCTTAATGACTCATTTCTGGAACGGCCCCGTGACAATTGGTCCTTTTGTCCCAGCCCTTAAGCCTCTCGAATCGCCGCCCCGAACCCCCAAGCACAGCCAGACGACGGCAGCTAAAAAGTTGGTGTGAAAAGCCAAACAAACACGCAGCAATTTTCGGCCCATGAAATATGAATGGGAACGGGTCTGGATGGGTCCCGGGTCTGGGTCTGGGTCTGGGTCTGGGTCTGGGTCTGGGTCTGCGCCTGGCTATACATGTGAATGCGAATATGAGTGTGAATGTGAATGTGAATGTAAGCTCTTGTCCTTGGTCCACAAGCTGTGGTCTGAGGTGTCAGCTGTCTGGACTATGGCGGCACATTCTTCATTGTCTAGCCCATGCTCAGCAGTCGCATCAGTACTGCGTAATAACACGTTCCATTTCGTCTTTATACACTTCACTTTCGACAGCATCCATGATGCTGCATTCAAAAACCTTTGAGGGGCTTTCAGCTTCGCAATTAGCACAAATCACGAGCTCCCCAGTGTCGTCAATTAATCGCTTGACTCGCAATCCAAAGTCAAATGCTGCGATTGAATTACTTGCGGATTACGAGTTGAACAAACAAACTCATTTCTTAGAAGGCAATAAATTCAAATTAAGACGCTATGATTAATTGGCACACTGTGGAATGGGCTTATTTGAAATATATATTTTTAGTATTACTTCTAGAGTTAGCAACATGATATTTAATATTGAACTCGCTTCATAACTGGTTTGATTGTGGATAAGTTAGAACATCAAAAGAAAAGTCGATAGTCTAATTTATGAAAATATCTCTGTTACTATAAATTATAGATATAAAACTATATAAGTTGCTCGATTGGAAAATGTTGTAGCATCATTTCATATTCCGAGTCAAATACCTGGGAGTTACTTTTGATAGAAGACTGATACTTAAAGGACATAAAAGGCAAGTAACCACAGTGTGCAAGGCTAAATTCATAAAAAATGGATTGGATCTTTTACCAGCTAAGCCACCATATCAGGGCTTTCGTTGCAATACCTCTATCATGCTCTGCGGCGCGGTCTTCGCGCAACAAAATTTCTGAAAAATTTAAGGCGCTGCGAAGATGGATTGGAGTTCAGTGTTACAAAGGTATCAAGCGCTTCCCAGCTCCAGATACGCAAATAGATTGGCAACGCATTCAAGCCGGCTCGCATCTAATCTGGCTATCAGCAACAACAGGTAAAGTCTGAAAGGATAACTTTCGCTGGACCGCAAGAGAAATCTGTCTGATGAACTTGAAACATTGTAGAATTGAATAGAAAGGGAATAAATAAGTCTCGACTTAAGATGTATGTTATATGCTGGCTTACAAGCCCACTCTAGAGTTAAGGCTTAGAGCCAAATGCGCTATAGAGTCTAAGGCAATAAGCTGCAACAAATTCAACTGAATAAAATTGCATGTAAAAAAGGTATCAACATTTTATTTTATTTATTTTCTTAAACTATAATTCAATAGAGTATAAAATCCCATTTAAAAAGCCCTCTCTCCCTCTCTCTCTGTCCCACAACTGTTCAAATATGTCTTAAATTCCATTTATATAATTTAACTGTTCCCCTTGTGTATATGGAAACTGTTATTTAATGCAAGTCTCATTATGTGTAAATATTTGACTTGCGAACCTTCACATTAACAAAAGTCCTTGTCATTGCATATTTTGAGAGAGAGCTGTGCAATTTTTAATGCATTTCCACTGTGAAGTATTGCTTGGTTTTATTTATATTCTTTTTCGTATTGTTTGTTTACTTCTCATACTTCATCTACTTGGGTAGCTTGGGTAGTTCGCGTAGGATGTTGCTGCTGCTGTTGTTGTTGCTTTTAAGCATTCTTATCGCCGTTGGTAGCATTTCCGTTTTTCTTTTTCGTGCATTTTTCATTTCCGCCTCAGCGTCGCAGCATTTCCTTTCATTTTTCACACGTTCTACCCCAGTCCGAGCACTGGTACCCACAACGAAAATGCCAGACTCCCGACCCACTTTGACGCGGCATGCCATATACTTATTTCCCATTTATATTATTTTGTAATGTGTATTACGTTTCGCCAACCCTTTCGGTCCCTACTCCGGTTGCTTTGACACTTTTGGTAAGCCTTTAAGGAATTGATTTTCATACAAATTTATCACGGCAAGAAGACAAGACTTTAATATTAAAGTCCATGTTAATATATCATATCATGCGTCATCAAGGACGAACCGCAGTTTGTTTGCCCATGCGTAATATTGTCTGATTGTTAATTTTTCGGTACATGGCTGGCACTGAAGTAAATGGAAGTGGGGCCATTGTCATATAGCCCGGCCCAGTCTGGAACCAGTAAATGTACATAGCTCCATTGTGAGTTTTTATGTGTGGGGCATGGCCCATGGGGCATGGGGCATGGGGCATGGGGCATGGGGCATGTTGCTGGTTGCTTGGACACCAGGCAATCCCAGAAATTGCTATTTGCATTATTTTCACGACAATGCGGCCAATTCATATCAAATAGAATGGTATGGGCTGGCATAGAATTGACTGCGACGACTACGACGTTGGCGACAGTGGGAGAGGGACGCGCCGGCTACAAGTGACGGCGTCTGGGGAGCGATGAAAATTGATTTTAATGCCAAAAATTATGTTATTTGCGCATGTTATGGACAAGGAAACCAAAACTGAAAGACGCACCCTACAAAAAAAAAATAAATAAAAATGCCTAGAACAATAAGCAATGGATGCGCACTTACGGCAAATATCCAGAGCAGGCGGGCTAAATGACGAGAAGCGAAATCAATATACATAATATGCGACCACATGGACAGAAGTATACCTTGTATAGTTGCAGAAATGGATGCCATAGTTGAACATGGACTAATTAACAGGCGTGTTTCACTCAGGTGTATGTTGTGCTTCTCGAAAGTGTGAAGCTTAACTTCTGGCCTGCTCTATGCTATTTAGCCAAGATAACCTAAACTTAAACTGCGTGTTCTTCAGGCGAAAACGCTCACTTGGTATATGAAAGCCAAGCAACGAGCCCTCATGCTGCCAAAAATTGAAGACTAGAGTCTCACTCGAACAGCTTGTTTAGGCGTTTAGGTATTACAGCCTACATATCTGCTGGCCCTAGCAGAAGACGTCATTTAAGATCTATCAATAATGCCCCTGATATTTACCTTTGTTGCCTAAAACCCTTTCTGTCTCTAACCCTTATATTTTGGGTTAGTTATCGTCCAAATATATTTAAGTAGTTTCTGTTTAGATTATGCTACCAAAAAGGTAGCTGAACAATAGTATGTAAAAATTTCAGCAAATATATATATATATATATGTATATATAAATATTATGGTGAACAAAAGAGAAATTCAAACCCCCTCGAAAGTATGCAAGATCTTTTGACTTAACGCATCAATACATTCAATATCTGGGTATTTTCTAGTCTATCAATACTTTTGTTTGTGGTTGAAAACGTTTTATTATAATGAACTTGGGCGTATTACAAACGACATGCATACGTGCAAATGGAGCTGGCTATTAGCATTTTTCAGTCTCCAGCCAGGGGCAGCAGCTGAAAGTGTTCTTTCTCTTCAAATACAACTGTAATTTGTCTTAATAAACACATTTTATCTACAGATACTTGTAATTTCAAACTTTTTATCTACAGTGAGCTGATGCAATTAAACTAAATGCATAAAATCAGTAAGCAACTATAGTATGGTCGACCTACACATACCACGCAAATAAGTTTTACAGGGAACTTTATCAGGTCTTTTTGTTGTTGTTGTTTTTTTTTTTCACATTTTGCTAGAGTTGAGCCGACTTTGCCTGGCTAGTTTTTGTACTTTCTGCCCTTTTCGTAGTCAGTCAGTCCTTTGCATGCTGCGAGTTAGGTGGCATAGATAAAACAGGACAAACTTTGGCCGCATCATAAAATGCCACGCAATCTGCTCTGGCAGCTTGTTCAGGTTGTCGCAAAGTCGCTTTCGATTCCGGTTGCGGACTCGTGCGGAACTTTTGCAATTTTTTGTTGATTCCATAAAAAAAGTGAAATTGCATTGGACTTCGTTTAATTTGTATGATTTATTTGCGTGGCGCCTCGACTTGGTTTATCTTGCCGCATGACAATGACTTTGATTTCTTGGCGCTAGGCGTTGCCATGATTCCGGGCCATAAATCAAAATAAAACTTTGTCACTTGAGCGTCGCGCGCTTGACTCCTGGCTAATCGATTTTAAGTTTATGATGTCGAAGGAATAACAATAAAAATTGACACCGCTCCATCGGCATCGACATCGGCGGCGTCGGCGGAGACAGCGGCAGTGGCAGCGGCAGCGGCGGTGGCATTGATCATAAAATTTTATTGCAAGAATTTCGCGGCATACGTAAACTGATTCGCGGCTCTGGCGAATGTCGAAATGCGAAATCAATGTCGCAGCTGCCGCAGCACGAGCACTGTTTCCCATGTGCCCCGGCTGCTTCGTTTATTCTATTTGCTTGCATTTGCTGTTCCTGGTTGCTTGTTGCTGTTGTCGGTTGAGGCCGCACATGATTTGCCTTTCAGGCGAGGCGCCACCGCATGAACTCAAACTCAAACTCAAACTCGAGCATGGCCTCTACACTTTGCTTGCGGCACAGTGCTCCAAAAATGTCAAAGTGCCGTCTCTGACACCGCTGGGCCGCTGTGGCTTGTGCCATACTGTTTCGCTGTGTGTGTGTGTGTGTGTGCATAGATGTGGATGTGGATGTAGGCGTGGTTGTGGCAAGGGCACTGTTTAACATGCTCGCCTGCCACAGCGGCCCGGCTCCATGCTGTCTATGTATGCACCATGGTCTGTACGCCATGTGTGTGTGTTGTGTCTGTGTCACCCGCGAGAAATGCGGCGCATTTGTATTTTTGTACTTTTTTTTGTATTTTTTTTTTTATTTTGACCCACTTTGGTTTGCTTTGCCGTGCGCTGCTCAGCTGCGCTGTGCTCACACTTGCCTGTCACTCGAGCGAACGTTTAAATTGGGCGACGCTTTGTGAAATATACATTTTCATAAACATAATGCAAACCGAATTGAATTAACCATGCCAAATATGGAACAAGCGCCAGCACAATTTTTGACAAAACCAAATTAAGTTGTTAAAACTGGCAAGTGGCAGGCAGCATTTTTGTTTTAATATTTTTAGGCCTGCCTCCAGCTGGATGGAGCCAGACTCCACTCTGCCTACAGTGGCACTCATGGATGAGACATTAGCTGCTATAGACTCTGGCTGAAAGCCTCCAACCCAAATGACATTATTATGAATGCATTCAGAACGAGGCTGTCTAGCAGAGAGCCTCACGCTACATAGTCCGACTAGACCAGTTCCGTGTGTGCCTCCTGTATGTGGTGTGTGTGTGTCTGTGTGTGTGTGTGTGTGAGTGTGTGTGTGCCGGCATTGTCAACATGCTAGCAGGTTCGCAGCACGACAACGGCTCAACTGGCGAAGCTACTTGGCCAAATTTGCATAATAGAAATTAAAATGGATTTTAATTTTTCCTTTTTTTTCTTCGTTTTTTTTTTCTTTTTTTTTTAATATATATGTTTCTGCTGCTACTCAGTGGGGAGTGCTCCCGCCTTGTTTACCTTGAAAACTTGGCATAAAGTTAAAAATAAAGTTGAAAGCCAGTTGGCGTGCTTAAAGCGAGTCACCTGCTTATGACGGGCTTCATAACTGCTGCGGCAGGAAATATGCCAAGTGAAAGTGCTTAAGGAAACCGATGAATGGAAGTAGGCTGCCAGGCTGCATGCATGGCATATGTGCAGTTACTGAAGATATATGTATGCACTCGTGTGACTAGCTGTTTGACTTAGTTAAGCTAAGTTTTCCTATACTTACAGTTTAAGTCATCAAAAGAAATTCAATTATTTTAGATTTGATGTTTACTAGAAAAAGAGACATTTTCAAATATTCAAATATATTTACTTTTATAATTGATAAATAAATATATAATTTAATTAGCAAATGCTGAAGGTATTAAGGCAAAGTATCTTTCGCACGTTGCGTATTAGTAATATTATTAAGCATACAAATATTTGTCGCATGTGCGAAAAAACAAGTGCATAAAGTTTGTAAATCAGCTTAGCAAATGCCGCATTGAGAACAAGCTGCAATTTCAATGCGGACAATTGGCAAATGCTTAGGCAAAGTTTGTTTACAGCTGAGACGCCTTTTTTGCATCACAAGGAAATAAAATGGCATTAAGGCAGCATTCAATGATTTAAATGTAAAGAAAGTGTGCACACTCACACGCTGACTGAAAGAGAGAGAGAGAGAGAGAGAGAGAGAGAGAGAGAGCGAGTGAACGAGATTGTGTGTGTGAGAGAGACATACATACATAAAGTTTGTTTAAATACTCGGCTCGCATGTGGTGCAAGTTAGCTGCAAAATCAGCTTGGCATAAAATTGCAATGTCGGTCAGTGCCTGCAATGGCTAAAAAGGATACTTAGGGAGTAAGCACACACACACACACACACACACACACACACACACACACACACATGAACACACACACAGACACACACGCACTGAGTGAATATGCATTTGCTTAAACTTTAACATCATGTTGTCCTTTAGCATTTGCCATATTTGCTGCAGTTTTTGGCCTTGTAACATTTTGTTGCAAATATTTTTGTTGGATGCCAGCCAAAGAGTGAACCGGCAGAAAAAAAAAAGAAAAGAAAGAAGAACCCAAAAAATAAATAAGCTTCCCAAATTGTTTTGTCATACGTGCGGTTGGTCAGGCCAAGAGGACAGCTGGCTAAGAGAGGAAGAGAGCTCTATAGAATGCCATGCTTGCCAGCTATGCTTCCATGTGTTCGTGTGTGTGTCTGTGTCTGTGACTGTGACTGCGTATGTGTGTTTGTCAGCAAGTTGTTCCATTTTTCTGGAGCAGCTTATAGTTGCTGCGTGAAATGGCTGGACATGTTTTGTGCTTCCGTGTGGACTTAAACCATTCTCAAGTGATCTTCTGTCCTTCCCCCAATATATTTATATATATATATATATATTTATATATATACACATTTAGGTTTCGAGTGGACATCAGCTTAGCCATTTGCTTTGTTGGCCTTTATTGAATTGCCTGGGCCCTTTAAGTTGCTCTCTCGGGCAGCTGGAGAAGTACATTATTTCGCCTGGTTGAAGCTGGCCTGACTTTTAAGCCGGCTCTTGCGAGACTCTTTAAAGTCAAAATGCTGTCGAATTATGAGTGGCTGGCAAATGTAGCTGCTAAGCATAACCTTGAACTACAACAACTGCTAAGCTACGTTCGTATTCTTGTTGCAGCGGATTTGGACTTTTTTTTTTTTTTTTTTTTTGGGGGGCATCCTACAGCGATGTCGACGTCGGCGGCGGCTTTTGCTCGCTTTTCAGAGGCAATTTCGGATCCGTAAATTAGTTTTATGTTTCTCGATTTTGCTTTTATTAAATTACCTTTTTCATGATTACTTGCAAACTTCATTTGGAAAAATGCCTTCGAACGGAAATGGCCAACACCGCCGCGTCGCCATAGTCCTTCGCCTGCTGCGCTATAATTTGCGCCATTTTGTAATTTCACAGCGCTACTCGAAAGCGTCTCGCTTACACAGCTTCAATGCGCCCATTTGGGCTTCCGCTCCAAGGGTCGAAGGCCTAATAAAGAGTCCTTGCCTCAGATACTACTACAATACATACAAACACACACATACATACACATACACACACACACACATACATATATATGTGCGTGTGTATGTCTACCTAGATACATGCTCGCTAGCTCTGTCTGCCGTAAACAGTCTACAGGTTAATTATCTTTGGCGTAATTTAGTGGCGGCCGCAGCCGAAAAAGGCTTTTCATTTTAATTTATTTGACCAGTAAAAGGATTAGATTAGATGCCCCTGATAAATGGCCGTCAGCGTGCTAGTTAACTAGAAAACCGCGCTCTCAGCCATCGAGCGCTAATTGTGTTAGACCCCGCAAAATTGTTGCAACTTTCGTTGGAGCTGAAGACTCATTCAGTTTAGCTCTCGGTTTAGGTTTGAGTAGTCCAATTATAATATTCGAAACGGATTACAATAGATTCCATTAAACGAGCTCAGTTCTTAGTAGTAACTACGGCATTAATGATAGCCCACATAATTTAATACCCATTTAACATTGAGAAACTTACAGCTTCAATAAGTAATTCATGTCCTTTTGAAACTTGCATTGAAGTAATGTGTGAATAAGTTGTCTGCTTTACGCTTGGGTCTGTCGGCTGCATAGGGACAGCAACAAATATCATTAGAAAAATTGAAAATTGCAAAAGTAAAATGTGAATTGCGGATGTGTGGATATCTACTTGCTTACAGGCTATAAATCACGATTGTAGCGGTGCGAGGTGTGCAGAGTGAAGGACAGACCAATCCCAACTGTAAGCGAGCGAGCGAGCGAATTGCGAATGTGAAATCCGACTGCTGACAAGTGTCACTGCGAGATGTTATGACAAAGTGTCAAAAGAATGTTTGACATGTGACTGTCTGTCTGTCTGTCTCTCCTTCTGTCTGTCTGTCTGTCCGCGTGTCTCTCTGTCTGTCTGTCTCTATGTCTGCCTGTGTCCCCCCATCCCGCCCGCTTTGGTGCCGCATCGCATATTTCACATATACGCACTCAGGGGGATGCTGCTTTTTGTTCGGCTTTTATATTGCCGCTTTTTGTGATTTAGTATTGCTTGGCGAATTTTTTCTTCGTTTTCACTTACATGCTATATATTATATATATATAGAATATATATGGTATATTGGCAATGGTAATGGCAATGGAGTACGAGTTTCAGAGCTTCACACGTTTTTGTTTACCTTGCCATAGGTGCTGAGCTGGGCGTGCCAACCGCCCAGGGACCGTATTTAACATTCAGTTCTCTATATAGATTGCTTAGCCTTTTGTCAACCGCCCGTGGCGACGTACATAATTCCCTTTTGTCAACAGCTCTTACTTGTGCTTCAACTGGCAAATGCAGATCAAGGGATTCAATTTAATTATAATTTGAAAGAGTTTCTCTTAAATATAAATTATACATTAGTTACTTAAAGCTTTAACTAACAGCTTTGGCAACAACAACACTAACGGATAACTGGTTTATTGCCAAACCCCCAGGCTGCACTGGCCAACAGAAGAGTTGTCAATGAATCGGCATTATTAAAAGGAATATCATGTTAAAAGATGCAGATACGAGTAGAGTGAAAAAAGAAAACAACAAAACGGAGGAAAAAGTCTTCCATAAAGAAAAAAAAAAAAAAACCAAGCAAAATCGAAGAGGCATATAAAAATAATATTGCAAGTCGTTGAGATTGCAGCAAGAGGCAAGCACTGCAGCCTCCAAGACGGAGCAGCACTTGCTCGCTTCGCGCGCTTCGATTCCCAGTCCACTTAACCACATCGAGGCGGCCTCTGCGTAGCTCTAATTGTCGGTTAGGTTCCCAGTTGCCAGCGCATGCATAATTTCCAATGAGAAACGAGGCATGCAACGAATGGGAGTTGTCTGCAAGTCAGATTGTCAAATTGCCAAGTCAAAGGCGTATATGTAACTTGTAGTTTGCATATAGCGTCGATTATATTAATAAACGATGCATTTAAATGCATGTCAAAGGTCTCTCAAATAGCTGCACTCAGTCTGCCTGTCCAACTGGGTAACAGTGACGTCTTTTATTTTAAGAATATATCGAAGCAATGCTGCAGTCGGGCATTTGGTTCCCAATTCGCTACCAACTTACTCAAAGGCTTGTTGAGGACTGAAGTCGCTGAGTTGTTGCCAATAACCTCGTCTTGAGAACTCCCTAGGTTAACAGCGGCTGCAATCTTAACAGTCAGAGTAACAGTAACAGCGTGCGAGAGCTGTGGCTTCTGAGTTAACAGCAACAGAGAGTGGGAGAACAACCGTGAGAGCGAGAGAGATGTGGATGTCAAGTTAACAGCGCGATTGGGGAAATTTTAACAGCTTAACAGCTTAACAGTTTGACACAGTTTAACATTTACTTGTTGACTGTGGCATAACAGAGGGCTGTGAAATAAATTCGAATTACTACAGATTATTACCATAGATGTTAACAGCAACTATATGCAAGAGTCAATTGCGCTCAGGTGTAATTTAGATATATAGTTACTTATCTGTTATCCATCAAATATATTTTGAGTTTATATTTCCTTGAAAGGACAAACTCGACTTACCCTTTCACTGTTTGTGTTTGCATTATTAGCCTAATAAGCGATACAAATGGGTCAAAAGTCTGCCAATATGATAAGTAATCAAAGATAAACCAATTCAGAACTAGACTGCCTTGCTTGCGGCAGCTGCGAGTGGCCTTTTGTTATCAACATAAAAACAAAGCCAAACGCTCACAAAATGGTATAAATTAAATAAAAACATTTAGACATATTGAAATCGATGCATATGAGTATTTCTTTTGTCTGTTGGCATCTTGGAAAATTTCAGCCTCGGGTTATGTTAACAAAAACGAAGAAGAGACCGCAACGTAACGTAAGGAAACAAAACAAAACAAAACAGCAAAACAACGTAACGAAAATATGCAAATGAAATATTTGCAAAGCAAAATTTATGCAAACCGCTGGGCAGAATGACTTTAAACTGGATGAATGGCCAAGTGGTTGAGTGGTTGAGTGGCGTAGTGGCGCAGGAGCCGACTGAATAGCCGACTGTATGGTTAGGTTAGTTTCGCCCGAATCTGTTTGCCCTGTCCAGAGTCCCTTGCCCCTTGCATGCACCCGAAAAGTTGACATTAGTGGTTGACCAAAGTTGGACGGCTGTTGGGCATTTGTGTGCTTTCTTATTTCGATTTGGGGCCCCTTCATAAGAAAGTGGCCTGTTTACATTATACTTAAATTAGATTAACTAATTCAATCTGTGGGCAAGTTCTCTGCTGCCCAGCGCTAGCTTTGCCGGCCAAACTTTTCAACTTCAACTGCGCGAATCTGGATTACAACTGTCTGCCAGTTTACTATCGCTTTAATTTTCTTTTTGTTTCCTCGTTTATTCATTTCTATTTCTATTTCTTTTTTCTTTTCTTTTTTATTTTATTTTTTTTTGCGCTCGGCAATTAACATGTCTCTAATTATGAGTCACAATTAGTGCGGTTTTTATGCTTGTTCATTATGAGGAAATTCAACGTGTTTTTTTTTTGTTCGTTGTTTTTGCGTGCCCATTTGAATAATTAACTATTTGGAAAATATGTTTGCCAAATACAAACATATTTAATTAGTCGAACAGAGCTATTGCCGAGGACATGTGTGTAAAAGGATGTCCCCGGGCGATGTGTCCTTGTCTTCATGCCCCCATGTCGACTTGAGCAAAGAGAATGGGGGCAGAGTTCGCTAATTGTGTAGGCAATGATGTGAGTGGGATTTCCAAGATATTTTGGATATCCTATTTGTGTTTCTATTTCTTTAAGGCATTAATTATGAGATGAAAATATTATTATGATTTAATATTCCGTTCTTTATTCTAAATAAAACCTTTTAAAATAAACTTTAATAACTAAATTAAAAAAATATTTTTAATTAATATTTCATTATAAAATATCTATTTTAATATACCTTCATTTTAGTTTTTAATTAAAAACATCATTATTAATATTTCGTTTTCGATTTTAAAAGAGAATCCTTCATAATATACCGTAATAACTAAAATACCTTAATAACTTAAATAAAATATACCTTAATAACTAAACTACACACTATACATGGAATTTATTTTCAAATCCAAATCAAGTCTGCTTGCAATCACATTCGGAAATATGGACTTGCTTTAGTTTTTATTTTTTTGTCAAACTGTTTTGTACGACAATAGCAATTTTTTTTTTCTCTAACTAATTTCTAAATTCTTTGACTGTACACCATGTGTCAATCAATGGGCCAAGCGATTTGCGAGCTGAAGCATATGCCGCTTTCGGGCGATAAGGAACTCGACAACCAAATTAAGAAGTGGGTTAAATGGGATCGCAACCAAGACACATTGGGTCAAATAATGGAGGCAGTCAGGAATGAGGATTGGGTCACGTAAGCACTAGATTGATTCTTCTACCTTCTTAAATTCCAATCAACAATCTAACATACAGACTACGGTGTCGTCTCTGCCGACGTATACTATTCGGAACAGCTGGCTTAAGGGCCGTAATGCGAGCGGGCTTTGATTCTATGAACGAATTGGTCATCATACAGTAAGAGTCGCTCGTGTTAATAGGGAAGTATAAAGTGTGAACAATACTATATATGCCTCTTCTTCAATAGGACTAGTCAAGGACTCTGTGCTTACATAAAAGAACAATACCCAGATGAAGCTGAGTGGGCCGCACGCGGCATTGTAATTGGGTTTGATGGCCGATACAATAGTCAACGGTTTGCGGAGTTAACAACCATGGTCTTTCTGAGCCAGAATTTTCGTGTATATCAGTTCAAGCGTATGGTCGGCACTCCCTTCGTGCCCTACACAGTGCTGAGGATGCATTGTTTGGCTGGTGTGATGATAACGGCATCTCACAATCCCAAACAGGAGAACGGCTACAAGGTATGACCAATATAAATTAGTTATATGTTTGAGGTCACAATTCGTGTTCCGATTCAGGTTTATTGGAGCAACGGTGCACAAATAATACCACCACACGATGAGGGCATTCAAAATGCCATAATGGAAAATTTGCAGCCGAATCCTGATTCTTGGGATGAAACTCTGCTGTGCGGCAATGAATTTTTATCAGATCCATACAACAATGTGCTGCCGCCCTATTACGATGCACTCAAGAAGGAGATATCGTGTCCACTCATGGACGCCAATGGTAGTTGCCCATTAAGCTTCACCTATACACCGATGCATGGCGTTGGCTATGCATTTGTTAAGTTGGCTTTCAGTAAGATAAACCTTAAGCCCGTTATACCCGTTGTGCAACAGATTGCACCCGATCCAGAATTCCCCACGGCACCTTCGCCCAATCCAGAAGACTCGAAGACTTTGGTTTTGGCAATTGAACGAGCAACTGAAAAGAAAACGCAAGTTATCTTGGCAAATGATCCGGATGCTGATCGTCTGGTTGTCGCCGAGCTCGATGATACTAAGAAATATAAGGTTTTCACCGGCAACGAACTGGGCGCCCTTCTAGGCTGGTGGACATTGGAGAACTATAAAATGACTGAGGCTAATCCCGACGTGGCCAATTGTGTTATGATTTCCAGCACTGTTAGCTCGAAGCTTTTGAGATCTATGGCTCGTATAGAGGGATTCACTCACCATGAAACCCTGACAGGATTCAAATGGATTGGCAATAAAGCGATCGAGGAACAGAATGCAGGAAAGAGAGTACTTTTCGGATTCGAGGAAGCAATTGGCTACATGATCTCCACAAATGTAGTCGATAAAGATGGTATCCGTGCTGCGGCGCACGTGGCCACAATGGCCTGCTACTTGCGCTGCAAAAAGTGTATGACAATGCAAGAGAAATTGCGAGACTTATTCGAGACGTATGGATTCCATGATAGTATTGGCTCCTACGTAGTCTGCACCGATTCTGGACTTACTAATAGGATCTTCAATCGCCTGCGCACCTTCGACGACGGTCAAGAGAATACATATCCGACGAACATCTTGGATGGGGAATACGAGGTTGAGAGTGTGCGGGACCTCACCACTGGATATGACAGTAGCACACCCGATAAGAAAGCAATTCTGCCAGTTAGTGCGTCCAGCCAGATGATAACATTTTTCTTTAAGAACGGAATGGAGGTCACATTGCGTACAAGCGGAACTGAGCCCAAGATCAAATACTATGCCGAGATGGGCGGCGCGCCAGAAAATAAGCACTGGGACGAGCTGACAAGAACACTTCATAAAATGATGGATGGCGTTCTTACCGAATTCTTTGAGCCCGCAAAGAATGGGCTGAAGTTGCGCAAGGAAGAATAAAATTGAAATGGGAAGGGTTTTCATATACGTACATGGCCCCACACAAAATCTTTAGTTTTCTTTGAAACTATCACAAATGAATTAAAACTGCATACGAATATGAAAACAGATATTTCTTGATAATTAGATAGGTAAAAAAAAATTAACAGATAAAAATTTCAGTGTAATCAAGAACTTCTTGCTTCAGTAAAAATATATAAAATACAAATATTTCATGTCTTTTGTTTCTTAAGGGGCGTGGCTAGGGGCGCATTGGGCAAGGCGGCATTCAATAGCTGAAACAATTGCAGTTTATATGAATCTCTTCCTTTTATCTTAATACACCTAACATACTGTTATAATGTAGCTATTAAATTAGTGAACTGCTGTGGAATTGGCAATGCTTTGCGTTTTGTTTTGTGTTTCTGTTAATCATAAACTTTGTACTGTATTCATAATTTTCAAAGATCTCATCAATATATGTCAAAATTATTTAAGTTGAAATAATATTTTTTCTCTAATGATAGAAAATGGTTTTATTCCTTCACACGTTTACCGACAGATTTTCCTCAAAGCTATCTGCCAATTGGCCTCGACTATTGAGAAAATCCACTGCTAGCCGCCAACAATATGACGCGCAGCTGAAGCAGAGGCAGCTTTCAACCGTCGTTTGCAATGAGTCCTTTAAAGATCTCATTTGGAGCAGACTGCTTCTGCGGATAGTGAATCCGAAATGCCAGACAATTGGTCAGAAACTAAATGGTGCTGCAAGCTTTCATTGTAATTCTGGCGACAGAGTGCTCGATGCTCGAATCAGTAATTGGATGGAATGGGATCAGAATCCTCAGACCAAAGCTCAAATCATTGATGCAATGAAAAGAGAGGATTGGGATACGTAGGTTATAAAATTAGAAAATAAAACTCAATTAATACGCTCCATTCGATACGCATTCAGGCTGCAGACTTGCATGGGCGATCGCATGACATTCGGCACAGAGGGCTTTCGAGCTCCGATGCGAGCCGGTTTCGATGCCATGAACGAACTGGTTGTCATACAGTAAGTTTATGCATAGTTCGTGGTAACAAAATCAAGCCAACTAATCTATTTGTACTTTGCAGGACTGCTCAAGGAATCTGTGCGTATCTGAAGCAGGAATATCCGGACGAAGAGATGTGGGCGGAGCAAGGCATTGTTATTGGATACGATGCGCGCTACAATAGCAAACTCTTTGCGGAATTGTCTGCGATTGTGTTTTTAAACAACAATTTTCGAGTACATCTATTTGGAAGTTATGTTGCCACACCCTTTGTGCCATTCACAATTTTGGAGCTGGATTGTCTAGCAGGAATAATGGTAACAGGATCCCATTACCCCAAGGATATAAATGGCTTTAAAGTAAGCCGCTATTGGTGCGCTTAAAATACTTTTACTTTAATCTTTCTTTAATCTACAGATTTATTGGACGAACGGAGCACAAGTCACACCGCCCCACGATGCGGGTATTCAGCGGTGCATCCTTCAGAATTTGGAGCCTGAAGAAGATTCTTGGAATGAGCAAGTTCTATGCAACAACGACATGTTGAATAATCCGTACAGCGAAATTAAAGAGGCATATTACGAATCGCTTAAGTCGCAGATAGTGAGTCCATTTGTAGAGGATTGCGAAAAATATCCTTTAAATTTCATTTACTCGGCCATGCATGGCGTTGGTTATCCATACATTGAACTTGCATTCAGCACGATTGACTTCGAGCCAGTTATACCTGTGTTGGAGCAAGTCAGTCCCGATCCAGATTTCCCAAGTACACCTATGCCGAATGAGGCATTGTTGTCGGCCGTGCGACGGGCAACGACCAAGAAAGCTGACATTATCATGGTTAACGATCCGGTTGCCGGTTGTTTGGCCGCAGCCGAGGTAGTAAAACGAAAATATCGAGTCTTTAATAGCAACGAACTTGGCGCCCTCTTCGGTTGGTGGGCATTGGAGCGCTATATGAAGAGCGAGGAAGATCCAGATGTATCCGATTGCGTAATGATCGCCAGTGCTGTTAGTTCAAAGATATTGAAGTCGATGGCAGAAATCGAGGGGTTTACGTTCCATGAGACTCTAACCGGCTTCAAATGGATCGGTAATAAGGCGATCGAAGAGCAAGATGCAGGAAAAAATGTGCTTTTTGCATTCGATGAATCATTTGGCTATATGCTATCCACAAATGTGCTCGATAAAGACGGCATTAGTGCCGCGGCACACTTGGCCTCAATGGCCTCCTATTTGCGCTCCAAAGAGAATATGAAGTTGCAGGACAAACTGAACGAAATATACGACAATTACGGATATCACACAAGCGAAGTGTCTCATCACTTCTGCGATAATGAACGCATTATTAATAATATCTTTCATCGACTGCGCACCTTCGACGATGGCCAGAAGAATACATATCCGACGAGCATCCGGAACGGCGAATATGAGATTGAGAGTGTGCGAGATCTGACAACAGGCTATGACAGTAGCGAAAGCGATGAAAAAGCGATTCTACCGTCCAGTAGAAATAACCAAATGATAACGTTTAACTTTGATAATGGATTTGTGATAACATTAAGCGCTAATAGAACTGAGCCCAAGATAACGTATTATGCCGAAATGTGTGGGGAGCCAGAATATAAATCGTGGACTGATCTAAATGCCAAGCTCAAAGAAATGGTCGAGGCTATTATTATTGAGTTTTACGAACCCAAAAAAAATGGACTCTATGCTACGAAGGGAAATGAGGAGCACTTAAGCAAAGTCTGTATGTATGCGGTGTGAGGTTGGCCAGTCAGCCAAATAGATTACCTTTTCTATCGCAAATAAATTTTGGTGTCACGACGTGAGTATTAGCGCTATTTAACTGTATTAGTAAATTGTTTGCCTTTTCAACACAGTAGCTCAGGTCTTGTCTACATTGTCAATTCAAAATTAAATTTCGAAATCAATTGAAATAAACGTTGAGGACGAAATGTGTACGAAATTGTTGCGTAATTGGTCTGGAGTGGTGTGGACTGTCGCCGCTGCACGGAAACCGCTCAATTTCTATCAGCATCAGCAGAGATGCTTCATATTGCCACCCAAGCCAGATGCATCGAAAGTAAAGGTGAATAACAAAGTGGTTGTACCACAGATTGTCTTTAAGTACAGCCCGTTCAAGTACTACATGAGTAAGATGCGTTTGTGGAAGCTGAAATGGACGTGGGATCGCAACTTTAAGGTGAACGACTTTGTGGAAGAGTCCAAGAAGACAGCTGTCTCGCTGACGGATATAATACGTATGCGTGATATGAAAAATATTGATCAGTTTTCGACATCAAACGTATACTACCAAATGGCTAACGAGGCAGTTAACTTTCCGCACAAGTCGTTCTCGGAATTGTTGCGATTTCGCCATGAGGACATACGCCAGGCAGTTCCCATTAATGTACATCTGCATGACATACTGGGACTAAGGTATGCAGTCATCGATGTAGTCCTGGTCGGACTGCGTAATCTGGCCGACTGTGAAACGAGTTCGGATCTTGAGGTAATAAAAAATGCGCTTATCGATATGGAGCCGGAACTCAGGTTACAGCTAGAAGATCCCACTTCGCAATTGCCCTATGTCTTCATTGAACTCTTCATGCGATTCAGGCGTAACTATTCGAATTCTGAAAAAATTGCTGGAGTAGAGCTGGAAAACCATACGAACCGTTGGCTGGTCTCAGTCTACAAAATTTGTAGATTCAATATATTTACCGTGCCACCGGCCATATGATGGCAGAATATTTGTTTAGTTAGTCATGTACATTGTATATGCATATGTTTGTATCCATATTTTGCAAATAAAACTTTGGCAAGAAGAAGAATGTTCGCTTAGTTCTTTCGGTTTATGTGAGTCAGCTCAGAATTGAACCACTTCACGCGCATCAAATGAACGCTGAGCGTGTCACGTCAAACGATATTTTAAGTCTATCGACTTTTAAGTTAACTAAAATCATAATTTTCTGATTTCTGAAATTTGTTATTTGCCAGCATGTCGGCCTTTGCTATTCGGAGCAAGTCGACGCCGGAGATCACCGCCTGCAAGGCCATAATCAGAAACATGTTCTCCAAGAAGTATAAGCACTTGGCCTGGATATTCTACGAGCCCGTTGATGCCAATTTACTGGCCCTATACGACTATCATGAGATTGTGAAGAAGCCCATGGATCTGTCGACCGTCAAATATCGTCTCAATTCAAATTTTTATGCAAATGCCTTTGACTTTGCACGTGATGTACGCCAAATATTTTACAATGCCTATGTGTATACATGTCCAGGTCACTTGTGCTACGATATGGCCAAGAAGCTGCAGTTCATATTTGAGGCTATGTTTGCTAAGGTGCCGGTGCCCCATAATCCCCATGAGAGCTGCAAGTGCTCCGACTCAGAACAGGATAGCGATGAGCAACAAGGACCCAGCAGTGCCTCAAAAGACAGCAAGTTTGTTCATTCCACGTTCAATACACAAGTACGCCAGGAAGTGGTCATCAACGAGTATAAGCAGGAGTACGAGCTGCCAATGACTTCCGAAGAGGATTTGGAATTGCACATCAGAGTGCAGCAATTGGATGGCGTCATGCTGTTGAACGTTATACACATGATAAGCCAAATGGAGGACATGAGTTTTGGGTATGCCAACAAAGAAATCGAGTTCGATGTGCGTAACCTAAAAACGAATACAAAACGCTCCATTTTGGCCTACATGGCCAGCAGGGGCATAACCGGCAAGCGTATACCTCGCCTAAAGAAACAATATTAATGTAATCTATTAATATACAACTATAATATTTAAATATTTCAAGTGTTCAAGAATTGAAGTTTCTATGTTTTATGGGTTTCCCTGTAATTGTCGCGGAATTGCCGTATATTTCTAAACTCGCCGTTCCACACCTTGTTGCGCATTATATCCCGAGTGTTGGCCGACATGTAGGCGTAGAAAGTTTGCCTCGGCGGCCCGCCACGACACATGTAATTGCCCATGGCATACCAGCAAGCACCCATGTGATTCATATACATGTCGTTAAGTTGGTTGTAGTAGTTCATTCTCACCTTCGCGGCCTGCAGACGAATTTGAAAAGTTAGCGGACGCTTCGCACCAGAGACGATTCATTATGGTTACTTACCAGGGCCTTGGCTTGTTTGCAATAGCCGAAATTCTCTTTGCTTGGCGGCAACTTGTCCATGCCCAACAAGTCTGCTGGCGGCGGGTTGGATTGCAGTAGGGTAATCAGCTCAAATATTTTGATCGATTCTCGTATGCTGTTTTGCGTCTCCTCTTCGGTATATTGCTTGCCATAGCGGCGCTTTATCCACTCTTGCAGCACGGGCAGCTTGTAAGCTTCGGGTAACGAGGCCAGTACGTATCGTTGATTTTTTCGTAGCTTTTCAAGCCCATCCTGCAGCATGCGATTCATGAGCTCCGCGTTATCTGGATCAAATTTTTCTACTTCATATGTAAGCGCCGCTGACTCCACTGCGTTCTTTTTATCAGTTTCTTCCTTTGCCTCCATTTCGGCACGCTTCACATTGACACCCTTCATCCAAATCTCCTTGGCGCAGCGCACCACAGCGTCTACAATATCGGCCCGGTGGTTCTCATGGCTGCGAATACTGTGGTCGCTGGTATCACCTATTGAGGCGCAGCTGTCTGTTAAACGCACGCCATTGATCTCTGTTTCTAGCTTTTCCACGTCTTCATCGGATGTGATGGATCGTTTTTTGCATAAGGGCGCCGGAATTTCATCGCCCCTGTCTAGTGCATGCACGAAGGCCTTGGCGATCACCTTCTTCATATCCTGCGGCTTTTCTTGGCCAGACTTGAATATGCGCTTGTACTTAAATTGGTAGGGCTTGTGATCAGTGGGTGCCACGAAAAATGATTTCTTGGTCTGTTTGCCCTGAAAGCGTACTTCCACAGAGGACTCCTTCCGATTCTTTCTAAGCTTTTTAAGTTTGATATCGTCCAACATGAATGATATACGGTGTTGGCTTTTGCCCTTTGGCGCAAAGCAGTTCAGCGGATCATTTTCAGGTATCCAATTTGAGCTAATACCCGCCTTTGGACATGGCTCCGTTTCAGTTTCAAAATCGATTGGCTCTTTGTGCAAGCCACCGCCCGTGAGTCGTTTGCCAATACACTTGTCGACTGCTTCAGTGTGCACCAAATGTAGGCCGTCCCCAACTAAGGCTCGACCTGTTTGATCGTGGGGCTTAGCCGCTGGTATATCTACACGTTGCTCCTGGCACAGTACGCAGTCGTCCTTCGCGATCGTGTGTACCGTTGTGCTTTCCATTTTCAATGCATATCGTTTCATGCAATCGTCAATATCACGTTCAAGTTGAGCGATAATACGCTTTTGTCGTATCTTGCGATAGGGCAGGGTCACATCCATCAATTCTAGGCAACGATTGCGAGCCATCACCGTCATTTCGTCCTTGACCAGCTGCGTTTCCCCAACTGCAAATTTATGATAAGTGCACATTTGTGGATCATCGTTGTTGTCAGTCAAGGCCTTTTTTAACGCAATTGACGCTCTGCGACTGAACCGGGCTCTGCGCTCGAGGTATTTAATATGATTAAGATGATTGAAGTACTTGTCAACCGCTTCACCCACAATACTTTTAACCAGTCGACCCACTGGATTTAAGTTGTACTCAGCGAACCATGGCGGTTCGGTTTTCCTGCCATAATTCGGTGGCTGATCCACGCCCCAAAATGGGAACGTTGCAATCAAATTAGGTGGCTTACTTGTGTACTTAACAACAATTTCTTTGGGCCTCGGCTGACGTTGGAAGTAAGGAGACTTAGTCGACCTTATAATTTTTGTCGTAGGGCGTTGTTCTTGCACCTGCGCCTTGGAAGGTCGCGCCTGAGTGAAGCTGCGTTGCTGACGCTTCAATTCCAATTCACTCAACTGAGCTGGTGGTAAAATGCGATCCAGCTCACGTAGTGTTGGCAGAAGATCTATTTTCGTCAGTGCCATCATTAGCAGCCTCTCGTTGGTGGTGTATTCGCCATTTTTACGACAGCTTATGTAGTAGCCCTCGAGTATGAAGAAAAGGAACGCTAAATCATTACCTCGACTCAATACCACCATAGTTCGAATCTTCTTCTTGGTAATGAGGGGACTCAGGCCCAGGCGCATTAAGCTTTTCTCCACGCGAAAACTAGTGCCCTGCTCAAAGTCATCGCGTAGATCGTTGCATAACTGTAGGACGGTTCGCTCCTGGTAGTCTGATAAGCCCAAATACCATTTGGGTACATCGAGTTTCTTTTGGAATTCCTCCAATTTCTTTTTAAAATTAAATTGGCCCATTTTGTATCAAGTTAATACACATAATTTTGCAAACGCTCAATTTTATACAATCTTTCGTCGAAGAAGGATGATTTTAAAAAAAAAAAAAACAACAACAATTTTACTAGTACGTACTGAACACGGGCTACTTAAAAAGAAAAGCAAATGTTTTTCTCAGAACATTCTCTATTGTTGATTATATACAAATAAAATATATTTTGCTTGTAGTTTCTAACTTATACTATCTAAAGTTGCTAAACTCTTTCAACGAAATGCTTTGAGTTAGTTCTCAATTTGGTTTTCATAGTTGTTGAACTTATACATGAATGTTTTTTGTCTTAGTTATCAAATTCTAAGTCTGAGCTGTGTTCAAAAATGTGTGCTTAAGTAGCACATCTATTGGTCCTCTTGATTGGCTGGCTATCAACAAAATGTCGCTACCCATTCGAGCAACAAAGTGCGGTACGGACAAAAATCCCACGATGTTTACTCGAGTATGCAATCCATTGCGATATAAGCCAATCGAGCCGATTAAGTGTACTGGATCCAATCCAATTCTCAATTCAAATTACAAGAACTTAAAATGCCTCAATCCGCACTTAGTTGTTAAGAAAAAAAGAAAATGGCCTTTGATGAAAGTAAAAGGTATTCAAACCACTGATAAGTTTGGTGAAGATAAGATGACACAATTTCCAGACATTATCAAAGAGAAGGTATCCGCTAAAAATGAAATAATTAAGACAGAGAAGGTATCCGCCGAAAGTGAAATAATTAAGACAACAGTGTCAGCTGATATCAAGACAGAGCAAAGTGTTGGCGAACGTATTGCCAATTCAGACAGTCAGAACGAAAAATACGTTAAAGCGAAAGATATAAATGACTCAAAAGGCACCAAAGATGCCAAAAATCCCAAGAAAGAGCAATCCGTATCCCAGTCTAAGCGCACTGAAGGGAAATCAAGAAAACGTCAAATTGAATTGGCTTCATCGCCACCTCCGCGCAATTCGTTTGGATCTTCGCGCCTGCCTACTCATAATCGAGTATCTTTCAATAAGCTGCCAAGGAGCATAAAATCGGCGAAAGAAGAATCTGTACTATCTGTGAGCTTAGTGAAAAAGGCACCAAGAAGTGGAGGAGGAAAAGTAGAGAGTTTTAATGACGAAAGCCAAAACAGACTTAAAAATATCGGAGCTCAGAAACTGCCGAGTAACGGTGTCCGATATTGTCGAAAAAACTGTAAGCTGGTTGAAGGACTTAGGCAATTAAAACGAATTTCTAAATGTCAACAACATTGTCCAGCTTCAGGCAGCTCAATAAATATGAGATCAGCTTGTCATCGCACTGAAACTTTACGAGACACACAGGAGCAGAATTCAGAAGCCTTAGCATTGCAATCTAATAACGCCGAGTACAAAGACGATCACAATCACGAAATTCTATCTCTAGCTACAAAGCCAAGTCAAGCTTCAACAAGTGCTTTAAATGTTGATACCGATTCCGTATCACCTTCAAAAATCGTGGAAAATAAAGATTCAAGCCCAAAATTATTTCCAAACGATCAGTCCCATATTTCTTCGAATGTCGATTCAGTGAACCCGAAATCAATGGCTTCACGAAAGCCAAGTTTAAAAAGCGAACACCACGCCTCTTGCACAGGCACTTTACCAATGATGCAAGCAAAAAGGACTTCAGAAAAATCGTTTTCAAAATCCGACCGAACAAAGAGGGCTTTAAGCGATCCAACCATTGATTTGAAAGCAATGAGCGCTGTAGAAGAATCATCCATAAAAGGTCAATCTGATGTTAATTCCAATGAGGAATTGGCAACCGATGAAGCAAACGTTGCTGCCGAAGCGACAGTTCCAAAAGGTCAATCAGATTTTTCTTTTAATGACATTAAAGCTCCGGCTGATGAACAGAAGAAATCGCAGCGTCAGAGTTGCGTAGTCTGCAATGAATGTCACAACAACTCAAAATCACGAGAACTAGTTCAAAGTCAATTCGTAATAAATGCTGCTAACAAAGATGCGGTGAACAGCTGTGGGCAGATAAAGATAAAAAGTCACGTCTATAAAACAACTGAAAAAGAAATAAGCGATGCGGATGGAAATCTAATTAGTACGATAAATATTGAGTCCGTGAACGGTATGGAAATAGTGGATGAGAAAAGTGAAAATTGTGAAGATGCTGCAGATACCTTCCAGAATAATAACTGTTGCAGGGGACCGCAATGTGCGAACTCATATGGTTATTGTTGTTCCGGATATTGGCGAATGCGCAATATGCGTGGCTACAATAACTACATGAACTATCCAGGCTCAACAAACTGCAATGGACAGTATTGTTCGTACAACTGCCGTCATCCCCGGCAACGTTAAAGACTTCTGTAGCGTAGCAGCAGCAGCAGCAGCAACAATAGTCAGCATTTTAATAGCCTAAGCACACACAAAACAATAAATATTTGCTAAACAGCATTTGCATATTGTCTTGCTGAGAGCTTTATTCTCGGTGGGGATTACTTGCCCGATTCCAGCTATTCGAAATAATTTGCGGTTGACCAGATTGTGAATATAACTAGCGATTAGCAAAGCCATAAACTTCTATGCACTTTCCCAAATTAAATGCGATTCAGCCGACAAAGCCTCAAAGTTTATTCAAATGCATAAATAGCTCTCGGTTTGCAGCAAATCCAAATGCTCTACTTCCTTGTTGCCTAACGGCATTTGACCTGCAAATAAGGATTTGAAGGCGATTGTGCTGGCAATGCTAAGTAAACATTGCCTTGCGCTTACGCAATGCTTTTATTTGTATAAAAATCTATAGAAATTAGGAGCAGATCAGGCAGTTCGGTACGATAATTTTCAAGATATAGATATGCTTTATGTTTCTGAAAAACTATCACAGCCTGAACTAGTTTTGCAAAATATAGCCTGAATAAGCTGTTAAGCTTTACTATAAACTAAAGCTAATTATTTTTTATGTAAAGTATTTATATATCATGAATTTTAATGAGATTAGAACAAAGTATGCTAGCAATATCTATGCTGACTTATAATGACCCTATTCTTCTTCTTTTATTTTTCTGAAAATGCATTTTCTGCTAAATTTGTAGCAATAGGAATATTCACGAAGACTTTCTTCAGGGCGCAGGTAACTGGGCCAGATCTTGACTAAGAGGTTGAGTGAGCTGTCATTAAATGGCAACTGTATCTGGTTTTCGTATCTTGTGGCTGGACCAGGTTCGCCTGTTTTCTGTTGCCTATTTCCTAGTTTTGTCATAGGGAAATTGCGTATCTTCATTTACGGATATTAAATGCCTTGTCCACTTGGCAGCTGTCAGAGCGGCACTGGGTAGCTGCAAAAAATTGATAACAACTATGCAGACGAGATATATGTATTTAGCAATTTAATTTTTTGCCCACTACGATTCGAACGCTGGGATTTATTTTAGACAATGCAAGACTTATCGAACGGACAGCAAGTCAAACGGAAGTTCAGTTTTGGCCACTGAATGTGTTTTGCGCCGCTTTCCAATACTTTCCAACTGCTCGTCTACTTAGCAAGCTGGTAGACCGGCAACCAGGCAGCCAGGCAGCCAGGCAGCACGACAGCACGGCAGTCGGCAGTCGGCAGATGGCAGCTGGCAGCCACTGTTGTTGCCTTTTGATTTTATTTCGTTTCATGTTTTATTCACCACTTCCGCCGGAAATAGACATATGAGCGTGTGCGCTCGTAGAGCGTATTAGGTGGCCAACAATATGCCTTTAGTTTCTGGCAGCTCGATGGGCCCGACTGGTAAACATTTGTTTTGCCCAACAAAGTAGAAACTGTTTTCGCAAACAAATCCCACATAAATGCTCAATTTATAACAAACCGGAAGTTAAACTTAATCAAGCGTACTTTTTGGCTTATTGTTTAGTCTGTGTTTGCCCTCCCTCACTCTCTCTTTGCCTCTCTCTCTCTCTCTTTCTGTCTGTCTGTCGGTCTATATCTCTTTGGCTCGTTGTCCCATCTGCTTTTCCGTATTTACTTAACATATTTTATTGCGATACTTTAGCTGCTCTATGATGGCTGTTTCGCTCTAGGGGGAGATTATATGGGGATTTGTATGCCACTGTGATTTCAGCAAAATATTTTCATTTTTGTAGCATGAGCTGCATTGTATGTTAGATCCTTCTTTAGGTTTATGCATTTATGTATGGCTACGCCTCGCCATAAGTATATTTTGGGCATAGTTTTACTGTTTGCAATTTATGTGATAAATTGTATTAGATTCAGACATGACAGTAAACATTTATGGCCAGACAATATTTTGTTTGTTATATTTTGTTTTTTTTTTTTTTTTTTTCCTATGACATCAGAAAGGAGTTTATTGAAAATTTAATGAAAATTTAAGTGCTTGCTAAACCTGAGGATGTGCTGCGAATGTATTGACAAATGTTTTATGCTTTCCCCCAAAGCAATTTGACTGCTATTGTTTGGCCATTGTTCCGCTTTATTAACTTAGCTAGGAAGTACATCAGCCAACATGCATGTGCATCCTTGTGTTTATATAATAGTATATCTTCTTAGCATATTCCATTGAAAGTTGTGCAATAATTGAAATCGACATTAGACAGAATTACTTAGGTCGTATGCAAATTTGAGGGCAATTGCGAAGCAATTAACCCAAATGAAATAAGTTTGTAAACATGTCTTCGGGCGGTGGCAAGTGGGCGTGTCTGTCTGCCTCTCGTTTGCCATTGTTTGCATTCAGTTAGTTAGAGCTCAAGTGAGCACACACGCATACACACACACACACACACACACACATGCAGACACACTCCAAGTAAACAGAATTAGATGGGAATGCGGCGGAAAGGGGCTCTGCCTATGTGGTACATGGAATGCAACTATGAATATATGGGCGCATCTTAAAAAGGGGGAGGGCGGGTGGGTGTCGATGGGCCAGGGGGCGTTACAAATGTTTTCCATTTGCTAATACGTTCGATAATTGTACATTGCCATTGCTGCATACGAATCGATGCTCGCAAAAGTCCTTCGAGACTTCACGAGCGAGCATCAATCAGGCGGGCCACAGAGCAGGTGGAATCGATTATCTGCACGTTGCCACAATTAGAGCTCATTGTTGTTAAATCGTATGGATGCATGCGTGCATCTCCGAACAAAGGGCAATTCACGACAGCAGACAATTTGTTAACCTGATTATGGCATTTCGGTGACTGACTTAGAATAAGAATCTCGCAAGCACAATTGAGAGATGTGTTTAGCGTCGAGAAGTGATTTTTCAGTCACAATGTAAGTGTAGATTAAAATATTTAGGACAGACAAGTCACAAAATTTTCGAAATTAACGAATCTGAAAAAGTTATGGGAATATGTCGGTCAGGCCGCCAATGAAATTTGGATATGCCCGATTAAGTCATGCCCATGGAATCCTTCAGAGGCAGAAATTATTCCCAGCGACAACCCATTCGATAATTCGGCCGGGCTTGAGTGGCCACAGACTACGTAGGGTTTCAGGCAGCTCTGACGTAACATCTACCAGGAAAGGCAAGTGGTCGCTACATTTCAATTTCGAGCGTCCTAGCGATGCCAATAGAAACCGAGAGATTTCCTTGCCTTGGATGGTTTATATATACAGTCCTTGGCAGATGTTAAGCACTAAATTTAATTTATGGATACTGAAATTGTTCTGGGATTGGGGCTTTGCTGAATTGCACTTTGTGGACAATGCGAAACAGGCGTTGGTGCTCATTACCAGATTCATTGTGGAGCAGCACGAGGGCTACATAAAACGCTGCACCACACCGATGGGATTTAAGCAAATCAAGCATGATCTTATCAGGTCTAGCGATAATCACGCTCAACTGATGGTCTTTGATAAACGTCACATACGACGGGCAATTACTCTTAAGATACAACGCTTGGAGCACTACGATCACAAGTTTGCATTTATCGATATGATATTCCTGGCGTGCCGGCGCACCAACGATTTTGTTTCCAAACAAGAAATGAAAAGAATGCAAACACTGGTGGCTCAGTTTGCTGACACTAGCCACATATTTGTCCCGAATCCGATTATATTTGCCGAATTTTTCGTACGCTTCCGTAGAGATTATTCGCTGCCGTGCACAACGCGTTCCGGCCACTGGCTAATATCCACGTACAAAATACTGCGCTTGGACGTGCTAAACAATCATCCAGAATTCCATGTTGGCAGTGGTGTTTACGATGTCGTTGAAGGCGTTGATCCACTTGAACAGAAAGCTACACACACATAATTTCAATATCAGGTGTGCGAAAAATACATGCAAATAAATTTTTTTTTTGACTAGTTTCAAAGTATGGAAGTCCTTGGAATTTGAGGCGCTCATAATCCGTACGATAATGAGCCTGGTGCCATGCACAAGCGCCAGATGGCGCCAGCGGTCGAGCAAACAGCAAAGTTGTGTTAGTAAGGGGCAAAGAGAAAAGTGAAAAAAATAAGGTGAATAGCAAGAAACTGTAAAGTGCAAGATGTGTTGCTGCACTCAGCCCCTGGCAGGCCCCACGAGCTAACTTTGTTTTGCTGTTGATGAGCCGGCGACGCAGTTCATGAATTTCTAATGTTAAATGCAGTGTGGAGAAAGAGACAGGAGACAGGTAAGAAGTGGGCAAGCCAGGTGCCTGGGTGATGGACATGATAGCTCAATGAGCTAGCTGAGGGCTGCTACAAGTGGACAACTCCAAGTGGGCATCTACGTACAATAGCAGCTCGTTGGCAAGCATATACTTAAAGACTACGATTTACTTATATACGACGGTCTAGTTTGGGCTGTTGTCTTCCCTATTTTGAATGTTTTATGCTTTAAGTGTTGAAGTTAAGAAACCGATATAGGATTTCGACATATAATCTATATATAATCTATGTATAGGAATGTCTGCTCGTATAGGCAGTCGTCACAGTGGGCACAAGCAGACATTAGTGCTATATGACTAAACGTCCATTCAGCTTGAGTTTTAAGCCACATCTTAATACCAATTTATAATATAATTTACCTAGAAACTAGAAGTGGTATCAACTGGCTAGAGTAAGCGATTCTGTACATATCACTTTTATGAGTTATAAATTTATGACAATTGTATAAATAGCTAGACAATTTGGCTACATCAGCGCAGCTATGCTTGAAAGCAATTTGCTCTCGAGTCAAGTCAATATATCTCGGCGTATCTTACATATCACCTGACGCAAGTTATTTCAGCTGGCGAGAGAAAAATAGTTTGGTGCACACGAAGTCAGCTTCGAGCCGTGTCGCTTATCGGAACACGTTTCACTGCCAGCCTGTCGATAAGTTGAATTTAGTATGCGTTCGCTACGGCTACGGGCTGCCAAGGGAGGCAACTACAGTGCGCTAGCTATTGCGACCACTTCTTCAGATTCCGCTAGCTGCTGCTTTGTTTGAACTTTGTGCGATATGCTTTCTTTCGACACTTTGTGGCTGTGGTTGCTCCTGCTGCTGCTGCTCCTGCTGCTCCTGCTGCTGTTCCTGCTGCTGCTGCTGCTCCGCTGCATTTGAATTTAAAGCATGCAATTTTATGCTTTTAATTTTACGCTTAATAAATTTTGTGGCTTTGCACAGAGCAATTTACCCCAGGCAGCAGCTGCAAAGCAGACGATTTTCTTTCACCCACACATATACACACACACACACACACACACACACAAGTAATAATGAATTTAAGCAGCGTAACAACTTTAATGAGCACTGAAAAAACATTGAAAGAGCATAAACTTGGTGTCTGCGATAACCATCTGCATTATCTTTAGGGCAAAATTAAAGCCAACAAAGCTAAACTTAAAATTCTATTGTGCGCAGTTCGTAATTGTATATTGAAAGTATTTGTGGCTTCTGTGGCTGCTGCCACACACAAAATGGATAAGGGAAACTCTTCGGAGACGGCTAAACTGCAATCCACACGCTCTCATATCATACATCATTTGCTGTCAAGTTTTTAAACTGAAAGCACTTGGCCAAAAGAAGCAAAAAAAAAGAGGAGAAAAAAAGGACGCGACGGCAACAACAAGTTGGGCGTGTCGAAAAACTTGAAATTGTTTTCAAAATTGCAATGTCACGCTACCCGCAACGCCCACAACACAATAGAGCCACAACGAAGGACTCGCATCAGCTCGAAAGTTTGGTGGTGAACACCCACAAACTTGGCATAACTCTGTGAATATATCTATCTATCTATCTATCTATCTATCTATCTATCTATCTATCGGTCTGACGAACTTTCTATATCCTATGACAAATTTGAGTTGAGTTTTCAATGCTTCATAAATATTTAAGAAAGTAACTAGCATTTATTTCGGAAGATATTTTGGCTTTTGTTGAAGTATCCCACGGTCGTAGCTTATGTGGCGCATGCTCTAGTCGCAATACCCAGTCTAAACAAACATTTTGATATGCGGGTTGTTGCAGTTGCAAGCGACATTCCCTCATTTTCAGCAATAACATTTTTGTTTCGGACTCCGACGCCGACACCGACTCCAGCTCCGACTCCGTCTCCGACTCCGACTCGAACTCGGACACTGACCGCTTTAATGGGCAACAAAACAAACGACGCCATTGACAGGACAGTTGCAGCGCGAACTTGGCACCATGCGCCTGTTGATGACAATGACTTTTTAAATTGTTTCATGAAAGTGTCGGAGAGCTATGGTCAGAAAGTTTAGCAGCTGCTGGAAAATAAATGAGCCAAGTGTGTTGGCCCAAAATGAAAGCGACCTGCTGCCCAATAGTTAGCAAAATGATGCTCATCACCATTATAATTATCATCATCATCATCATCATCATCATCATCATCATAATCATCATCATCACCATCATCATCATCATCATCATCATCAACGTTATCATCAGCATTCTTGCAGCATGAGCGAGCGGAATCCGACTTTATGACTCCATTTTGCCAGCTGCTTACCCGCCCGCACTCGTTGCGGTCAGCACGCAGCTCAATTTGCAGGTGTGGTTGCCACACCGCAGACAGCGTTGTCACCGCTCTGACTGCAACTGTAGTGCTGCTTGGGCTGGCTGCCCTTGTGTCCAGACTGCGTTTGATGCTGTCGCATCGACAATACACAGACACTATTAAATAGACATTCGTTGCCTCTCATTGCGCCATTGAGGCGCAAAGTGCTGCGTGTCCAACTTGTCCGACACAGTTGTGTATATGAGAATGTATGTGTGTGTGTGTGCGTGTGTGTGTGTGCTACATACGCCCCATTGGCTGGGGCTACTCATAATCAAAATGCGTTGAACGAAATGCTTTCTGACGCTTCATGCTGAGCTTAACTCGACGATTAAAGGCTCATTCAGCGCCTTTGATATCTGCAATTAATTGCAATTCTCCTGTGCGTATCATAAAACTAAATTAATCCCTTTATTATGCAAAGAAAGCAGTAGCTCTTAAGCTGAAAAACATTCAAAAAGCACGCCTAAATCCCAAATGACATAAGCAATTTACATTAAAGCGTAACAAATATGCATGCGAACATAGTCAAAAGGATTTGGAAAAACAATTAGATTTTTGTGAAAAATATGAAAATACATTTCTTAAGCACAGAACACAGAGCAAAGACTTGACCTGCTAAACTTTATTATAATTTTGAAAGAAGAAAAATGTAGAAAATCATTAGCAAAACTACAAATTGACCTAAATCCTATATGACAGCGGGCAACTTTTGAAACTTCATATGTATACTTTGAACTTATTGAAATCAGGGCTATGTGAAAATATATGTACCAGGCAGAAGGACGGATGGCACGCCATTTCCGCCAGTCCGTCTGTCCGTCCGTATGAACGGATTAATCTTGTAAACAACAAAAGATAGAGAAACGTTAAATATATTTTCCTTTATACCAGTGGCTGTCTCAATTAATAATAATTTTCGATAACTCAAACCATTTCCATTTCAAAGTGTTTTCAAATTATCATGTATATTTAACAAATGTTTGCACAGTAACAGAACCTGTGTTCATAAAAATAGTAGTGCGACTGAATATGTATGTGTATGTATTGAATAGTTTGAATATCAGCTCTTCGCAGGGCTCAGGATATCTCCTAGTCTAGCAGTCTCAGCTATAGAACACTCTGATTTGTTAATTATTCACTAATTGATGACATAAAATCAATAGAGGCCCAACAAAAATACTTAAATGTGCTCAACAATATTGAAGACCATAATTCAAAGTCTAAAAGCAAAGTTGCAACAATCAAACTTTATAATTACTTGCCGCATTGATGTGTGTGTGTGTGTGTGGGTGTGTGTGTGTGTGTGTGTGTGTATACCCTATTCAGTGCGAGTCAGTTGCGTATGTGTATGAAGCGCACTTCAAGGAACTCAGAACTCCCCTTTCTCAGGCAGCAACAATGTGCGTGTGCATAAAACTTTTGCAGCACATGGGGTAAGTATGGTAAATATTTAAAAGAAAAGTTTGACTTGAGCGAACAAAACAGAAAAAAAAGAGAATAAAAAACAACAACAGCATGCACTTGAAGAGCAGCTGATGGCGGAACCGAGGACTTAGCGAGACTTTCAAGAGTAATTGTGAAACAAATAATTTTCAATTTTTGGCTGCACTTCAGCCGAAAACTATATACGATGTGCGTTCTTAGTGCATATTTAAAAAATAAAATAAAAAAAAATAAATAAAATAAGTATATATATATTTATAAACGCCTTTAAGAATTATTTTTAATGAGCACTCGTTTGGTTAAGAATAATTTATACGTTCCTTGATGGAAATTTACTTTCGTTTTAATTAGGAGCTGCACCAAAGTGGAAAAGTGCGAAGCGCTGCACGGCACGGCACGGCACGGCACGGCACGGCACGGCCAGAGTGGGCGCGCAAAAAGACGAAAAATTAAATTAAAACACTTTCGTGCATTTAAGCAAATAAAGAGTGACGGTCACGTGGGCGTCCTGGCGTGGCGCCCCCACACGCACACACACACAAACGCACACACAGGCACACACCTGGTTGCACTTTGAGGTTATGTAGCAAAACGCATGCGGTTTTAAGCACGTGACGCGCGCAGCGGAGTTTTATTTTTTAATTAAGCTGTTTACATTAACTCGTAATGTCCTTGGTACGCTTTACCTTTATGCACTGCCGAGGTGCCAGCTTGTTTGTTTTTGGCTGCCGCAAGAAAACGTTCACCTGTGTGTGTGTGTGTGTGTGTGTGTGTGTGTGTTTGTGTTGCAACAAACTCAACCCTAGACCAGGCTCGACCGTTCGCCTTTGTGGGTCAAGTGAACAGCAGAGCCTTTGCTCTTGCACCTGTCGCCGGTACAATTAAAAATGTGCGCAAACAAGAATCGCACTTTCGGTTGACACTTTTTCCAAGCTTTAACAAAGCATTGTGAAAGAATACCCTCTGACCTTTGTACAGTGAGCCAGGAGGTGATTTTGCTGTAAAAGAAAAGCTCTAACGAGCGAATACCCTGTCCAGCTTTCAACATAGATGGGGCTAGTTTATCCTAATGATAGATATATGAACATACTTGAATAATATCTGTACGTAAATATGTTTTCTAAATAAATAAATTTAAATCCCTATCCGTAATGTCCCCCGTACGATCTTTGGAAACGAATAATACTTGAACATAAATTGAGTGAAAATTATAATGAACTAATTTATCATGTATTTGTTTTGCATAAATAATATATTATGTCAGTATCAATATTATAAATTATATTTATATGTTGATTAGTTTCACGCTTTTGTCTTCAAAAAAGCTTTCGCACAGCAAAATTAAATGTTTCAAAATTATACTGGAAAGCTAATAATAATTTTGATTTTTGGTATATTTATTTATATTTGTAAGGCGTCTTATTTTGTTCATATGATCTAGCTCAAATGATGGGCTTGCTTCCAATAAATCAATTCCCATTGATAACATGAATCGCTACATATAATATTTATTAGATTTTATACGAAATTCAAAATTTCCTACGCAATTTCATGTTTGTTCTGCGCTCGCATGAGCCAGTTGGCAAATTTGTTTACACCTGTTTGGCCCGTAAAATAATTACCTATATATGTATAAGAACATCAATTATTAAACACTTTAAAAACATGGAGATATTTTGTTACAATTTTTCCTCTTGCAACCTTTGATTAATACGCTGACATCGGTTAACGAGCAGACACCTAATTTGGACGCGGCTGCAGGTGAACGATTTTTACCTGGCGCCCTTGTTCGAAATACACAGTATAAATAAAAATTAATTAAATTGAGCACCAAAGTCAATTAATTGCTACATTTTTGGTTAATTAAAGCCATTGAAATATTTATACGCGCGGCCTAGGCACGTAAATTCCCATGTGCAGTGCCACACAATGCAATTAATTAAAATGTTTTTTTTCTTTTTTTTTATCAACATATTTTTGGTGAGTGTTTATGTGTGTGTGTGTGTGTGTGTGTGGATGTAGTTGCTTTGTGCCAGCTGGTCTCAGGTGAGGCAACATTAAAAATAAAAACAAGCGCAGCGTAAAAAAAAAATTTATTTAATTATCCCATGATAAAATATCGATAGCAATTGTTGTTCCACTTCAATCGTTCCGCTTAGCAGCAGCGGCAGTTGAACCACAGATAAAAGTCGAGTACGCTTAATAATAATGTGTATGGGATACAATAGAATTTCTCGTCATTGGCCCCTACGTTGAGCTTCCATTGACAACCTGTCGCTGATGGCACAGTGCCACACTCGATTGACTTTAATAATGCAATTTTCTGGCTATTTCTACTGATTGACAACGTTGAAGAAAACACGTTGCACATTGCTGCCGCTTTATTAGCCTCGCTTTGGATAATAGCACCAGCTACTAGCAGCTTCAACCAGCTGCAGTGCTGCCCCTTACTGCTAGAGTTGGGTGCTAGTGACTGTGACCGGCTGTCAAGAATATTTAATAATAATACTAATAATATAATAATGCCAATAATCAACTATTATACAATCTATTATACCATATTTTATTTCAGACCATTATTACTATATTAACAATATATTCTTTCGATATCAGACTTCGGCATCACAAATTGTAAATCTATATAACTTCTGGAAAACATTTCAAAAAAAGCGAAAGAATTTTCAAATCTTATTTAAGACAAACAAAGTTAACTCTGATTTCTCGCCACGTGCCATGTTACGTTCTTTCTTTCACTGTCAAAATTTCAAAATATTTAGCATGAAGCACAAGATTTTCTCGTATGTATGGCTATATAATGGATATATACTCATATACAATGGCTATACTGTCATCAAAGGATCAAGTTCATAGCGCAGGAAAAAACATTTGATATGAATACAAGGTGTCGGCATCTAAATTGAAAAACCTTTTTACTACTTTGACATAATAAAGAAATAATTTGAAATAGTTTTTTTTTTTTTATACTCTGTGAACTGAATGAAAGAATATAAATCATTTTTCACATGTAGCCGGCTATTGGCCATCTCCAGTAAACTGCTAATTTCGTGCCAATTCTGCGTTCCATTGAGTTTTATGTGGCATTGCGACGTTCGACGTTGAAACTGGCTATTGGCTACTGGACGCTGTGTAATTGACGCCATGTACGAGCATCACTTTGGCATGTGTGCAATGTGCATTGTGTAGCATAAAAACTTGATTAGAGCTCGTAGAGAGCTCAGCAGGAGCCGGAGCAGCAGCATGAGCAGGAGCAGGAAGGCAGGCAGTGGCAGCGGCAGCGGCAGTGGTTGTCGGGGCTCTGGACAATTACTAACCCGATGCCAACATGGACAAAGGCACATGGTCGAACAAATGCTACGCTTTGTGGGCAAATTAGCTGGACGAGAAAACAAAGCTCTGCATTGCAATGCGAATGCAAATGCAAATGCCAGCAACGATAAACGTGCTGGCGTAGCTGAGGCTTCAGCTGGAGCAGACGCCGTCACAGACATCAGAGAAACGGACGCGGCATCTGTGGCCTTCAACAGAAGCGACGCTTCGGCAGCAGCAGCATCAGCAGCAGCAGGAGCAGCAGCAATCGCCACATTAGCAGCTCTTCTGGTCATTACCTCTACTTTTTTTCTTTCTTTTTTTTTTTTGTTTTTGTTGTTCTCCACGCATTTGGACAACAAAAGACCGCCCGCTGGTTTTTGGACGCGCGTGCGTGCCTTGTGCTGGCTTTTAGCGCGTTTTAGCAAACAATGAAAACGCTTTTCAATTCTTGTTGTTTTTGCTGCTCTGCTGCTGCTGCTGCTGCTGCTGACGGTGCGGCTGCATAGCTAACAAGAACTACCGATGGCCCGTCACGTCACATCTCATCTGGAATTCAGGCTAAAACCAGAGCTTTCCACTCTGTGCCAATCGCACAAATGTCATACGAATGCATAGCAACGGAGACTAAGCATATGCCAACAAGAATTGTTTCTAAAAGTCTTAAAATAAACATTCACATTAGTGTAAACTGTTGCTACAATATAAGCCCCTAAAATCGAGAAATGGAGACTGCTAACGCGAGGTCAACTCATACCAAATGTACTGCCAAGTGCCAAGAACGTTAAATAGGCTTAGGCCCAATTTGGAATTTTCCTCAGGCTAATGTTTGGGGACCCATGAAATTCAATTCCTTTTCGAAAAAGCCATTCCATGATGTGTGAGCTATAAAACGTAAGTTGAGGCGGCTTATCTTTTCAGAACTTTTATTTGTGGGTGGGGCAGGGGCGGACTTGGCACTTCAAACTTTGCGCATCGATGCAAATCGATCATCAAAATTTACGAGTCAGTGCTCGAAAGTGCGTCGTAAAATTGCGCCCAGCAAACTAATTAAGTACATAAAATGCGAATTAATGGCTTTCAAAGTGCCGTAAAAAATGCAGAGCGCAACAATTAGCCAAAAGTCCTTACGATCTGGATGGAGGATGTGCAAATGCAATGGAATGCGAATATGTGTTGTTGTTGTCAGCCATAAAAGCAAAACGAGACTTCAACTCGGCCTGCCCAATGTGGTACTGAAGTTGAAGTTGAAGTTGAAGCGGCCTTTTGGCAACAAAAAAAAAAAAAAACAAACAAAAAAAGAGCAACCAATGCAAAGTCGTTAAAAGCAACCAAAGTTGTTGCCGGAAAGACCACAATCGTAGTACAGTTTGCTATCTAAATACTCTTCAGTTGAAGTCTTGACATATCGCAGGCTCTTTTTAATGAAATGAAATGCTTAGCATAAGCCAAAGTCTAGGAGAAATTCATTGTACTTGTTTTTGGATAGGGCATTATTGATGCCAGGGATGGGATATAGAGAAGCATTCGAAAACTTTTTAATTTAATGCATCGTCGTAAAAATTGGATACTTTGTTAGCGAGTCGGCTGTAAAAATAGTTTTGCTTTGCCTCTCTGGTCCCCTTTTGGTTAGCTTATCCTCACTCTCCGTCTCTCTCTCTCTCTCTCTCTCTCTCTCTCTCTCTCTCTCTCTCTCTCTCTCTCTCTCTCTCTGTTCATCTGTCTTTTCGTACAGCGCCGCGTCCGCGTCCGCATCACGAGCTGTCAGCCAAAGTTGACCTAATAAGCAACTTGGCAAAAGTTTCCATTTCAGTTTCAGTTGCAGCCTCAACTTTGAACTGGCTGCCACTGGGCCAGCTAGAGAAGAGGATTAGGCCGGGCGAACGCGCACCGCGTGACCGTTTCAAATTAAAATAAATTAAATGCGGCGCGCGCGGTCGCAAATGTCAAAACTGTTTGCGGCTCAATTAGCCGCACTGTCAAAATTTACGTACAGCGCAGCCGGTTCGACAAGGCCTGCACGAGGCATGGCGCACAACGCACAGATGATGAACTGTAAATTGGATGTGGCTGTCTCGCTTGATAGTGAGTGTGGAACTCGGCACAGAATGAACAATAAGGCAGGTGGAGGGCTAGAGACGGGGCTACGCCGGAGAAGCAAACAGAAAGCCAGCAGCATCAAGTCAAAAACTTCTGTATATGATGAAAGCTGTCCCAAACACGCTCTGGCAGCCAAATCTCATGCTGTCGCTCTGTCCGCCGCCTTAAGCAAGCTTAAAAGTTGTTGCACGAAACTTTTACTGCCAATAAGCAGTAAAACAAAGGATTTGTCAGATTTTGAAACAATAATTTTAAGCAGCAGTGTAAATAAAGTAAAGTGAAAGCAAAGTTAAATAAAATAAAATTAAAATAAATAACATTTGCAAACACACTTTTGCCCCAACTGCCTCAAAATACCCAGCAAGAATGCAAATGGATAAAAGCAGACAAACAATTGAGACTTTTGCAATAACAGACAGCTGAAGACATTTACAATAAATATGAATTGCTATATATATATATATTCATATATATATACAAAGATAACACCTGAAGCATCTCATATAAAAAAGAGAAGAAATTCGTTCAATTCAGAACTGATTGCAGGGCAATCTTATGGCAGAGACTTGTTGTTACTTATTGTAAGACAGTTTGACAAAGCTACTTATGAGCGAAAGCTTTGGTGATTCTAAACAAAGTACTTATACGCATACGCATATGCATATGCACTTCGTACTGCTTACTAATTGCAAATGCTAGAGTCTGGGTCATAGACACGATTACCTCTAATTAAGCTTGGCGCTGCGCAGCAGACACAGCTTCAATGACCAGACAACGCCCAACAACGAAAAGCTGAATCATGTGCTGCCGTCAGAGACGTTTGGCGCCATCGTGAAGAAACATGACATTTTAATTGGACAGCCGGTGGCAACAACACCTGTACAGAGTAAATGAGAGAAACAGTTGGGTGAGAGGGAGAGAGACATTCAAATTACCCGAAAAGCAGAGCAAACGATTTGGTTTCTAATTAAACGACAATTGCAAATGTTTGGTGGCATTTAGTGAGACGAGCCAAAGAGAGAGAGAGAGAGAGCTCTGCATGCGGACGTCAATTGTCACTGATCTAAATTTATGCAAATTGGCAGCTGCAACCTGTGTCCACAGTACAATGACTGCGTATGAGTCTGTGTCTGCTCTCTGGGGGATGCGTGTTGAACGCTGGCCACATTTCATTTTGCACGCGCCTCCAGTTCGCAGTTCGTTTGCCCTCTTAATGGCCATGCAACAGTGCCAAGCCATTCATTTGGCTGGAACAGGAGCTGCAGCAGCAGCACCACCACCAGCACCAGCAGCACCAGCAGCTAGAACAGCAGGAGCGGTAGCTGCAGCTGCCAGTTGTTGCTAGTTGGCACTTTGGCTGATTATTAAATCACAAGGAGAACTGGAAGCTGGCAGCAAGCAGTGGCAATCTGATATGCAAAATCCCGACTAGTTTAGCTCTGAGCTGCATTAAAGTTGCAAGTTACAAGCAAGGGATCCAGCTTCAGTTAAATTTCGCTCCATCTTTTTAGCGATGCTGTATGTATGTGTGTGTGTGTGCGCGTGTTAATTACAGCTCTGGCCAGGCGGGAACTGGCAAACGGCAACTTGTTAAAAATTTCCGCTGCCAGTTTATTAGAGGGCAGCAACTGCACTGCTCCTTTCCCACTTCCCACTTCCCTCTTCATTCTCATTCTTATTTCCAGCCTTTCCTTCTAGCGGCTTGGCAATTAATTGGAGCTTAGCTCAACCTGTTTTAATAAGAGCGACTCTGAGCCGTGGCCAAGACGATGCCAAGTGAAGTGCGAGATTTCGGCTAAGACGGAAAATTAGCTACTGCTACGACTGAAAATCCACAGATGCACAGCAGAGTATGAATCAAGTGCGCGGTTTGACTCAATAAAAAAGTAAATTTATAACTGAATTACAAAAGAATTAGCTTGACTAATTCTAATTGGAAAATGTTTCTGTAGCCTATTAAACTATGATTTTAAAATCAATAATTATTTTCTAAATTCTTAACAGATGTAGAATTTAGATCCTTTTGAAATTTTGCAAAATTGGCCTTTAACCCTTACACATTGAACATGGCTTTAGAAGCAATATCTGGCGTGAACAAGCTGCCCTTTATGAATAAATTCGATACGGTCCAAAAGAATTGGGATCTGCAGCAGATTCATATAGCCACCAGCAACTTCACTAATCCCTATTCATTGATGGCTCCACCCTTCGAAAATGTATTGTGTGAGCCATTGTGTTTGAGAGATATTAACTGTTAAACATTTCGCTTGCAGCCGGCTGTAAATCTGCCTAAAATTCTCGAGCATTGTAAGGTGCGCATGGACTTTGATCATGGCACCACGACGCTGGGCTTCAAATATCAGGGGGGCGTGGTGCTTTGTGCTGACTCGCGAGCCACTTCCGGCGAGTATATTGGATCGCAGACCATGCGAAAGATTGTGGAGCTTAATAATTATATGCTTGGCACGTTGGCCGGCGGCGCTGCGGACTGCGTCTACTGGGATCGAGTGCTGGCCCGCGAATGCCGGCTGCACGAGCTGCGCTACAAGCGTCGCATCGCGGTGGATGCTGCGGCACGAATGATGTGCAACATATGTGCGGAATACAAGGGTATGGGCCTTGTCATGGGCATGATCCTGGCCGGCTGCGATGATGAGGGCAGCAAACTCATCTATGTGGATTCGGAAGGCATGCGATCGCATGGCAGTGTCTTTTCCGTAGGCAGCGGCTCACCGTACGCTCTGGGCGTGCTAGATACCGGATATCGTTGGGATCTTAGCAATGAGGAGGCCTACGACCTGGCACGCCGTGGCATCTATCATGCCACCAGGAAGGATGCCTACTCGGGCGGCATTGTGCGGCTATACCACATCAATGACAAGGGCTGGCGAAACATCTCCAATACCGACTGCCACGAACTGCACGACGTGTTCGAGAGCGAGCCAATGAACTATGAAAACAATCCAAATATGCCCTGCACGAGTCGAGAGTGGATTCTGCAAAAGGTGCGACAAGATGTTCAGGCTCAAATGGCGGCCGTCACCACGGAAAAGGCAGTCAAAGTGTAAGGATTTTAACTAAATTATTTGTTTTCGAATTAAGAAATTAAAAAAAATCCAAATCATTATTTACTTGGGCTTGAGCTGAGCTAAGCTCGGCTATTTAGCCAAAATAGATAACCCATTGCTGGACCTCAAACCGCCGGCTTCCAGGAACTCTCTCACAGCAAGTAAATACGTGCTCCTTCAGCTTAAGTAATTTTCTAATGAAACCACCGAGGAAAAATGAGTTTAACGTCAGGGGTCGTTTGTCGTAGTGGCAGCAATGTTTGTGCCTCGTTGCTCGTTCCATTCACAACGGATGCTCTAGCGGTGTTCATTAGATTAAAAGCAATTTACAGTAAAACTTTTGCCCGCAAAATGCAAACATTCTTCTCATCTCTCTCCCGACTCTGTCTCGCACACACACAGACACACACAGTCATACATACACACACATACATACACACATACACACATACATACACGTGTAGCAGCTGCTGTCTCACATGTTCTCTAAATGCCGTGCAAATGTCGCCACTACCATTTGGCGCCTTAGTCACAAGGCACATAGCACATGGCACATGGCACATGGCACGCTCCTGGCCCCACAATCATTTGGCGTCCTTTGCCTTTTTATTTCTGGAAATTCAACAAATTTGCGGATTTGGTTTGTAATTTATTAAATTTATCGCATGCTCTACGTAAGTGAGTGTCGCTTCTCTGCTCCCATCTTTTGTGGTTGCGCCGCCTTTCCGGCCAAGCCTCTGCTTTCATCTCTGTGTGCTGCAACATTTGTTGATGACAACCTAAAAAGACACCAAATGCACAAAATACCAGAAAGTGTGTGTGTTCTCATTGCGTACACTCAATGTGGAACGCCATTTGGGAAAAGCCATGTACCTATCGCCCTCCACCACTCCACCTCTCCACCCGGCCAACACAGCTTAGAAGTTATTATTTTGATTTATAGAAAAAGTTCGTTAGCGAGCAAAAGTTGGTCGTAGATATATTGTCAGTGGGATATGTTTGTCCTGCTGTTGTCCGTGTGTGTTAGCTCCTGCTGCTGTTACATTGCAGTCATTTTGGCCAAAAGTTGAGATTGTTTTATGCATTGATGTTGCTCGCCCAGTTGCCTCATTTAAATGGCCCTTGTAATTAAAAGACACATACTTTCCAAATTTCTTTTCGCGCTGCATTAACATAACTGAACATAAACAAATAAATTTAAGACAAAGAAACGCACAACTAAACAAAAAAAATAACTAAAACCTAAAATCGAAATCTGTATTTGTGACGCCTATGCGAGGGACGTTCTCTTGGCTGGCTCCACCAGTTGCCTTTGTAGCTGATCAGCTGATAGCATGTCGAGACGCATATAGAGGAAGCCAAAGCCTTGAGACGCAGATTATTATCATTGGTTAGCAAAATCATATGATCCAGCTCGTCTTTCAGCTGCAGGCAACAATTGATTATGCTATCATCAGCACTGTCTACACCAATAAGTTGATCTGCATCCTCGAGCGCCGACTGTGCCTCGATTTTCTCGCGATCATCGAACATGTCATTCAAGTACTCTATGGCACGTCTAGCCGAAAAGCTTGTCATCTGCTTACATTTCAACAAGTCCAGCTCTTTGATGACCATGTAGGGTATATAGAGTATACTGCCTGAAGTATCTCTCAGTGTTAAGTTAGCCACGTCCTTCAATAGATGTAGATTATCTATCAGCACATTGGTATCCAGCACAAAGTACATGTAATCCAGTTGATATTGTGTCACTTGCCGCTTCTTTTGCTTTTTCGCATCGGCTTTTGCTAGAGCTACAGTATTCTTTTTCGTCTTGAGATCATCGTCTTTTGACTTTAACTCAACTTCAGCTTTCTCTCGAGTAGGTCTCTTTGAATAGTCGAATTTAACTGATTTAATTTCATCATTTTTTGCTTCGCTTGCCACGGGAAAATTAAATTTAAAGCTCTTCAACTTTTCGTTCAGTTCAGTTTTAGACTCTTCCTTCTCGCTGTGTTTTTCTTGAGCTTTCACGCATTGTCGGCTAGTGCCATGCCCCGAGAACTTTGATATTGATTTGTTCTTGTCCCAATCCAGTTTCCGCCCATCTACAATACTGTAGTTATTATGCAAGCGTTTATGGTGCTCCTCGATGGATGGCTTCTGATTTTTGGTGCTCAATTGCTGTGCCTTGAGTAGTAAAATGAGTTGATTCAGCTGCTCCTCATAATTTATAGAAATTTTCTTAAAGTGTTTGCTCGACATTTTTGTACTGTTGAATGAACTGAAAGCATATTGAGCTCGAACATGAAATGAAATTTAAAGATAAACTGCTGCCTTGATATAATATATATATATATATATATATTTGCCATTAGCCCAAACACTATCATGTTGCCTCATGCCTCATATGAATAATTGGCTTTGGCGCTGTTTAAAATTCCATCTCAATTCCCCACTGCAAATTTACAACATGTGTCAGTTCTCATTCATTGTCAATTACACATGACACCACTTATGCCCAACAGTAGGAAAAATTGCATTTACACTGCCCTCGCACCCGCACCCGCCCACGCCCCCGCCCCACCTTGACTATTGCCATACACATTCATCTACTCCAATTTCAACATGCTACAAATTTGCATAAAATTATAATGCACAAGGACAACGATGTTGACGGCATATTAATTGCGGCTATCATTTTCCGCAAAATTAGCTGCTTCCACAGAAAAATATTCGCCATGCTCCATGCCACATGCACCACGCTCCAATCTACTCCAATCACCCCGCTAGCATTTCGCTTTTCGCATTTGCTCCCACTGCTTCGCGGCTAATATGCGCTTAAAAAGCATGCGACGATAACAAAAACTATAATTTAAATTAATTTTCAAAAAGCAACAACTACAACTACAGCAACACCTGCGCCGCGGCAATGGTTGCTGTTGCCATTCCACTTTTGTCAACGAGCTCAAATTCAATGAAATTTCACACTTTGTCGTTAAAAGCCGCGCCGCTTGCCAGCAAATGGGTGGAAACAGGCAAAAGTAGTTAGGCGACGCAGGGGCGGGCACTATGGCGCATGGTGGCGGGGCAGACGGTTTGGGTTAACTGGCAGGCATAAGGATACAAATATGCAAATGCATTTTACCAAGCGAACAGAGTGGCTGCACGACGGACTGACGGCAAGGGGCAGGGCACTGTCGCGAGTGTTTGACAAGCAAGCGTGACTGTTGAGCTGGGAGTTGGCGGCTTTGGATGATGTGCAGCTGGAAGGCGGCATCTTCATTTAGACCAGTGCCAACATACCGAACAGAGATGATGCGAGCGAGTGTTACTGTATGTGCCGCGCAATTGTTATGATACTCTGCAGCAGAATACGTCGACAATATGACAAAGAAATATAACAGTTGACTGCTTGGCAGAAGAACTTTAGCTTTAGAAAATCATTTATGTGTTAAGTTCAACTAGCAAATAGATAAAAAAAAAAAGACTTTAGCATATTTTAACACAATAAATGCACATTTACAGAGTATTTCATGAGCGTGCCAGTGTCTGTTGATTATTGTTGCTGACAGTGTTGCCGCTGTCAAGGAACACGTTCAGCTCCGCTTGTATGAGTTGCAGAAACAGCTGACGAGGGAAACGAACGGTCGGCGGTTGGGAAATGACTATGGAAACTGTGGACGATGCCTCGTTTGGCGTTTTCATTAACGGAGCCGCCAGAGTCGAGACGAAGACGATGACAACAAATGCAAATGCAAATGCAGCGCCAGGGCCAGCCGGGCCAAGACACGCGCCTTTCTGACAGCAACAGCAATGGCAACAGCAGCAGCAGCAGCAACAACGTCCACATTAGCAACAGCAGCAACATTACAAGCTACAGCAATGGCAGCAGCAGCAGCAGCAACAACAACAACAACAACAGCTGGCTACATCTTCTGCAGTTACAACAGCTACGGTGTCAAATGCACTTCCAATTTATCAGCTCCTGGCCTCAGACATACACACACATGCCGCTGCCGTTGCAGCCGTTTGCAACATGGGGGCAACTTCAAAGCGCTGCTGTCGCTGTGCATTTTCCATTTATTGCCACACTGTGAAGGCGGCAACTGCATATTAGTCGCATATCTGTTGAAATTCACGGCAATTAGTTGCCATGTTATTGTTGCTGCACACTTAATGGAAATTTGTTATCAGTTGGTCTAATTATATGACTGGGAACGTTTACAGCATAGTCACAAAAATTGCCCCTAAGTGGCTTGACTAGCTATTACTTATGGTATGATAGAGTACACGCAACGATTTGTGTGACTCTGTGAGTCTTCTCGTTTGTGATATGTGAGTCAAAGAGGCTTTAATCAGTCTCTCGGTGCCTCGCCTCTTTAGCTGACTCATCAATTTTAATAAACCGAAATGGTTGACGCTGCCTTGTTTTAGCTGCTTGTTTTTGCAACTTATTCAGCAATTTGCCGTTTGTCACATCCGGCATAACTCTTTATTTTTGCTTCTTTTTTTTTTTTTGGCAATGCCAAATTGTGTCACAACTATTTCATTATCCGCTTATTCCGTTGGAGACAAAGCGGCGGCAGCCAACCACCCAGCCACCCAACCTCGCATATGGCCAAAAGGGCTCATTGCAGCACATTTTTGTGCAAATCCTTGTGATTGCAATGAATAATATTTTTAATGCAAATAACCGGAGGAACGTCAAGCTGGCTGGCTGGCTGGCTGGCAGGCAGGCAGGCAAGCAGGCAGGCTAGAGGGAGAGGCGGCCGATGTTGGCCGGGACGACAACTTGACAGGCCCGTTGACAGCGAACGCGACAACGAGTACGACGATGAGGAGGATGCCAGCCCAGCCAATGGCAAGCAAAAGCTCGCCCACATTTCATTCGTTTTCTTTTCCATTTCAATTGTCGTCAAGATTGTAGCAAGTGTCCCCCTTAACCCGCCTTGCATGGCCCGCCATCCACAGCCATCCGCTGGCGCAATGAATCGTCCATAGTCCGGTAATGAAATTTTGCTCATTGTTTCACTACGTTCGAGGCAATTTTTAACCGAAAGCCAAAGTTCTCGAGCACAGTTTCGGCTTCATTTCAACAGAAAATCGCAAAAGCTGACGCTAAGAATAATTTATAAATTAAACATTTACAAGAGATTTCATTTAATTGATAGTTTTTGTTGATTTCTTGTCGTTTTCGATTGTCGAAACAAATGGCTTTAAAAATGCAAACACATATATTTACTTATGTTTGGTTGGTTCGGCTCTCGGCGCTCATCTTTTATGCTCATCGGCTTGTCAACATTGTCATCGTTGTCGTCATTGTCATCTGAAATTCATTACGTTCTACGTTCTCTCTGCTTGTGGATGTGGATATGGATGTGGATGTGGATGATGGGCGTGTCCATGGACAACTAGTTACTGACTGCACTTTATTATTATTCATAGCAAGTAATTTGTTATCTGTGCTGCTTTCATTGTTTTTAGCCTTATGCTATTAATTTGTTTGTTGCAAAATGAAATTGCACTTTTGCATGTGTCGTCGTTTATTCTAGAAATTTAGGTCAGATCCCTTTATAATAAGCAAATGTGTTTAGTAGACACACACACACACACAGAGAGAGAGAGAGGGAGAGAGAGATAAAGAGAGTGAGAGAGAGGGAGAGATGTATGTATGTACTTAGTATCTTGCCCATTTTGGTTTATTTATTTTATTTTCCACAACATTGACGACGTAACCTAATTTGTAGATGCCCTCACCCCAGCTCTAGCCCAAAGTACGTTTCTGTCTGTTACTAATTTATGCAAAAATCGACCCTAACAAGCCAACTGGCCATATTTCAGCTATTCAACACACAGATACACACGCACACACACACGCACACACACACGCACACACACGCACACACTCACACATACTATGCAAATTTTTCGTATTAGAACACAGGTTTATATGTCGAACATGACCAAATTCACATCAGCAGGCAGCCTAAACATAACTAACATAACTGACATATTGTATGCTAATGCTATAATGAATGTAAGTGTATGTGTTTGCTATAGCTAAAAACACACACACGTATATCTTTATATATATATATATATATCGATGTATAGCAATGTATGCCATACAAAGAGTTTAATTTGATGTTAGTAATTTAGAGAAATAGCACAATATAAAAGCTACACAAAAGACTTGCATTGATTCCCGTTAATAATAAGCCTTGTGTTAAATTAAATATTCTGTAAATGATTTTATCTTTTGCAAAAATATTTTCAATGCATTCACCAAAAATCCATTGAAATTCGAATTTAAGGTGTGAATTTAATAAAAACTGAATGCAAATTCAATTTAGAGCTCGGATTTAGCATGAACTTTAAATTCTGTTTTAATGCCAAAAATTCAATTATTTGTTTAAAATTCTTTGACTCGAATTATTGTGAAATTCAATAATTGCCGCACACAATATTATTAAATTTCATATATATATATATAAACCTCAAATATTGAATTGAAAGACAGAGAATATCGATGTTTACCCAGCAGCTCTTAAGACTGCAAAGAGCAACAGGAAATTGAAAGCGTTCCGTTGAGTGTCAATGTCTCTGGTTTTGTTTTGTATTCCTAACTATCCACAATATCCAATCATTAGGCTATGAAATCGATGGAATCGTATATATATATATGTATGTTCATTGTGTTGTTTCTCCCAAGTGAAATATTTATGTGGCAACTTTTATGCACACAAATTGAACGGGAAATGAATGTTGCGCATTTCAATAAAATTTATGCAACACAAAACCGGGATATATACACTGGGACAAACACACACACACACACACACACACACACACACACACACACACACACACACACACACACACACACACACACACACTGGAGGGCAGACATGCAAAGCATGTGGGAAATATAATAAAGAACTATTTTTAATATAAACTCAACTTAGACACACACTCTCGCACACAGACACTCGCACAGTCGCACACACACACACACACACACACTTAAAATGAATGCTCATTTGCTGGGCTCTGCGATATGAGCACGCGTCGTTGGGCCCAAGAGACGAGCCATCAAGTGTGTTTGCCAGTGTGTGTTCGTTTGTGTGTGTGTGTGTGTTCGTTTGTGTGTGTGTGTGTGTGTGTAATGTTTCTATGGGTGAGTTGTGTGCAGGTAAACTGCAACAAATTTCATACTATTGAGTGGTTTTTGAGTGCATTTGAAATAAATGTTATCAATGAAGTTGCATACTTTATGGCGCAACGTCGACCGGGCAGGTTGGCTCCCTGGGGGAGGGGGTGCCAACGGCGAGCAAAACCATATAAAATGAAACGTTTTTAAGTTAAGTGCAGTCGAAGCTGAGCTGGTAAAACCAAGCACTGCACAACCAGCACTGAGTGTTTCAATTTGTTTGATGGAAAACCAATTGTAGCCCCCGGCTTCAATTTGTCCCACTGCCCAAAAAAAAAAAAAAAAAAAAAAACAAATAAAAGAAAAAGAAAAGCTAGACGAGAAATCACGAAATCATTCAAAACTCCTGGGCCATTAAAGTCCAGCTGCGTTTGTCAATTTCCGATTAAAGTTCACTTTTAATTAAAACAAAAACTTGCTACAAAAACCAAATTCAAGGGCCGCCGTCGCTGCTGTCGCTGCTGCTGTTGTTGTAATAGTTTTTCTGAGCAGCAAATAAATCACAAAGGGCGTAAATGCTGCGGAAAAAATGTGTGTGTGTGTGTGTGTGTGTGTGAGTCCGAGTGGGGCCAACAGCCCGGGCACAAGCACTCGCAATTTGCATGAAATACTTTTGTGCTGGGCGTTTTTGATGCGTTGATTGAAATGCTTTCGCATTTCAGATATGCCCAGACTTTTGCTGTGCTGTGTGCTGGGTGCTCTGCGCTGTGTGGCCCTTGTCTTGTTTATAAATAAATGTTTCAATTCAAAAAAAAAAAAAAAAAAAAAACACTAAAATTGGCGCCCTATTGTTGCAAATTCCATTAAATGAAACTGAAAAATGACAGACGCGCAAAAACGTCGCATTTCCCAATCGAATTCAAATGGGCCCCCGCAGCAAACCAATCGATAAGTAAGCAGCCCAAACCATTCCGTCAATCTGGTCACTGGGTTTTTGGCTTCGCGTATTTGATTTCATTAAATGCAAATAGTTCGAATGAAATAATTGATGACGATTTTGTAGTCATTGAAATGATGACGATTTTGTAGTCTTTGAAATGATTAGAAAAATCAGAAAAGCTATTAAAGGAGTTGTAAAATGTGGACTAAAATAAAACGTGAATAGAATAATTATAAATAACTAAATCCTGATCACAAGTATTACTTGAATTCATCAAAATCGCATAGAGAGGCGAGAAGGAAATGTAGCAAAGTCGTAAGGATGACAAGCGGAGAGACGGGGATCACGTGAAGCTTAAGGATATAGCCAGAGAGAGAGAGAGAGAGAGAGAGAGAGAGAGAGAAAGAAAGGGAGAGAGAGAGAGAGAAAGAGAAAAAGTGACTGCATATGAATGCATGAACAGTAGAGTGATAGGAGAGAAAGAGAAAGAAAGAAAGAGAGAGAGAGAGAGAAAGAGAGAGAGAGAGAGATAGAGAGAGAAAGAGAGAAAGTGAGTGCATATGAATGCATGAACAGTAGAGTGATAGGAAATAGATAAGAGAAAGGGAGAAAGAGAGTGTGAAAAAGATACAGAGAGAGAGTGACTGAAGAATAGAAACGGCGAAAGAAAGAGAGAGAGAGGGAGTGTGTGAGAGAAAGACAGCAAAAGATACACATAGGAATAGAAAGATAGAGTGTGTTTGAAAGGTACAGAGACACTAAATGATAGAAGTAGAGTGAACGAGAGAGCAGGCAGAAAGGGACAGCAAGAAAGAGTGAAAGCGCAAGCCATTAAACATCTGTGTGACGCAACTAAATCATTCAATTATGCGCACCTTTCTTCGGCTTTAATTTAAGCTTTAGCAAACAAGTTGATCTACTTGCTTAAGCTAGAGCCAGCTCAATTAAGTCGAGCGTGACAGACAGTCAGACAGAGCTTCGATTGGGCACGTAAGGTGTCTAGTTTCTAGTGTCCACTTTTTGCAGGAGGCACCCTCAGTTGGCACTTAATTGATGGCAATTATGCGCTTATCATTTTTTTGTGCAGCTGGCGCTGCCGCCCATTCGATTGCCGGTATCACTCGCTGCGGCAATAATTAAAATGTTTTGTTGAAGCAAAAAGCGAACAACTACAACGCATGAATAAACACCGCCAAAGTGGGGCCAATTAAGAGGAGAGTCTGTGTGACTTCACCTGTGGCTGGGGCACAAAACAGCATTAAATCAATTCCACTGTCAGCGAACTGACAAGCAGCGTGAAGCGAACCCACCAAACCACTGGCCGTTGTCCACTGGCCACTGAAATGCTCAAAAGTTACCGCCAACAGCAGCAGCCAAAGCAGCCAAAGCAGCTACGGCAGATGGCAGAGGCACGTAGGGGCCAACAGATGGATGGCCTAACCAAACGAGTGGCATGCATCGCTGCCTGTTGGCTTCGACATGGCAATGAAGTTCGGCCAAGGGAGCAAAAACGTGGCAGCAATGGGGAGCAAAGGGATAAGCCCGATGCTGGTGCATGGCGTAGCAATGCCAGCAATTTAACACAGCGAAAACGCCAAGAAATTTCAGCAATTCGCTTCGACATTGAGAAATGCGTCGAGGTTACGCTCAATCAATCTCAGCCGTAGGACAACTGTCTGTGGGCGAGACGATGGCCACCGCGGCAGACAACTTTGTCCGCTTCAAATTGTGGCTAGCTTTAAATGTTGCATATGATCAGCAAGGATGTCGCCTGGCTGATGACTTCATCTTGGCTCTAACTGGGCGAGAATAATTACTTGATTTAATTTGAATTAATTGCTTACGGGACTGACAACTTGATTTGAAATACTATGTCAGCCCACCTTTCTTATCTCAGCCCACCTATCTTAATAATATCTTAGCTTAAACTAATAATCATAATATTAATCATATGAAAATTACACTTTCAGCCCCACTCAAAGCACTCTACGTTATGCACATAAGACACAAAATCAGATCAAAGCAATTCAGTTAATGAAATGCTGCTTCTAATTTCTGCAGCTTTAGCTGATTACGTGCCAATTTCTTTATAGTTCTTTAATCGTCAGACCAAGGACTTTCAGCAAATGCTGAATGCTCTGGTATTGCTTAGTCTAATGCGCTCTCGCTCTTGCTCTCCCTATTCTATTCCATGCTCATCTTTATTTCCTCGTTATTTCCGCTCGGCTAATTCGCAAAGAAAGTAATTAAGCGAACTTCTTTTGCTGCAATTCCGATTTGATTTTGATGCGCTTTTGACTGGGCGGAATGGGGTTTGCCGAGCTTACCGCTAATACATCATTCACACTTTTTCGCACATCATTCGCGTTCAGGTTGTCGGCAGCCACATCTAATTAGTATGCCACCTCTGCTTCTCTCATGATTTCAAATTACCTTGAATCGGATGTCCGTTATTATTCTCTCTATGAACCATTGTTTCATTTGGCCAACTTCAACTTGGGCTGGGATGCAGGCAGGCTTCGCTGTCTAATTAAAACTCGTTTAACAACGTTTTCAATTGGTTCAAGAACCTGTTGCCCAGTGCTTCACCGCCCCCCTCACCCACTCTGTGTAATCATTTCGCTTTTTGTTTTCCCATGCAGCGTAACAAGGTTTCCATTTCTGTTTCAACTGATGCTGCTGCTTATGCTGCTGCCGCTGCTTCTGCTGCTGCTGCTGCTGCTGCTGCTGCTGCTGCTTCTGCTTCTGCTTTTTGCTGATTGTGTAATTTTAATGTAATTCGCTTTTATTGTTTTTATTCCTCTCCGTCGCTGTCCGCCTCGTCTACGTCCTTGCTGTCGTCTGTGTGTCTGACATTAATTGGGACTGAAAGGGGCGAAATATAATAATTTATTTTCGCCAACTTTTTATGCATGCTTTATTGATTCAATTTGGCCACTATAAGTGGGCATTAAATATATATACATACATACATACATACATACATATATATCGTTGGGGTGGTGCAGGATCTCAGCTCGAACAAAGCGCTTATAAATGCTAGCCCCATAAATCAAACAAATCGGTTTTCGAGCAGTCCGCCGCCTGCCCACCCACAGCCATCGCAAGAGCAATTAAAGTTTTTCAAGGGCCTTTGCTGCAATTATGAACATTACGAGAGCGGTCCGAAACACAAAGCAAGATGCTAATTGGTATGGGTGGAGGACTGGTGCTGGCTGCTGGATATTGTATATATGTACCTATACAGCTATATGGAGTGTCTGGCAGGTGTTGCTCGCTGCTGGCTGGCGCCTGCACAAATCTACATTAAAATGATAATTTATTACCCCAAAGACGAGCAGGTTGTTTCAGCAATAAACACAGCCAGTCGAGTATTTTTAAGTTATCGATCGGGCAATACATTAAATGAAAATAAAAAAGTATCATGTTTTTAATTTAAAACACTTTGTTATCTTTCAATCAAACTTACAAAAAAAAAAATGCCATGAATTTATATGAAACTTTGAGCTAAATTTCTACCAAATTTAAAAATGTATCAACTGCTGCAGCATCGCTGCCTAGAAGAGACGAACAACACGTGCAAAGATTTAAATAATACCTGTCTGAACTTGAGCTTGAGCAGTATGGTGAACTAATCAAAGGGAGCTTTGCAGGCGGCGTCAAAGTACACAGCACAACATATTTAGGAATTGCATTAAAGCTGAGTGCCAGGGGAACGAGTTATGGGGCAAGGGTATGGCAAGGGGAACCTATCAAAAAATTGCAGACAAACACGAAAAACGTCGAGTTCATCAAAAGGGGATTTTCGAATACAAATGAATTTCGGCTGACAAGCAGACGTCCCTGTGAGAGATACGAGAGCTAAAGAGCTGAAGAGCTGCTCAAATAAACACCCACAAGGCCATAGACAAAGCATTCTGTCGAGGCTGTGTTTGCCGGACCTGGCAACGTGTACTCGCACTTGCAATCAGCCCAAAAGAACGAAAAAAAAGTAAAAGCAAAAAAAAAAAAAAAAAAAAAAATGAAAACACTTGCCAAGCAGGCAGCCAGCCAGCCAGTCGGTCGGTCGGCCGGGCGGGCCCCTGTTAGGTGTTGGGGTCCTAAAAACACAGCAAAGCAAAAAAGGCTTTTGCTTACTCTGCGAGAAATGCCAATCAACCCTTTCTTTGCCTTGGTATGTGAAATATGCACGAACGAATGCCTAGGCGGGGGGATTGAGGAATTTGGCCAACTGCTGTGGAGCATGGGCAAGGGTGGCGAGGCTGGTCTGAGCTGAGCTGAACGTTGACTCATTTGTATTTCGTTGTGTCTGTGTCTGTGTTTGTGTCTGTGTCGTCCTTGTCGGCTGTTGGTTGTTGGTTGTTGTAATTTTCCAAATCATTTCAGCGATTCAGTTGGCAAACTTTTCAAACGTTTAACTAGCCGACATTCCGGGACGTTTAGGATGTGGCTGCTAAAAGTGTAGCATACCACGAGGCGACCAAGCAAGCGCGGCAAGCGTGGCAAGCGTGGCAAGCGCAAAATGAGCGAATGCTGTAAAAGTAAAAGGCATTGACGCGGATTTAAAAGTTTAAATAACTTTTACGTATCTCATTACTCAGTGCGACAACATCACCAACTCCACTCAGTTCTCCCTCTCCGCTCCTCCCACCCAACCGACTCTGTTCTCTGTTCTCTGTTGTCTGTTTGCGCGACTCTGAGCTCTAAAATAATCACAATAAAATCGCATAATTCAATTACAAGCCTCGTTAAGCCGGCTCAAGTGATTTTGTCACACTATGCCCTGCACTTTTGCCGCCTTCTGGCATGAAACAACAACAAAAAAAAAAAAAAAAACAAGAAAAAATAGCAAACAGACAGCAAAAACGGAAAACTAAATAAATCGCTTTAGTGGATGGATGGAAGAGCTAGTGATTTATGTAGGATTTAGAACTGACGATTATCGGTTATATCGCCAGATAGACAAAGGCCAAAAGAAAGGCTTCAAAACAGCGCAAAAGTTAAACGAAATGCACTTGGACTTTGATAAGGGAATAGAAAGGCAACTGACTTATTCATTGAAACGTCAACTAAACGCAACTCATAGCAAATTTATAAAGATATCTATTAAATTTGAGGCTGATAAAACAACTGAAAATTGCTAAAGACGAAAGTGTAACATTTCAAATGCTTCTTTGGGGCTCAAATTGTTGTTAAATTTCCTGTCCAAAATCACAAAAACAAACTTTGACTTGTAAAGCCTACAAAGTTGCTAGGCTTTCACTTCAAACTTTTATAACTTTGCCAAAATTGAATACATTTTCAAGCAGCTCTTCATTATTTTGTGTGAATTTTATATTTTTTTTATTTAAAAGAAAGTTAGCGAGTCAGGAAAAAGTCTGCCCTAACTTAACTGTCCCTCTTTCAAAACATTGAAAGATCCCATTTTACTGGTGCCCAATGAGCGTATATCTTTTTGATCTTGCTGTCAACGCGAGTGTATATATTCTAAATTTCAAGTCTCTAAATAAGTATAAACAAAAACAAATAATATTAAATATATGCCAATTTGATCATTTAAAATTTTGATTAGAGCATTAGAGCTGCTTGCGGTATTCTCAGAATGAAATAATAAATTCTCAAGTCTCAATCTAGCTCTTTACTTTGCCCACTTCTAATGCTCTTATATTTGATTCTCTTTGCTAATTGTTCGCTTCAAGACTTTCGACCTAATTGAGGTGCAACTTTTTGACCAAAAAGTCAGGACTTCCGCTGATGATGCACACTCCGTACACCCTACTGCCGCACATCAACAATTAAACAAGATTCTGAGGCTTTTTACCGAGTTCACCTTTCAGCTGGTCTAATTGTGGAGCACGCTTTTTGCCGAGAACCGCAACCATCACTTGTAGCCCCATTGGATGGTGGCAACCCCAAGCGTTTCACAGTACGCAAAAAATAAGGGCGAAGACTTTGCCAAGCTGCTTTTGCTTTTGCTTTTGCTTTTGCTTTTGTTATTCCTGTAGTTTCTGTTGCTGTTGCTGTTGGGTTTTGCACCTTGGTATTTCATGACTGGTTGCCATTACGAGCATTGAAGCGAGTTCGTTTGCATTTTTAGTTGCTTTTAAGTGAAATCTAAATGCTTTTACTGCCACTGGCTTTTCTGTTGTTTGTGCTTCCCCTTGCCAGCCACGAGCTGCCGCTGCCGCTGCCGCTGCCGCTGCCCCGACTCTGGTCATTATCACTGCAAGCATTTAACTTGGCTATCGGAATCCGTTTTGTTGTCGCCCTTTTATTTGCTCCCTTTCATTCGAATGCTGTCTGTTACTGCCAGCGGACGGAGAGAACTGGTCAATTTTTTTGTAGAGTGTAAACAGCATTTGCTGCTCCGTTACCATCTGTCTCGCCTTTTTTTTTTTTTTTTTTTGGCTCATCCCTTTCCACTCCTCATCTCTGTCTTTTGGCTCTGAGAGATAAAAACATTTTGCTTTGCGTTTCATTTCGTTTCGTTTCGTTTCGTTTGTTTTCATTACATATTCTTCATTCCTCATTCTTTGTGCAACGCTTTTGCGTGCCGACGCTGGTCCAGTGCCACGCTGACCCTGTGGCCAAGTTAACGAAGGCCCGGAATCAAATTCCCTGGACACTTGTAATTTTCAGCAACAAGGCGACGCAACGCCATGAACGGGCCCCACATTCATTATGCCGGGCTCCGGCTGTGGCCCAGATATCAACCGACCAACCATTTCATAAAACATGCGTAAAAAACTGCGAGCTCATCGTCGCGCCCGAAAAGTATATGGAAAGAAAAATAAAGAAGAAAAAACCAAGGCGAAAATAAATACGCATAAAATTGTATCTGTGCTATTTTTAAATAAAACCACGCACAGCGAAATGCTTTCGTTTTCATTGCTTGCTTTTCGCTTTCGTTTTAAGTAGTTTGATTCCTTTGACAATTTCCGGTTTGTTGACTCCTTTCCTTTGCGCCATGGCCCAGCCGCGACCAAGACCGGCTTTTATGGCTTGTTATTTAAAAGCCATAAAATTCCGCACATGTCTTCAATTTGTGCGCCCCACAGCCGCCTGTCAAATTGGGCAGTTCCGCTGGGAGCTGCCAAGCTGCCAAGCTGCCGACCCACCCAGCTGCCGAGCTGCGTGAAGTTTTGTGGGCCGTAAAACCCAATGCTGGAAATGAAGGCATCCGCCAGAATGTTTGGATTGGCTAAGTCAACAGAAATTGACAAGCTAGCTGAGCTACTGCCAGTCCCTCAAGGACTATCCAAAAAAAAAAAACAAAAAAACATGCCACGAAACTGGTTAAAAATGATTATGTAATTAGGGTAAGCAATTCTTTCTGTTTTCTATGGCTTTTAACTTGATTGTAAACTTCATTGTAAGTCTTGATTGTTAACCGAAAGACAATTGATTTTCTACTTATTTTCCTCGGTTGTTTCGCTTAAATAAATGTTAAAATTTAACTATATAACTGCTATTAATTTACAAAAATATATTGAATTTCCAAGAGCAACTCTTTGCTTTGCCATTTACAGTTCACACACACACACACACACACAATATATATATATATATATATATATATATAAATGTTCTCTATTATTGCACTTCAAATTGCAGTTTGCCGTCTGTGCTCCAGATCTTGAATAAAAGCATTTTAACAAGCGAAATAAATGGCGATTAAATTTCCACATGCCGCATTTCACTGAAACACCAACACACACACACACACACACACACGCGCGCACACACACAGTTACACTCGCGCATGACATAACACAAAGCAACAAATGTGCTGCGAAATTGCACAGTTGAATGCACTTCGAATGGCCGCTGCCACGCCCATATAAAATCAAAATCGAGTTTCAACTTTGCCCTCAACACTTTTGAGCATGTGGATATGCAAATTTTTCATTAGTTAGTTGATTTAGCCAGCCAGCTAGCCAGACTTGACTTGGCTTTCGCCACGCCTTCTCCTTATGTTATACTCCTTCTCTATATACTCCAACTCCTTATTTGTTAACGTTCGGTGCGATGATTGTGCGATTTTTTAATCAAATCGCTGCACGATTATGGGGCATGGTTGAGTTTCTGGAATGTTGAAACTATAATTCGCGCATAATGTGCACAAAGAGCGTTTGTTGTGGCGGCGGTGGTGGCTCTTGACCAGCGGGGTAAGGTCAGCAATTTGTTCGCTAAAACAAACTTGCGCTGCGCTAAAAAAGAGCTCAATTTAACACATTTCATATGTAAATACCACAAGTACAACATCACGCATGGCACCCAAAGAGACCCCAGGGGGACATGGCGCAGGTCCCCGGTCTGCTTGCAGTTCGCGAGGCAAACTTGTTTTGCACCACAAAAGGCCAGTAAATTACTATAACACGCAACCCAGACTGGGTTGCTTCGAACCAGGCCATAATAATCGCCTTTAATAAATTATCGGCTTGCGCGGCGCGAAAACGCAAGGCAGCCCCAAACAAGGGGGCTGGACAGGACTCGCAACCTAGCGGACTGCCTGGCGGCCGGGTTGTCGGGTTGTCGGGCTGTCGGGCTGTCGGGCTGTCGGGCTGTTGGCTGGTCAGGGAATACTTGCTGCATCACTCAGTGGTCAACAATGCAAACGGGAGCATGTCCGCGCCCAGGCGCAGACCGGACCCAAGCGATGGCCGACATTTAAATTGCACCACAGCTTTACCCCTTCTCAACGCTGCTGTTGCTGCTGGTGCTGGTGCTGGTGCTGCTGCTGCTTGTGCTGCTCCCATTGCGTTTAACTTGCGTGAAATTTCAATTCGCGGCTTTCAGTCTGCTGGCACAAGGAGCAGGCACCGAGTTCCGATGGGGCAATTGCAATAATGAAGTGCTTGAATGCCAATCAGCAGCAGTGGCAGCAGCAACGGCAAGGCGCTTCGCCTATGCGAGGTTAGCCCTTAAAGTTTTCACACAACCAAAATGTATTTTGGCCCAACTTTACAGTTGAGCCTCGCACACAGAGGTTAACCTTAACCCGTCATCGGGCTGGTCTGGATGTGTGGTATTGGCAAGCAATTTTGTCATAATTTTGATAAGTTGTTAACAAAAAGGCTGCCAAATTGTTGAGTAAATAAATTGTGATTGCATTTTCAGTCACGTAAGCATAACGACGACAACATGGACATGTTCCTGGTCTTACAACCCCCAAAAAGATGCCCCTCCGACAGTGCCTCTCCCGGTTAAACATATCGCAATTACTTTTCTCCCCGCTCACAAAAAATAATTGTTGTGTTCGCGTTGTTGTAAATTTATGAGGTGATTTTTCATAAACGCTTGAACGTTCGACTCGCTGCGTTTTTACATATTTTTGCAAAGTTTTTTTTCTCCTTCTTCTCCCATTTAAACGTATTTTTTATATGTGCCAACAAGTTGAAATTAATTTATGAATTATTTTGTTTAAAATACCAAGAATAAACAACACGAGGCGGCCAATTAACGCGGTGTTGTTGCTGTTCAATCGTGGGGAGGTGAAAGGGGCCGCCTCAAGCTAAAGTCAACAACGCTCAAGTTTTTAATAGTCAAGTGTTGAAAATTGCTGGCCTGCGCCTGGGCCATTGACTGATTTATATACATATATTTTATCAGGGGATCGACGTCGCCGGCGGTCATATGCGACAGTTTAAGAGGCGATAGTTGAGGACAGTTGAAGGCATTTAAGTAGTTTGACTGAAAGTCTTTCAGAGAAATTCTGAGAGTGCCCCCAGCTAAGGGAAGTTTATCCAACCAAGATGATAAGCTAGAGAATAAACTCTTATAATGTCATTCGACTAGTATCAATTCAGCTGTAACGCAGCTGTTGAAGTTGAAGCAATGCTAAAAAACGAATTGGCGATCGGTTTCACTTCATTCACTCATCAAATTGCAGCGCAACTCATCTGCTACATGTAATCGATGTGCAAATTACATTTTGGCCAACAGCTTGGCGCATCCACAGATGTGGATGGCAAGTTGAACTGGGTAAACGGCCAACCGAAAAGAGTGCTTTAATGTACTGCGTCAATCAGAGCAGTCGGCTTGACCTCCATTTAAATCATTGACGAAGCCGCCGACAAGTGCCAAAGCTTGGCAACAGAACGGAAGAGTAGACCAGCACACAGAAAGACAGAGACACAGAGACACACATGGGCACATGTAGTACATCTGGGCAAGTTGGAGGCTCGGAGGAAACGCATTGCAAATGTAATCAAGTAATCAAAAGTCTAAATCATGGCACTGACAGACCCGAAACATTATACGAACTGGGGCTGTGGGCTGTGGCCAGAGTTGTCCATTGCGTGCTCTTGCCAAGTGACAGTTAGACAGAAAGACAGACAGACAGACAGACCAACTGAGGGACGCAACATGCAAAGATGGCACTTAACGAAAGCAGTCGACCGACAACTGATTGAAGTGAAACAAACCAATGAACAGACGGACACTCATACCATCGTACGGTGTTTAGATCAAAGTAGGAGACGAGCTGTACACACACACACACACACACATGTGCGTATTAGTCCCAAACTCGAGTGCAAGTGCAATTGGAAGAAGACGAATGTTCGGACAGGCCGACATTCAGGCTTCAATGCGAGTCGGTGTCAGACTCGGAGTCGTTGTCAAATACACTTGGACACGTAGTCTTAATGCTGGCATGACATTAGCAGCAATCAAAAAACAAATTACGAACTTTGACTTTTGCCATGTGGCCTCAAAAAAGAACGAAAGAATACAAGGCACAAAAGGCATTGCTCAATCGAGTGCAGCATTTTGCTTTAAAGTTCAAATTGCGAATGAATTCACAAATCCTTCGACTCTGGTGCTCAAAGAGGAAATGCCCAACGCATTGGCATTTAAACATATGGCAAGCAGAGACAGGCCGCAAATGGAGTAAAGGAAGCTGTAGAAATGTCAAACCGAGTTTTCAGCATGAAATTAAAACATAGATATAGATTTTTAATCAACGTCATTTGGCTTTAAAAAGAAATTTGGTAATTTTATATATATATATATATTGCTCTGGCGAAATGCAGCTTAAAATCGAATGAAAAACTTTTAAGCGAATCCAGTTTTATGTTTAATCCGATTAAATATTTCATTAGCACAGATATAACAATTAAAGCTGCGCTTGACCCGGACAAAGCTGACTGAATGCCGGCAAGTATAGTGCTACTACTCTCTTCTGATTAGCACTTGTTCCAGACATTTGCAGCTTTTTTATGGTGTATTTCATGCACATGTGAAATGCAAACAAGCTGTTATTGATGCCGAGCCAGGCAATTGGCCAGCCATTTGTCTTGCAGCCCGCACAATCTGACCCCCATGACCTTGCCTACACACATCGATTGCTTTGAACTTGTAACTAGAGCTGGCACGTAGCTGAACCTAAGCTCACACACACAAACACACACACAGTCTCGCACTAAACATGTAAAGGGAGAGACAGAGCGAGAGAGAGAGAGAGAGAGAGAGACAGAGAGAGGGCGAGAAAATAGAGGGGAAAGAGAGACATGCAGGAACTATAGCAGCAAGTTGTGCAGCAGTCAGCAAAACTATTCGTCAAGTCGTGCGAAGCGTTTTTGTTTGTTGTATTTGCTACGTGACGTTGATTTGGAAGACGACTTAAAGGTGACATTGGCAGGAGCCAAGCTGGGCAGACGTCATAAAAATGTCGCAGGATTTGCTGCCAGCGCGCATTTGGCTACAAATGTCTGGCCAGCTGTATTGAAGCTGACAGAAGCTTCTCCTCCAGCCAGGCATCCAGGCAGCAGCATCCAGGCAGCATCCAGGCGGCATCCAGCTGTGAGCAGTTGTCCTGCCAGTGCCGTTTAGCTGTTCAGCGCCGCAAAATCACTGCAGCTCCTTGTGAGCGGAAGCCACTGCAGTTGCCCGTCCCAGTGGCAGATCTAATTGCAAATGCAGTCTATTCGACACTGCAGCCGAACGTGCCGCGCATTGAGGTAATGATTTAAGCAGCCAATTTGCCGCACGTACCAGGAATACATATATTTATATCTATATATACACACATACCCTGTACATATATAGACATATAAATATAAATTTATATAATATATATATATAGGTAAGTTTGCTCATGGCTCGGAGCAGTATGCAAATAAAAGTTATTTTAGTGTAAGGAAAGGTCAAAGCTCAATGCTGAATTCAGTTTTTAAAGAGCTGAGCGCGCAGTTCAGTGTCCTTTACTTTCATGGCATTTGCGTCTGGACCGCAGCTGGACCACTTTATTCGCACTTCCCCTAGACTAATTTAAATGCTAGCCTTAGGGCTTGGCCCAGCCAAAAAATTCAGACAAATAAAAATAAAAAAGCCAAAAAGCGAAAGCCAAACGAGACGTGGGCGTAGGCGTCTTTCGGGGCGTATCTTCATTTAAACTTTAATTTGAAACCTATTGACATTGGCCTTTGCCTTTGTCTTTTACCTCTAACGTTTTGCCTTTTTACTTTCGGCATCTGCAATTTTCTCTTTTTTGTTGGATTCTCTCTTATTGAGGCCGCAGGTGCTAACGGCATGAATTATGAATAGGTTGCAGCACTTATTATTATTATGCATGTGGCTGGCAGCAGATTTTTCAACTGGTTTTTTTTTTCTCAAAATCAACGCATAATTTGCTCTGGGCCATGTAAAAAAAAAAAAAGAAACAAATTGAGCTTTAATTTATGAGCTGAATTCATGTTCTTATTATGGACGTCCAGGTGGTTTTGCCTTCAACAGATTCCATATTTGATATTTTGCAAAAGAAGAAAGTAGCTTTGATCCAATGAAATAAGCTTATAAATAGCCATACTTATGCGCGTGTTCGTCTGGAGCGGTTTGACTTCTTTTATTATTGTGTGACTCATCCCATAAACTAATTGGCATTCAATTAAAAATTCTATATATTTATACATTTGCAATTGCTTTTCACATCTGTCAATCTGAAAGCTCGACCGATATAGCTTCTGTGGATTACGGTGCAAATGAAAATATTTGCTAAAACTGTCAGTCAGTCAGTCAGTCTGTCAGTCGATGGTGCAAATCTTTTATTAATTGAATAAGAAAAATGCATTTACAAGAACTTAAATCAAATAGTCAAATATGCTGATGGATACTGTGGTGGAAGTCTGTCTGTCTGTCTGTGTGGCTAGCTCGGATAGCGCTGCGCGCCGTAAACCAATTTCATTGGAATTAAAATTCTAAATAAAATAAACAAAGTTGGCGAACGAAAGAAATGCAGGACATGAACGTGTGTCCACGTACGTACATATATGGGAGGTGAAGGGGACGCCTTTGGCTGCTGCTGCTGCTGCTGCTGCTGCTGCTGCTTATGGCCAAGTAAATGGCGCAACATTCGAGTAGTTTTAGTTTTACTTGTACTTTTAGTGCAACAAATCCCAATCCCACTGCCAATCCCACTACCAATTCCACTGCCAATCCCAATGCCAAAGTCGCCTGCAGTCAAACTTGCCGCCTGCAGAGATGCTAAAGCTGATCCTGAGATTGTGTTGTAACAAGTTAATTGAATTTGCACTCAGCCAAGCGTCATGCATCGGCATCACCAGCTGAATGCAGACGTAGCGATATGCTGGCTAAAGATAGTTAGAATGAGGCAGCGCCCCACTGGAGGTGCAGGCTAAAGAGGTAGATATACCGATACAACTTACTTAGTTTATGGCAACACAGTGGCTCGCACCCTCCTTCTCTCTCTCTCTCTCTCCGTTCACTTTTGTGTGCGGATTCGATTTCAGCTTCCACATCCACTTCCGCACACACACACACACACACACACACACACACACAAGTTACAATTTTCACTGCCTTCATTTTTCGCCCCAACAAAATTTTGTGATTTGCACAGATTTTTGCTTGTCCTTCTCAAGTTCGCCTTATTTTTTTGTTGCCCTTTTGCCTCGCTTCTGTTCAGTTGTATTCTGTTCAGTTCTACTGTCGATTCCGGCGCATTTTATGCTGTGCAACATTGTTGTAGCTGCTGGCAGCAGCTTTGGAGTTCATTAAGCGCATGTGAGCCGTTGCCAAACAATGTCAAGCCCTCCTCCTTCTGTCTCTCACTCAGCACGCTGCGCCTTCTGGCTTGAGCTCGGCACTCAACGGCAGCGTGTTGATCCTTGCAGACAAATGGGCCTCATTCCTGGTAGCGAGAGCACAAGCTTTTAGCAGATTAGTTTTCATCATCTTAACATTCCTAATTAATGACGCCTTTGTTCAGCTCCGTTTAGGTGTTAAATCAAAGACTTGCTGGGCATGCATGCGTAATGACTAATGAGTTGCGAGATATGAGAGCTTGCGCTAGCAATGCATTCTGATAAGATGAGATGAGATGAGATGAGATGAGATGAGATGAGATGAGATGACATGAGATGAGATGCTAGATGAGGTGCTGAAAGGCCACAGTTGCACTGTGAGCTACACATTCAAAAATTTTCAATTTTGCTGTTTGCTCTCTATTTTGCCAGCAAGTGGCAGAAAATAACAATACGAGCTGCAGCTAAATAAAGCTCATTAGTTGTGCTCATTGTGTGCTGTTTGCATAATTACAGATCACATTTGGAACTTTACACAATAAATTAGAGTTCCCCCATGGCAGCATGCATATATTATTGGAACTTTTGGAAAAAAGCAAACTTTTTATTGCTAAATAATTTGTGCTCATTAAAAACGAATTCAGTTAATTAAATTTTGAGTAGCTCGTTGCGCAACGCGCTCTTCAGCCTGTTGTCCCTTGCAGCCTATATAAAAAAAATAAGCTATTTTGGGTTCTTTTACTCACGGCCCATTCAAATTAAATCCAATTTTGCATATTCATTTCAAACACGTAACATTTTTGTCTGAACTAGTCGGGTTGCATTTCCACTATTTACAATGCATACAATTTTAATGTAATTATTTGACTTCAACACGTTAATTAACATTGCACTTAATTAGCTATGTGGTTGTATTTGTTTTAATCAGTATGAATGAGACTTCATGTCAATTTGCCAGCGAATGCAAATCAACAGTATGTTCCACAATTTTCACTATTTTGAATGCATGTACAATACATTGTAATCATATATAATTATGATATTGAATATCAAATACCGCATTAAGCTACAGTAACAAAAGAGCGGCCAAAAACGCCAAAGTTTGTAAAACTAATTTCCTAGTGGGAAATGTCAAAATGTTTTTGACAAGTCCAATTTTGGAAAATTTGGAAATTTTGCTGTAATTAACTTTGGGCTAAGGCAATTAGCGCTGCACAGAAACTAATTTATTTTATGTGCGTATTTGTGTGTTTGGTATGGCTGTTAGCCCTCACTCTCTCTCTCTCTCTCCTCCTCTCTCTCTCTCTCCTCCTCTCTCTTTCTCTCTGTGTGTATACACCCACTGTCCAGGACATTCTAACCCACGTAGAGCATTATGTCAACATTGTTAATAAAAGTTGTACAACAAGTGCATATTCTGCATAATAATTATTCTGGGAATATATTTAAAACAGGAGCGCATTCAGGTTAGAGAATTGTTTTACGACATTTTAACATATTTTACAATTTGGGCACTGCCATGTCTATAATAATAAATTGGCATTGATTTAGAGTCGAGCATAAATTTTTTAATATATTTGGCCCACTTTAAAGTGTATCTGTAGCGCTCCTGGCGTACGTCTATGGTAAATAAATTGCAAACATCAAAATGAGCCCCGTGTCGTTTAGTCGCCTTCAGAAAGAAAATTGAGTGAGTGAGCGAATGAATGGGTGAATGACAGCAGCAGCAGCAGCAGCAACAGTCTGGCGTTGGCTGACATTACACTTGTCAACGGGTAGTAATTGCTTTGACGATGCCATGCGATGAACGGCTGCTGACTTTGACTGTGGCTTTCCAGGCACACAGCACAGCTCACAGCTCACAGCTCATCACAAAACACAATAATTGCCAAGTGAAGGCTAAATGGGGATGAGAATGGTGATGGCGTTGGCCATGATGGCGTTTGGTAGCTCGGTGTGCGCATCAATAACGCGCCGCGTCGCGACGCCTTGCTAACGTGGCCAAGTGGCCACCAAGTTGGCAGCAAGTCAACAGGCAACGCTGGGCGAAAATCACACCCATTTATCAGGCGGCAGCAACAGCAACAGCGTCAGCTAATTGCAGTTCATGCGAAAAACATCGTTAATCAACTCATTGACAGTTTGTTATTTGTTAAACAAAGCTAATGACTTAATGGCATAAATGGTGCGGCAGCGGCAGCGGCAGCGGCAGTAACACACACACACACACACACATATATATATATATATATATATAAATATATGTTTTCAAGCAAGGATATCCGACAACAGCACAACCAGCAGGTCCATCCGATCCATGAAACGCCAGGCCACGGCTGATAACCAATAAAGTGACAAGCCAAGGTAAAATTAATTGTGCGGGCCAGGTCGAGAACTGGGCGCAGAAGTTTTAAAGTAGGTTAACTCCAGCACAAATGATACATATATACATATATATATATATATATATATATATATATATATGTTATATATACTATATACTATATACGATATATAATATATAATCAGTTTTAAATTTCGCACTTAGTTTCGACTGAGATAGGAATGTGTCAGGTTTATAAGACGATTTTGTTGACTCCAGGCAGGCAATGACTATTCAATCCCATTTCGAGAGACGTTTAGAAATTGAAACCTCATTCAAACCTTTTAGTTCGTTGGCTCTCAACATTCAGATCGCAAAAAAAAAAAACAAAAATAAAAAAAAAATTTTAATTTTTTCAAATTCCGCCTAAATTCGAAGTGAGTGATTTTTTCCCAATTGATTACGGTTTTTTTCTTTTGAAGCACCTGGCATTGAACGATCGAAATGAACATGAACTACAACATTCCGTATGAAGCTAACTACACTGATGATGTCGGCAATAAATACGGTACGCTATCGAGAGCATTCTAATTTCTCACGGTTGGCAATCTTTTCAGATGGTGGGCATGCAGCCGCTGGGTATGTCGGGCATGCCGGGAATGCCAGGTCAAGGTGGGTCCTTGCCAATGAGCATGCCGATGAGCATGCCATTGGGCATGGCCGGATCGGCCATGAATCAGATGCAATTACCACTATCAAGCATGGCAACCATGTCGATGCCAATGTCTACGGCTAGTCAAATGCCCTATCCGATGCAGCGGAGTACAATGCCAACGCAGCCAATGGGCATGATGCCATCGATGCAGCAGACTCAGGGCAATCAGCTGGGCATGTCGATGTCGCAGCTGCCGCCTGGAGCTGTAACGCCCTTAAACAGTGTCTCTGTGATGCCAGTGATGGGCGGTGGGGGCGGCATTGATGGCGGCGGCATGAATGTCGTTGTGCCCGATCTACAGCCTCTATCGGCCATGTCTCAAATGAGCTCAAACACTCAAATGCCGCACATGCAGCACGGTCGAATGACTGCCGGTTCGGCGGCGGGTAACTCCAATTGGATGCAGAGTCCCAATACCAGTCAAATGATGCCTAACCAAATGTGGAATTTTGCTCAAGCCTATTCAAATTTGCAGCAGCAGCAGCAGCAACAACAGCAGCAGCAGCAACAGCAGCAACAACACCACCAGCAGCAGCAGCAACAAGCCGCCCAACAACAGCATCACCAGCAGCAGCTCCAACAACAACAGCAACATCAACAGCAACAGGAGCATCAGCAACAGCAACACCAACAGCATAATCGTATGAAAGCCAATTACGATTATTCTAACAGCAATACCTATAGAGAGACTCGCAATGGATTGAAGTAAAGCTGCATCCTCAAAACCTGAATGCAATTTTTCACACATTTTTCTTTTCAGTTCGCCCACAATGTATGATGCATTAAGACTGAGGAGTAGCAGTGGATGCATAGGTAAGATTCAACTCTCAATTGATTTATCCCTTCATATCAATATTCATTAATGTTCGCTTATCACAGGGAAAAAGGTTCCACAGTGGCGCTAATCGTGGGATTTGTCTTTGGATCTATCGTCATATATTTACATATATATCCACATCAGTTTACAGCAGCTTCAGTTGCCATTTGTTGTCCATCCCATACAGATTACGTTCACTTCAACAAATATTTCAATCGTACTTTGCCAGCGGCCACAACTGTCCTCAATACACACAATCGACAATTTGAATAGCGTGTGGACTTGCTCTCAAACTAAACTAACTAACGCATGTTGCAAAGTTGGTCTATTCTTCAATGAATTATTTGCAGGTATCTTTCGTGAACAAATATATAATATATAATAGTCAAAACAAAACACACAAAAAAAAACAAAAAAAAACAAAACAAAAACAAAACAAAACAAAAAACAAAAAAGCGAACAAACATCTGCTTTATTGTGAAACTACAACAGGCTTAACAGTTTCTTTATGATCTATGTAATACAATTTTAACGTAAATTCAAAGATGGCTTTACTGGGTGGTACTCCTATTCCGGCTTGTTGGTTTTGGTCCATTTAGTAGCTCTGCGATTACTTTGTATGTATAATTCTAGAGTCAACCGCAGCCATAGCCGCAAATGCCGCAACGACTACAACAAAAACACAAACTTGTGCGAAAGGCAAGTAAAAGTTTTCGCAATTTTCGCTGGCGGGCACAAATGCATTTGGCGTCGGAGTTTTCACTTTGACTGCGGATTTGGCTTTAAGCGCTTTGATTTATGGCATTCAGACATCAAAATTGGCAACATGTTGCAACTGGCCCGAGTGCTGCGATATCAAGACATTTGGCTAAAAATGAGCCAGGCAAGCGAAACGGAACAGGCGAACGACCAGCGACGACGAACAACGCGTCGACGATGAAAAATTTATGCTGACCGCATGATGAACGCATAAAAAATGCTGCCAACTTATGGCCAAAATGCAATCCAACTCGTTCCAGCGCATATAAACAATGGCTTTATCGAGTCAACGGCATCAGCTGGCGTTACGAGGCCACTCTCGGGATACTGGATGCGGATACATACGCATATATACACATACATATATATATATATACATATACATATACACATACATGCGCACACTCACATAAATATGCTAGTCCATGACCGGGCAACCGAAAACTAAGTCATTTTGTTGAAACGTTAGATTCTGGCAGAGCGAAGGTGTGAATATTTTATGTGACACTATTTTGATATCATAAATCTTTTAGTTGTTTATTCAAGCGCGCTAGCTTTTGCCGGATTTTACATTGGTCACATTGAGTTGCCACAAATTTGCTGTTTGAAGAACGTGACGCCAACTTGCGGCTGACAGCAGTTCCATGTAGCAAAAGGCTGTACGCAAGTCAATATCGCATCGCACTGATTGACTGACTAGTTGACTAACTAACTAATTGATTGATTGATTGATTGATTGATGCTTAACATTCAACTCAAGTTAGATGTCCTTTACGCGCCGATCGACTTTGGGAATAGATGAAGAATTGAGTTTAGAGCATTGCCTGGGCGGGCGAGTCGATTGTCTTTGCGAATCTCCCTTTACCTCTGAGAGCACAACAAAATATCTTTTTCTGTTGGAAAATTACGAAACAAGTTTGCAAAAATTTCAACTATGCCAAAACTAAAATAATCTCATTTAAACTGCCATCCTGCTGCAGCAGCAGCAGCAGCAGCAGCAGCAACAGCAGCAGCAGCAGCAGCAGCAGCAGTAGCAGCAGCTATTGCCATAAATACATACGAATAAACACAAACACAGAAATACTTTTCCATAGAGTTCCATCTGAACGGGGTCTCCGAGTCCCGATGCGCACATAAAATGCACATGCCCAAAATTGTTTTGGTTGAGAATTTTGCAGAAGCAGCAGCTCCCCCAAGTATTTTACATTTTTTGTGGGGGTGGCAGCTGGCGGATGGGCATCATTAAAATTAAAAAAAAAAAGTAAAAAAAAAAAAAAAACCCACAAAAACAGACAGCTGAATGGACGTTGAATGCTCCACGAATGGACATTTTGAAAACTTTCAAGGAAACTGACGCACACGACAATGTGAGTGCTCCAGCTGGGGAGTAGTAGGAGTGGCTTGCCCAAAAGTTGAGAACCCTCTGCTGAAGTTGACTATGCGTTGCATTTACTGCACGAAAATTTTATTCATGACGGAAGCAATACTCAAAATTTTGTCTATTAATATCTAGGCAATTCTTGGGGTTTGAGTGTAAGAGTGAAAAGGGTGGATTGGGCTGGCCGTATGGTTGGCTTGCTGCGTCTGCATATGTCCAACTGCCAGACCAACTGTCTGTTTGTCTAACTGACACACGGACACATACTGCTAGAGATGCGGTTGCTTGGATACGAAGGCGACTACCGGGACCGAACAGCCGATCTGCCTGGGCGCACATTGCCAACATAACCTCAAATTGCATTCCTAATTCCTTTTATACTCTACACACACACACACAGAGAAAGAGAGAGAGAAACACACCCACAAGCGCTTTGTGCAAAATGTACAGCTCCCACTTGATGGGAGGAGAAAACGGGACGAGCTTTGGAATATTTCGTAGCACAAAATTTATTAGAATCATTTTATTATTTTGCGGGCAACTGCATGTTAGCATCAACATACGTCATATTTTTGTAAAGGGCATCAGTATGAGGATGGCACAGCGAGTGAGCCAGGTGCTCGGACCCAAACACTTGGAGAATGTAATTTTGCAAATGCTGTGTGTGTGTGTGTGTGTGTGAAGTGTGTAAAGCAACAATCAAACTTCATACGAATATGTGCATAATATAAAGTATTCCGTAAATATAACTAATATTAAGCTATATAATACTTGCATACAAATAAGCGGCTTACAAAATGTTTGTCGTTTAGCAGGTGAAAATAACACACAATATGAAAGCAGATTTAAATCGGAAAACTATTGAAAAACAAGGGTGTGTTTGTGTGAAGAGTATGCGACAACGATATACCCTTTAGGCAACTATACGCAGTTCATACTTGATTAAGATGCAAACGCTTTAAATTGATTTTTGTCTAGAGCCTATGCAAATTGAAATCAAACCAATGGCGATTGGTCTAGCCACTGAAAATTGCATTTCGAAATCAACAGAGCGCAATTGTATAAAACAATTTCACTAAAAGCATTCTTTAACATTTCGGTTGGCCGCAGAGAACTGTCAGTTGACTTTGGGCCAAATAGCAGCAGCACGGAAATGAGGCATAATTGCCGCTTCAAAATCAAGTTGGCAGCTTCTTTGCTTTAGCCGCATTTTGGAATGGCTTTGCTCGGCTTGCGGCAGTCCGCCAGCCAGCTGCACTCGAATAAGTGCTTAAGCAGCAATAATGCATCTCTCTCTCTCCCTCTCTCTCTCTCTCTCTCTCTCTCTGTTGGCAACACGAATGTCAACATGAATTGGACTTGTCGTTTGATGCCGCACAAAACATTTACAGCTAGGACATTCGCATTTAATCACAAAGAGCATCATGTACCGGGTGCAGCCACAAGCCTCACAGGATATTCTCTCTGTACTGAGCTGCTGATGCTGTGTAAACTTTGTTTCCTTGTTTAGCATTTGCAGTCTGCTTTTTTGATTGTTGTCTTTCGTTTTTTTGCATTTCTCTGTCGCCTTTTTCTTCTTTTTTTTTTTTTTTTTTTTTTGTTAACTTTATAGCTTTTTAAAACTGTGCCAACATTTTGCTTGTTTTTACTGATAACTTCATCATCGTCATCAGCGTCAGCGTCCTTGCCATGCTTGAATATTTGCACCGAAAACAAAAAATCCAAAAAAAAAAGACGAAAAAAGACGAAAACTTGTTGGCCAAATGTTTTGTCATGATTTGTGAGTGTGCGCGTGCCTGTGTGTGTGTGTGTGTGTGTGTGTGTGTGCATGTTTTGTGCTCAGCTTTTGCCTTTCATGAACCACTGTCAATGAAAATGTTGAGTATGTGTACACATCACTTGGCCCAAATTATAATGCGGGCTGGGGGCTTTAAAGGGGTTTGCAAATGGCTTTTTGTTTTGCTCATTCTGGTTGCTTTGAGTAATTAAATTTATGGCCAGGCAGGCGGCACATGCATAAACTGGCAACCTGTTCGCTTCGATCTCAATATTCAACGGACGCAGATGCTGTTCAAATGTTTGACTTTTTGGCCCGTGTCCATAACTGTTCGAATAGGCCGGGCATGATATTTCCTAGTTGTTGTTTTTATTATTGTGCCTGACTGGCCGGCCAGCCGGCCGGCTATTAATTTCGAGTGGAGGCTCGCTCGAACCGGAGGCCCATGTGTACACATGTTTGGGCTTGTAAAAATGTCATGTTAATTTGTGGATTGTGCGACCAGCACTGCACTGGACACTGGACTGGAGCATGCAAATAAATGTCTGGCTCAACCGTTCAACCGCTCACCCGCTCACCCGCTCACCCGCTACCCGTTGGCTCACCAAGCACCACCCACGTACTGAATTGGCTTTGAACGGCTTTTTTCTCAGATTTATGAGCGAATCTGATAAGTGCTGCCAATAAATTGCGGATACAACAATTTGCAGTGCATGCTGCTCGTCTCACTGGGAAGCAAGGACTTTGGAAAGTTTTATTTTTTTTTTGGTGGCCTTAAGTATTTGAGGTTATTTTATAGCTTTGAATATCAATTGAAGATTTCGTTTGTGGATTGTAATAATGATCCACAGCTTATCTAGTATTAAGTCGCAGCTAAGTCAGCTCTAACTAGGTCTAACAAAGAAGAAGAATATGTATACGTTGAGTTAGCTGAATGAATATAATTCAATATCTAGTAGTAAATAAAGCAATTTAATTATTCCATTTCCTCATATTTCCACTCAAGGATAACATGCAATTCTCTCTTGTATTTCTGTGCGCACACACAACGAACATTGCTCATACGCATCATGCGCCCAGATTTCAAACCAAACGTAATCACAGAGTCGCACACAAAAATACAACAAAAGCCACAAGAAATCAGTGAATTATACAACATTTAAACAATCACAAAACTCTGCGCACACACTCTTACAGCGAGAGAGAGAGAGAGAGAGAGAGAGAAGAAATGCATAGAAATCCACAAAATTAAGTTAAGGCGTTCACACAATGACGTGAACAAAGTTGGCCAAAAACTTTCGAGAGAGCAGGCGACCGACAGCGAGAGCGAGGCACATTGAGGAGACTGAAGAGAAAGAAAAAGAAAAAAAAAAAAACCAACGCAGCAGAAGTGAAGTAAGTTGAATGTAAGCAAACAAGTTGAACCAACAAACCAAGTCTCTAATTGTGTTTGTGCATGTGTGCATGCAAAGGCTGTTGTGGACTTTATATGGGACTTGGACTATGGCCCACTGTTTTATGTGGCAGACCAGAACGCATCACTGTTGGCTCTGGCTCTAGCCCTGGCCCTGGCTCTGAAATACTACAACAATAGAAGAAGAACAAGAAAATGTATAACAGCAAAAGAAAAAGCAAAAGCAAAAGCAAAAGCAAAGCGAATGCCACAGCCAGAGCCAACAATACGTGAAATGCAACATTTTCGGTATGACGCTCGAGCACAAAAGCTCCCCACGGCGCACAAAGCCCAAACAAATGGACAAAAGCCAAAAGCAAACAATTCTAGCATAGAATAAAGACGCGGGAATACGTTTCACAATTTATTCATCAAGCAAATTAATAATATGCTTATCAACATTCATATAAGCCTGCAATTGAGATTATATTTAAGCATCTATGCATATATATATATATATATATATATGTGTGTGTGTGTGTGTGTATGTATGTGTATATAAAGTTAAGTAGCATTCATAATATATAACATTTGTGAAAACATTTCTTTCGAATTAATATGGCTAATTCATGGTTAATAAAAATTATAACTAAATTTATTGAGTTCGAACTTTACATCTGAGTTAGTTTGTAACTGCAATACGTTTCCACTCAGCTTACATTGTTCAATTATATAACGGAAATCTTTCTTTTTAGCCAATGTGAACGGATTGCCAATTAATATCAATAGCGACTTGGCTCGCGAGAGCAGCACATTCAGCAATTGCGGTGTGGACACGAAGGTCGGGTTAGCATTTGAGCAAACCAGAGAAGCAATAATTATGGGTTTTTCACGCCCCTGGAAGCCATGCACGGTGCTGACCTCTACAGCCCGATGACCCTGTTTGCGTAGCAGTTGCTTTAGCTGCTCACACTGTGCCAAGTATGGTGTGATGATACCAATGTCCTGCGCTTGCGGCTTCACATCATTGCCAATGCCCTTTCTAAGCAAAGTTCTGATGTACCACGCAAGCACCTGGGCCTCTTGATCGTTGTAGCTACTCGTTGAGTATGGTTTATTTCTTGTTTTTCCAATTACTGTATGGAATAAAATAGGAGACTGCGTATTGGGCAATAAGGTCCATTTTTCGGCCAAATTAACATCCATCGGTGCAGCCAACGGAATAAGCTCGTCATTGTAGTATAGCTTATTGAAAAGGTCCACAATCTTTGGATGTGATCTATAGTTCCGGCGCAATCGCGCTTGAATCGTGCAGTCAAAGTTTCCATCAGCATCTACCTCGTACTGTTTGCTTTTCATCAGACGCTCCATCAATGATTGGCCCAGACCCAATCCGAATGCACACTTGCTATTGACAACTGGGCCCAATTGTTTATGATCACCAGAAAGTATTATATGGCATGTGGCATGCTTAATGCCAACGATACCAAGCAGTGTCTCTGGCTCAGAAGATGCTGCTGCCTCATCAATGAAAACATATTCGAAGGGTAGACCCTTGTTATTGAATGCAAGAGCGCCCGCCATGCATAAAGTGGTTACAATTATTTTATAGCTGCTTAGTTCTTCTATATTAGAGTTAGGCTTCTCAGGTTCGTAACAAAAATTCGAGTATTTCTTCACCAAGGGATGTATAGAACGCAAATATGCCAATTTTGAATATAAGCGCAACACCACAAGTTCTTTTTCTTCGACAAACATAGTGGTAAACTCTTCATGATTCACTACGTATTCGCATATCTTTAGAGCAATTGTATCGCAGGCAGAGTTGGAGCCCGCTGTCACAAGGATACGACAGTTTTGCCGTACACACAATTGAAGGATAGCCTCCACTATGGTTGTGGTTTTTCCAGTGCCTGTAAGTCGATGCGATCAGTTAGTGTCAACAGTTGGTTTCTCTCTCTCTCTCTCTCTCTCTCTCTCTCTGTCTTTCTTCTCACTCACCTGGTGGTCCGAATACAATGTATGGCGACAGACTGCTGGGGCCACTGACAATTTGCCGAACTGCCTGCAGCTGTTCAGCATTTGCTGCAATTTTAGTATTGAACAGAGAAATTTCAGCTGAGCTGGCAGTCACCTTTGGCCGGCTGGCATCGATAATGGGAAATAGATATTGTATATTGCTTCGACTCTTTAAAAGTACATTGAGTGCATTATACATAAAACGTAACAAAACGCGATTGGGCCTGAAGATTACGGTCCATGTTTTTTTCAATTTCATTTCGGGTATCCGACGGCTTTTGAAAATAACAGAAGTGCTATTCACTTTAATAATACTGCCAACATGACGGCACATTGGATCCATTGGCACGCAAAGCTCATGGCAATGCGGCATCTGTGCCAAGATCAACGGATTCGGCAGTGGCATTTCCAGCAAACTTTCTTTGGAAACAAGTACTAGCTGATCCACGTCCGTCAAGATATCTTTAGCATTCTTATATAGTTGGCCAAATTTCATTTTGTAAAAATCTTCACTACCATCTCTTTCGCTTAGTTTCTGAACTTTTACATTTTTTTGCTGTAGTTGAGCATAGTCATTCATTATGGTCATATCCTCAATAGTGAGCAGCTTTTTAAAAACAGAACAGACATTATCAGAGCTCAATTGTCTATCATCCAAATAACTGCTAAAGCATGCATTTTTTTCTCTCAGACTTTCTTCACTAAACTTTGCTTTGAATGCTTGCAGCATGTCATAATCAGGTTTAAAATATGGCAATATCATAATAATTTATTTGCACTTTATTTTATTATATAAATTTACAGTATTGACTCCACTATACTTTTACGTACACGTATGTATATTCTGTATATAAAATACTTTATGACTGGTCACTGTTCGACCACACACAGTTTAATGGGAATTCCACAATTCTGATAATACATACGATGCTGATCATGCGAAAATATTCAAGATACGATGTATCGATAGCCATTTGCTGTCACAGTGATTTGCCAATTGGGTCGCTTATGCTACGTAACGTATGTGTGTAGCTTATGTATGCTTAAAAGCTCCATATGTATTTATGTGATACGGTAAATTATGATACAACAAATTGAGTTATATTCTTTAGAGTCATGTTTATTTATATTCATGGATCGTACAAAAAGACAACAATTTCATACAACAATTGGGTGCAATTTATATCTATATTCACATAAAGAAATCGAGCATTAGTCAACAACACACACACACACACACAAGCTGATCGACATATGGTACTGAGCACAGGCGCAGACACAGGCTGACCGCTATCACCACTAACCATATGGTTAGTGCCGCTATATAAGCAATTACTATTTGAAACAAACTTGATCTGCTCGTGCTGTATACAAAGCAAATTTGAAGTTTCCATGCGTTTATACTTCATACGGACGGACGGATCAAGTATATATATATATATATATATATATATATATATATATATATATATATATATATATATATATATTATGTATATATATATATATATATATATATATATATATATATATATATATATATATATATATATATATATATACATATATACATAAATTTTAATTAAGCCATTATACCCTGATTTAGAATTTTCAATGGGTTCAGGGCTTTAAAATGGCCTCGATGTCATAACAGGTTTTTCTAGACTTTTTTAATATTTTTGTAGCTTTTTCTAGCTTTTTTTTTAATTAATCTTTCGTGTAACTGAAGCCCCAAAGAGATGGCAACACTGCTAGTGTAAGCCTTGTCTGAGTCCAGGTAAGTCTTCAATTCTCACGCAATATAACAATGGTTGCTATCGGGAAACGGCGAAAGAAAATGAAAATACTGTAAGGAAGAAGCTGAAGCGGCAGCATCCGAAAGCCGGCAAGTACATTTGTTTATGCGGCCTGGCAAGAAATGCGACGGAAGTAGGCTGCTGGCTGCTGGCTTCTGTCAGCTGCTGGGAGCGTTGAAATGGAACAAATGAACTTAGTCAAGGTTTGCCAACTGCACATTCAACACCCACACACACACACACACACACACACACACACACACACACACACACACACACACAAGGAGCGATTGTGTCTGTAAGCAAGCCAAACAAATGATTTTACTCGTTACAAGAAAAGTTAAACTTGTAAATTCAAATTTCACATTTGTCTGAAATTCGCAATTACATTTTGGCAACAACAATGAAATACGAGCGAGCACCTGAGTGTCGGATAAAAGCCCAAGCACAAGCCACGCCCACCCACTTCATGGCTCATTGTTCCGGCGAAAGACGCCGCAAATGGAGCATGAGAAAAAAGCACAGAAAACGAGAGTGGCGAGATGTATTGAGAGAGAAAGAGAGAGAGAGAGAGAAGGATGGATAGAGGCAACAGCCAAACATTTCTGAGCTACTCTCCTAAAGCATATTGTAATAATCCAAATGAAATTAAATGTACCGTAAACATTTCAAATTACGGAGGCAATGGGAGCACACGGGCTTCGTTCGATTCAAGCGCCACATGCGACTCCACTTGCAGCATCCAGCAGCCAGCATCCAGCATCCAGCATCAAGGTAGACCATTTCAGGTGCAAGCGGAGTCAATAAAAATGCCCATAACTACAAATGTGAGTCGACTGGCTACAATTGGCCCAAAAGCAAAGAGAATTGCTAACAGCAACCATCGACCCATGCACTTGGCCAATGGCTAGACGAAGGCTCAGAAAATTTTTGTAGTTTGGGCAGTAATAAATGCGAAATTAAGCTGGATCAGTTGGTAGCTTTTGGATATCAGTGGCTAAGCTTTCGAAATGTTGAAAGGCACTAAAAGGCACGAACTCAGGTAGTCAACACTCAGATGAGCTGAAATTGACGTGATTTAGTCTACGGTTGTTATTCCCTCCTGAGGTTCACATATAGTTTTGATACGCAAGCATTTAAATAGTTGCCCAATTCTTAAAGATAAAGATATACATATATATATATAAGTGGGTTTCCAATATTTTCTCGTACATCATCTTCAGTTCTTCTCTCATCCTCACGTTTTCCCCATAGCTTAGCTGCATAAGAACGGCCAAGAACGTTATCTGACCGCATGCTATAAATCAACACAAAACCATATTTCAATCAATTTAGTCGTCGCTAAATTCAATTTGGCTATTTTATGGTATAGCACCATTAAATTAGTGCTGCAAATGATTGGGCTAAGTAAAAGGCATACAAATGAAATTGCGCATTTTACAATTTAACGGCCACTAAACGACGATGAGAAGCTGCGAGGATCTGTGGCTCGCCTTGGTGCCTCGAGGATAATTTATTTCTAAAACAACTCTATCGCGATCCACGATCCGCGGCCGAAGCCATGCCACACAGTGCACATTAAGAGCTCGATTTATTGTGCCGGCTTGCAACAATTTGACAAGCAAATTGCTATAATTTCTTTTCCTCAATGATCGAAAACTATGCGAAGAATCGACTGCGGGGGCGGGGCAAATGAATGAGTGTGCAGTTGTGTGTGTTTGTGTGCAGTTTTATGTGTGTGTGTGTGTGTGTGTGTCTGTGTGTGCGTGTGTGTGTGTGTGTGTTTGTGTTTGTGTGGACATGTTGCCAGTCATGGGCAACATTTTCGCGCTTTTATCCATGAAAATTTATGTAAGCGATAAAATCTCAACGACTACTGGACCGCTCTGCTCAGAGAGCGGGCCCCGAGGCAGCGCGTTGCCAACTATAATTGCAATGTGAGACGAGCTCTAGAGGATCGCGATCCTCCGTTAAATTGCAATAATTTCTTTTGCATTACGAGCTGGCGAATCGAGCCGTTGGCGAGTTGGGCTTATTAGGTGGTCACAGCTCTATTGCAATCTGTTTTGAGCCATAGCTGCAAGTAGTTGGTCCAAGTGTTTAGATTTGACTAGAGCAAATCAAGGCAAATATTTATCGGAAAGCTTATTGAATTACTGGCGTAGTGGAAGGCGCTGTGCAGGCAACGCAGCCATGCCGCCAGGCCACTAACTAAGCACTTGTAATTAAACGCTGTATGTGTGGTCCTCAGATATAACGTGTGTGTCTGCTGCTTGTATACAAAAGCAATTATATGCGCGTACATACATACATATACACGCATATGCGTATAGATATGCATGGCCAGCATTTAAGCCCTAATGATCGGCCAGGCATAGAAGCTGAAACCTTGAAGCGCATCTGCTCGCAAGAGTGGCTATAAATCAAGAGGCACGCATTGCGCCAAAAGGCAATCATCATTAAAATTTCAAAAGCAAAATAAAATGTTTGTATTTGATGTACATAAAAACATATATTATAAATTTATATATATATATATATATATATAGATTCAGTTCGACATTGAGTCAGCTGAAAACTCTTTCGATACTGTGCAAAAGTCGGCATCGTAAAAATCAGCGAAGAAAATCGCAGTTTTGCGTTTTCTTTGCCTAACCTAACCTAACAAAAATATGACTTTGTTGCGTGTGTTTACGAGGCGGCATTAGTCCGTTGACATTGGCTAAGCTGTACTAAAATGAAAAGTACTCCAAGCTCATCATCTTTGGCTTTTTTTTTTTATTTATTTGTATTTTCTTTTGGTTTTTTTGGTATAACAAAAATGGCATTTTATAGCGATTTTAATATGCCACGTTGGACTAATTGTTGGCCAGGCTAAACACTGTGGCAACTTTTATGGCACTTAGAAAGCCGTTAATTCTAATTTTATGTACATACTATGTTGGCTCTTTCAATTTAACGGCTCACTTCGTGCGGTTGGCTTCGCCTCATAATGTTAATTCCTTGTTGATTTAACCAATTTTATATTGCTGGCGAATTGGCCAGCATCATCTGGGGGCTAATCAAGTGCAGATTGTCCCAGCGGCTTAGTCAGCTTAAACCAATAACGTTTCTGACGACAACTTAAATTGACGTTTACCAACACTGAAAGAGGCCCTACGCATTCTCAGTGATGCGTACATTGTTGTTTTGATTCGACTAATCTAGAAATTATGCAAGTCGCACCTATCGATAATGACAATCACGAAGAAGCGGCTGGCTGGAATTGTAGCTACATCATGGGCTATGTTTAGCCGATAAATTTGTCAAAATAATACAAAAGCATTTTTACGATTGATTCATAGCTATATGTATATATATATACAATCATAAAAAAGCTTTTGTATTATTTTGAACAACTTTACGGTTAACATTTGTATACCCTTAATCCATTGCAAATGGGAGCTCAAGGTATATAATGGATTAATGGCAGGCGTGACAGACCCCATACAGAATATACATATATATTCTTGACCAGTATGAGCGCAGATTTCGTGAGCCACAAAAGCGAGAGATCTTATAAATCAAATGTGTACTAGTGCATACTATACGCAGTGCAAGTCTAATATTTATTTTTGATATAAATCGACAATTTGCGAAACTTGATCATCGTAAGATCAAAAGTTTTGAAATTTGTTATGCAAAATATTTTCTATAACCTTTTGATTTTTTTGATAAATCCTCCTCGTCAGCCAGTGCTTTAGGAATAAAGACGTATTCATACCAGAGACTTGTGCTTTGGCAAACACATATAGATGAATGACATTAATACGCTCTAATTTTGATTGAGAAAGTTGATCTAGAAGAAAAGCTATTCAACACATCAGTTTCCTTATTAAAGAGCAGAGAAAGCAAGGCGCGTGCTTATGAGTGAAAGATTAGATCTTCGCAGTGTTCAGGGTATCTCCTACTCAAACAGCCTCAAATTAAGCTCTATTAATGCCGAAAATAACTTACAAACAAAAATTGAGAGATGCTTGGATGCAATATCCCTTATTTAAGTAGTGATTAACACTTGATGTGGGAAATGGCTCTTGCAAATATTGCAAATCTTTAATGTGCATGTGAGAACCAACTGGCTCAAAAGCGCTTTGGGATGTTCGCACCAATGAAAACAAATTGTAATGTTGGTCAAGTGCCACCTGCGCAAAGTGCTCAACAAGACGCGGCGATATGTTATATCGCTGCAAACTATAACTAAACTATAAGTCAAATTGAAAGCTGCTACTGCTTCACTGAACTCAGCACTTAATCAGAGTTTCAAATGTATTCGGACCAAGCTTTTTGGAAGGTGTTGGCTAAACACCATTATTGATATTTCAGCACATTACTTGATTAAATATACAATTATAATTATATCAGAATGGCTTTTTTTCTAGAGTGCTCAACTTATCGTTTAGCTTTATCTAGCTTTTTTGCCTATTTGAACGGATTGATTATTTGCCGTAGCCCTGAAGGGCTGGCAACAACGCTTCTCAGTGTTCTGATTCGATTTTCCTTGAAACTATACGAGTCATGCGAGTCATGCTTCTCTGCTGATGTTAGCCAACACTTATTGTTCAAGTTCTTGCAATCACGTTCGAGAAAAATCCTAAGAGAAAACATCGAGAAAACTGTGCGCAATGGCTGAACAAATCGAAACCAATTTGTTGCAAATTAGCTCGGTAAGTTCAATGAAATTTAATTCCATTCAATAAATATTTAAAGCAATGAAATACGTTTGTATATTTTATAAATTTGCCATCCTAACTTCGCGACAAAATGCAGCTGACCATCGAAGATTGTTTGGGTTGCGACAAGGAGTTCTTGAAATTTTCGCAGGTTGACAATGTGCATCTATTGCTGTACAATCTGGACAAGCCGAATGGCTCAATGCCATCATCGTCACTGATTGTGACGCCCGTGGGCCTTGCCCTTCAGCTGATGTGCAGCATGGAGTATTCGAATGAGGAGAGCTTGCGCCGTTTGTCACAGCTGGAAATTGGCAAAGGAAGCGTGAAGATGACTTTCAAGCTGGAACGCCTGGGCGGCATTAGTGTTGAATATGATCCGGATCCCGAAAGCGATTTGGACTTTGAGCCAAGCACTTCGAGGCAGGCCCAGGAGCGTCAAGAGCGCCGTGCTCAAGAGAAGCAACAATTGCGCGCGAGCCGTTCAATGTTTTACGAGGTGAACGTGCATCGCCGCTTCGATGATGAGGAACGCTTGGATTATATTAGCTTTCAGATCAATTTGGGTGAATGGCGCGAGGTATCCGTTGTCGCGTTCCATAACATATTCTTTGTCCAGCCACCACAATTATCGGAGCTGGTGTGCACTGTCCAGCAGGACTACGCCAAGAACTGGCTAAAGATTATTCAGGCCGATGCGAGCACCTATAGCAATCTCAGGTGTCTGACAATCTAAACATATGTATAACCCAAAAGTCTTAACAAACTCATGCGTGTCTATTCGTTGCAGAGAGGCTGGCAATCCGTTTGATACTTTTGCCAAGCTGTTGGATCGCCAGAACACTGACCATCATCAGTTGTTTTTGAAGAAGCTCGCCACGAATTGCCTGGCGGCCAATGAGGCAACACGTTTGGCCGAACGTCGCTTTTTGCTGCAAATTTTTGACAAAGTTCGCATCATTTTTGAGTATATCACCATCAATGAGTACACCGTGTGGTTCTTTGTGCCACGCCTCAATCGCTATACTGCTTTGGATCAGGTGGTAAGAGTAGAGTACTACTAAGAGTATTATTAAGCCTTCATATAGTACAGCTCAATCGTGTCTAATTCAATTGATTGTATTTTTGGCAGACGGTCGATGATTTCGACTTCAGCAATGTGCGCAGCAGCATTAAGTTGATTCGCGATGATAGCGATGCCTTTTGGCATCACACCGATCATAATATCATGGATATATTGCTAGTGGCCTTCCAGTTGGCACTCGCGCACGTTGCCGGGCAGTCGGTTCTGTTTCTGGGCCAGCTCGAGAAGGTATGTAGAAGCCGTTTATAACTCCTACTAATACTGCAATTAACACAACTTGCTACCACAGCTAAGCGAGTTCGTTTGCTTGCAATACGCTACGGCCACCTTTATGAACGGCACTCAATCAAAATCGGATGCTGCCAACAATCCGACTGTAAGTTGCGGCTAATTTCAATCTACACGAACTGAACCTGAACCTGAACCTAAACCTCAATCTGATCTCTTCCTTTTGTTTCTATATTGATCATAGAAATGGTTTTGCTTGCGCTACTTGCATCGCATTATTGAGCTATCTGATTCGCTGGGTCTGGTCGTATTCATTGAATATCCGGGCGCCATGACGCTGCTGCCAGAGAATCGTCAGGTGATCAAATGCGTGCAGAAGCGCGATGTCAAGACTGGCGCCATCTCTTGGCAGCTAGGCGAGGATGTGACCAAAAAAGAGCTCAGCGGCATTCAGAATCTTCAGGAGGCCATCAATCTAAACAACTAAATGCATGCATTTCACAAATGTTTTCTTCTTTTTTGTTTTCTTAAATTGAATTTAATTTTTTCAAACTAAATACTCGCACAGTTACACAGTTAATTCCATATATATATATATATATATATATATATATATATATATATATATATATATATATATATATATATATATATATATATATATATATATATATATATATATGTATATATATATATATATATATATATATTCATATATATATATATATATATATATATATATATATATATATATATATATATATAATAAAACCATATTCAACCTTTCAATGTATTCTCTATAAATGCTGAAGTCTTCTTACCTTATTAAAACTACAGTTGGTTGTTATTTGCTTTAGCTTTAGAAGTTATGCTAACTAGGGAGAGAGAGAGAGAGAGAGAGAGAGAGAGCGCGAGCGAGTGGGATCATTTGTTAGCTGCATTTCAATAAGGTTGCCGTCTGTCAGTGTGGCCTAAGCAGCAGGGCCAAAATGAGTTAAAAACAAAAATTGTTGGCTAGCATTGTTACCAACAGCAGCAACAGCAACAGTACGCTACATTAGTTGTCAGCCAGTGGCATGCGTCATTTTCCGGCGAATTGCATTTTGCGCAAACCGAAAGCATTTTTAGTCAGCTACCCGCAGCCTGAACCCCGCACCGCTCACGGACACATATTAGAAGAAGCAGAGAGAGAGAGAGAGAGCCAAAGAAGGATGTAGCTGACAGTATATGTTTTCCGCATCCGTATCCGTAACCCAACACTAGCTGGCTGGCTGACTGGCTTGTTGGCTGGCTGACTGCTTGACTGCTCGACTGCTTGACTGATTGGTGGTTGTTTGTGCAACTTTTGGTGGTGCATTTGTTGGGCCCAGACACCATTTTGAAATGCAATGCTTTCCGAGCATTTCTCACGTCTTGTTGTGAGAGTCGTCGTCAGTCAAGTGCATTTGCACTTCATCGCTCATACGCAACGTGGCCAACGAAATTTAAACAGAGTTTACTAAGTTCATTCACTGCTAAAAAGCAATTAAATTCTTTTTTCTCTTTGCACCAGCAACATCATCCATTGCTTTTAATAGAGTAATTAGTTTTTTGTTGCTGCCGGGCATACATTTTTTAATTTATTGGCGAATATTTGTGGCCCTCGGGTCAGATTTCAGTTGTTGGTGTTGTCCAACTCGCCTGACAGGTTTCGCTGCAGCTGCAGCTGCAGCTCTTCTGGCAGCTGCTGGCTGAATTACGTGCCAGTTTTCGCACCTCATCCAGTGTGACGAGACGCCGCGACCTGTGCTGTGCTGTGCTGTAGTGTGCTGCACTCAACGAAATGACAGCTAAGCCTCAGATACACGCACTAGTCAAGAGCTCACACAGTACAGCCACGCAGCCACACAGCCGTTGCTGGCAATTTGAATAATTGCAAAAAGATGCCAAAAAAAAAAAAAATCATCCTCAGTAAGGATGCGCCTAGATTTGCCTCTCATTTCACGATTTGCACTTGTTACATTTTCTGCTTCGGCAATTGGAAAGTAAACACAGGCAGAATTTTCTTCGCCCTCGTTTGTGCGCAGAGTGTAAACAGGCTTCTATCAATTTTAATATATGCGATCTAAGTAATGAGTCGCATTGTTAACATATGACTTTATTAAATTTCATGTGAATTGTAATTTCAACAGCTTCAGATTAAACAGCGTCGCTGATTACCCACATAAGGATGCCTAAGGAGCCAGAAAAGGTTGCGAACTCGAACTCGACAAACAAGAAGACAAACTGATGCTCAGTGCTGCATAAAAAGGTCAAGCCCGTCTTTGGCATAATTAAAAATTAATAAGCGGCTGCTGGAGCAACAACAGCTGCTTGGCCCACCGAAGCGTGTTGGCATCGCAATCTGTAATTATGTAAGGGCGATTTCATGATGCGACTCCAACAGCAACAACAACAACAACAACAAGTGCACAGCTCTGACGGCATTTGCCCTTTTACTGGCTACTGACCCGGCCAGCCGAAAATGTTAGCCAGCTTCTTCTCCGCCCCGTTGGCTGTAGCGCCAGATGCTAAAAGCGCAAATGAGCATTAAAAACTCGTTTCAACTAAATATTTAAACAGTTTATTATACTGGCTGGCAGCCCCTATATACACACACATACACATACACATGCACATACATATACACAAGCCCACACGTGTGTCATGGGCGTGGCAGACGCTAAAAGCCGCGCATGATTATGACCACCTGGCCGCCCATGCACCACACAATCCCGCCCCGCCCCGCCCCTCAAAGCAGGCGCGTGCAATGCGCCAAAAGGAAATTTAAATTTGAATTAATTATGAGCCTGGATCCTGGTATGTTGATTTCGTCCTGGCTCGCTCTAGCCCTAGCCAGCACTGGCCAGTGTCCTGGCACCTGGCACCTACCAACTGACTGCAATTAGTCGCTGCGGGTCTGTGGCTGACTGCACGAGTGTTACAATTTGCCAAACAACAAATACTACCACTTAACGCCACACCAAGGCAGGTGTGAACATGTTAGCCAAGACTCAGATACGCAGTGCCAAAGGACATAAGTGAGATAATTTGCTAACGAACTAATTGAAATGGCCATAACTTCAACTACCACGTGCTGTAAACTATCGAATGCATTTAACGTTGATTTAGCTTCTTGTATTTGCAAGCAAAAAGCAAATGGTTGAGCAGCTGGAAGTCTGGGAATGACAGCAGCCTGTTAAATTACAAATGAACTCAATGGCAAAGAGGACAACTGCAGTAACTGCAACAACCGCAACAACTGCAACAACTGCAGCAACTGCTCCCGGATGCCGCAAGCAAAGTCATCGGCATTTCACGATTTTCAAATGCGAGATTCGTCAAACTGCAACACGGAGCCCTATCGCTTTGACTGACCCCACAGATAAGGCAGCGTGGACAGCGTTTGGAAGTGGAAGTGGAAATGGAAGTGGAACTGTGTGGCATTCCAGTGAAATCAAGCATTCAAGTGTCATTAATTAGTCAACAAACATGGCCAAACAATTGACGGCCGCTTTGGTGGTCAGTCAAAAACAACATTCATTGGCCACGCCCACGCAGCACGCTTTTACGCTTCATTTGGCCAAAACGAAAGAGTGAAGGCGCGCCACTGGCCGCTGCATTTGCGTTTAATTACGAAATAATCCAGTGGACGGTGTGTTCACGAAAATCGATTGGGATTGCGAATGGTATTGGGATTGGGATTGGGATTGGCGCATAGGCAGCTCTCATCTACGTTTCACTCCACTTCAATGCACTGATCACCCACCTCATCCTGCCAAACCCAGCCCATAGTCTACAGTCTACAGCCTACAGCCTCCAGCCACCAGATTCGTGGCATGCAGGCTCGCTGCATGTCAGCGCCAATGATCCGACTCTGGGACGCCCGTTGACGTTGCTAACCCAATTAAACTGTCGCCCACTAACTCCTCGCCCTCCTCCGTTCATCGCCGCAATTGCAACTGTTGCCTGCCATTTTGCCTGGCACTTTGCCCAAACCGCAGAAGCAAAAGCAAAAGCAAAAGCAAAAGCCTCGCAAACGTTTCACTTCGCGGGCTTCAATAGCAATTTGGGTAAATTCCTTTTTAATTTCAACCGCAGCCGGCCAGCCGCCCAGCCGCCCAGCCGCCCAGCTGCCCAGCTTCGTCGCTCTCATGGCCTATTAGCCGCTGGCCCAGCGATTGCCGCGTGACTTCCCATCAAAAACCAAAAAGAGCGTGTGCGATATATTATAGTATTTGCTTCAGGACTCGAACTTTCATTAAATTATATTAAAAAATCATATAAAAATATTGAAACGTAGATCCAAATCAATTTAATATAACTTTTAAGTGTGAGCAAATATGTATATAAGATTCTTCAGAATTTATTTAAATAAATAATAAATAAGTTTTAGTTTATATTCATATTTTTATTCATATTTATGGATACGGCTTTTTCGTCACGCGTTCATCTCTATTTTGCTGTCATGGAGAGACGCAGTGCCAAAATTGAATTGGATGTTAGTTTTAGTTATCGTCTGCTTTGGGCCTGCATTTTTTTTTTTTTTTTGTTTTCTGTTAGCTTCGACGTTGAAAAACAATTTTCAATGACATAAAGACGAAAATTTCATTAGCCTTTCAATTACACGCACACATAAGCACAGACACACGCATGCACAGACAGCCAGTGTCTAGGCCAGACATAATCACAAAGAGCATCAGAGATATAAAGACGCCTTTTACGCCTATTTGTTTGTGCTCTTTTTTTTTGTGTCTGGCGCAAATCAGATTTGTGCAAATTCTTGCGGCGCTGTTACTCCTCGAGAAGTGGGCGTGCTGGCTGCTTCTCCTGTTTGTTTGTTTGTTTGTTTCTCTGTCAGTCGGCTCCGCATGTTAAGTGACTGTTCGTTAATTTGTCATGTGAACAATTTGGTGTGGCGAATTATGCTCTAAATTGCTTATGAAATTGCCATATACAAAACTTTTGTTGCTGCTGTTAATTGCCTTAAATGGGAGACTCACATACAAAATTTTCATATTTGATGCGCAAACATGCAGCAGCAGGAGCAGCAGCAGCAGCAGCAGCAGCAGCAGCCTTTGCGAATCTTCACACACACACACACACACACGCACATTGTTCATATATGGCTTTTCCAGCAGCAATTTTCTTTAGAATTTTTCGGCAACTTTTCTTTGTTTTTTTTTTGCTCGAGTCTTTGTTGACTTTCGTCAGCGGCTTTCGGCGTTTTATCATCGTGTTTATCTTCTCACAAAAGTTGCATTCTCTTTGTGCTTATGCAATTATGACCGAAAATGTAATTTCGACTCTTCAGTCTAAAACGTTTTTGTTTATCTTATTATATTGTTTACACAATTGGAAAAAAAAAATTGCCTCTTGTCTGCTGAATTCTATTTTTTGCATTCCACAAGCAAAAAAAAAATAAAATTTTAATTAGTTTCTCATTAAAAATAAAGCTTATTCTATTCCAATGTTTATTACTTTTTGATTTGAGCCAAAGCTTTGCAAATTGTTGCCCACAAAGAGAACAATATATATGTATGCTTACAGCAGTGGTCATAAAAATAGTATCGTAGTATTATGAAAACATTTTGTAACGAGTATTAATATTAATATATATATATTTGTATAAATATATTTAAATTGTTTGCAATGTATTAGGTCATCATTTGAGTCGCACTACTATTTTTATGACCACAGCTGTGCATCGCGGGCAATATTTAATTTTTTAACACATATATTTCTGTGAATATATTCAAATTGTTTTTTTTTTTTAAATATTATGTTTATCACAAAATGTTGCTAACCAACATTTCAGTCGCGCTACTATTTTTATGACCACAGCTGTGCATCGCGGGCATTTTTTAATTTTTATTTGGCTTTAATTAGAAATATGAACAAGCCATATTTTTTTGTCATATCGTTATTGGCCTATTAATCAGCGTATTATTATCGATTTAGGTGTTAAAATTTTAAGAGCTACTTATGTCAGAGCCATTAGTTAGCCAGATTAATAATTTATACCTATTATTACCGCCCGCCGCCCATTGAGGGTTCGGCGACCTTTGTCGAATGTTTTTTGTTTTTAGTTTAATTTGCATATTATATTCGAATAACAATTGCTCTTAATATATTTTTTAAACTTAGCTTTTTTCTGGCGGCCTTTCAGCTGTTTTGATAGTCTTTTCAATAGACAAGACTTAAATGCTAATTGTGCATTTTAATGCTAGAATATTATCAATTGAACAATGCATTTTGAATTACTTGATTAAGTTAAGCGTAAAATAATCAAATTGAATTTTTATTGTTTTTTTTTTCTCATTGTCATTTCTGCTATTGAAAGTAAATATGAAATATATTTACATATATATACGAATACATACATACATATATATATATATATATATATATATATATATATATATATATATATATATATATATATATATATGTGTCGACATACATGCTATAGTTGCTAAATATCAGAAATTAGACTCCAAAATGATGCCAAAGGCGGCACATTAATTCGAGAAGCTCAACAGCACAGTTATGCGCACAGGAACGAGTGAGAGGGAGAGAGAGTGTGTGTGTGTGTGAGAGAGAGAGAGAGGGAGATAGAGAGAGAGATACACATGCTTCCAGCAGCATCCTTTGTTTGTAATTAATTTCAATATAGCGAAGCATTACAAGTGAAGCTCTGTAAATTTCAAAGTATGCTGCGAGGCCAATAAACTCCGACTGGCAGTAGCATGGAGAGCATGGGCGCGGGCGTGGGCGTGGCCGTGTCTTTTGTAGAGAAACACATTCAGTATATTGCACACGCGAGACGCGTGAGATGAAACGAAATGTTGAAATTTAAACGCGCACGTGGCTCGAACAGGGCGCGCAACGGTTGGGAGTGGGTGGGTGGTTGGAAGGGCCAGCACGGCAGGATCTACACGATGAAGTCTTTCCATGGCACTGTCGGGCATTACTTTGCCCATAAAAGTAGTAAAATTATGTTGACTGAAAAAACAGCGGCTGTGTTGCTGGCGAAGGCGTGGCACGCTGGCACGGTGTGTATTTCGGCGCCCCACACACTCACACACACACACACACATACACATACACAAATACCCATTCCTATTTGCAGCTGCAGATAAAAGTAACTCGCGCGGCGTTTAGTTAAAATATTTGCACGCTTCCCCAGCGCTACGGTTGCTGTATCTTGCAGATACTTTTTGCCGCCGCCGCTGCTGCTGCTGCTGCTGCTCAGCAGCTACTGTTCATTTCATACGAATAAAATGCTCACTTATTGGCCGGGGAATTGTTTTTTGGTAGCCACTGTGGCACAGCGAACGCAAACAGCAGCAATGCATAATTTCAATTTACGGGATAACAGAAAAGCAAGCGTTCGTCGGAGACTGAGGCAGGCAGCTCAGAGATTTGGCGATTGACTGAGGGACTGACTGAGCTGCATACAAACATACAAACATATATTGGGATAGATTTTAATCAGCGAACGGCAGAACAATTTGTGCAAGATCTGACTAGAGTTTCAGTTTTGACATAAAATTTCTAATTTGATAGTTTATGAATTGCTTATGTCTAACCATTACTTGGGCTTTAGACCGACCGATTCAGCTGAAAATGCAAACTGACTGCGTCGGACATGCCGAAACTAATTGTTAATCAAATATTAATTGCAAGCTCAATACAAACTCAATCGACCAGTTTATCAATTGCAGGAGGATGCTCACAGCGTGGAGTCACTAACCTTATAATGGCTGGTTATCACATGGTTAGTGCTAGTTATAAAGCTACAACACCATCGATAGTTGACTCATTCGATGGTTTCGCCCCATCAACTTTCAATATTATCGATGTTTCCATCGTTTGTTTTAGTTTTCCCAGGTTTTTCCATTAAGAAAAAATGTTGAAAAACAAAGTAAAAACTACATCTTAAATATATTTTGATAAAACTCAATAAATCAACTTTTCTTTACTGCTCAAATAGTGAATTAATTATTAAGAACTAAATGCCTCAGTTTCTTCACAATTATTAGGCACCAAAAATAATAATAAATAAATAATAAAAATAATTCATTTTAATCTTAAAATTGAAACTTGAGTTCACACGACAACATCGTCGCCAGCTTCTCTCCTCAGCAACTGTTTGATGCCTGTTCAAGAAGATCAATAAATTTAATTTTATGAACTTGAAGGAACTTCTAGGCTTCCCTGTAAACGCGCCTGCCTTGCTAAACATTCTTCCCGATGTCAGACTTATGACATGAAAGAGAGTGTCTAAAATTGTCTTTTAGTTCATTTACGAATCAGTTCAGCTGTCCACTAAGTGAACCGATATATCAGAATCGAACAAACTCTATTGGCCTATCGCAAAAATCATTGCCTATCGTTACTATGGATGGTGTCATCGATGGTTCTACCAACTCGATAACAGCAGTGCAACTTGCAATCGAATCAATTGCTAAAAGTCGGTGTTGGATAATCGTATCAAGCTATAGAAGTAGACGTTGGATAATTAAATCAGCATACACTAGCCTACGCTGTCGACTGCTCGAACGGACAAACTTTGATCTGCATCTAATGATTCAGAGATGTCCCTTGGCATCATTAGATAATATTTCTAATTGTGGCCAGTTGTTGGCAGTCTGACAGGATTCAGCGACATTGGCGAACACGTTAAGATCTGCTCAGCCACTATCAAACGCAGTCAAACTTGGGACTAATGTGATCAGATATTGTCAATGCTTGACAAAAGTAATAAAGTTGCAGTTGCAGTTGCTGTGCAGCGCGCGACAACAGATTTGTTTGAAATTATCAAACATGTCAGACATGAATATGCCTTATGGCATCAAATTGGTGTTAGGCGCAATAAGACATTTGAACACCTGGTCTGATGTGTCGGATCTTTGGGTAAGGCGTGATCAAAAGTTCTGTCACAGTTGCATAAGAACTTAACTATCGATTGTCTCATAGGAACATCGCCGCCACATGCAGTAAAGACTCTAAGGCATGCGCATGATTGCAGAGCTTACGGCAGACTACGCTGTAATTCTGACCAGCTGGTCAGAGTTGTCTATGCTGCTTTGATTGCTGGTCCATTGGCTGTAGAAAACGTGTGTGGTATATGTATGTGGAGTAAAATTTCACACTTTGTCGCTTTACACCATGTGGTGGGAGGGAAGGAGAGTAGAAGCCGCTGCCAAAGGTGCCGACATGTAAACGGGTGGAGCTGGCTTAGCGAGCATCGCGTGCCAGACGCGATAATGAAACTGAAAGGCAGCCTCAAGCAGTCGCTGCAAGTCGCAACCAAATGGAATACTTTAGCAGCAGCTGGACCCACACTGCATAGGAGCTCTTTTTTTTTTTTTTTTTTTTTGTATTATTTTTGGCAATTGGCCAACTAATCAACTGCGAATCCAAAGCTGGAGAGTCGAGTCTGTTGGCCGGCGGTGCGTGTAAGTTTTTCAATTAATTTTAGCTTAGCCTGCGAGAGTTCTGAGCTGCACTGAGCTGCTGCCACACTATTTACGGCTGAGTTATTTCAAAAATGTTTTGCATATCAGATTGAGCTGCGAGCTGCGAGCTGCGAGCTGCAAGCTGGGAGAGCACTTAAACGCCTTCGTTTTAATTTAATAAGAGCTTGCCAAGGCAACCAACTGGCAACTCCAGCACGAGCACTGCATCCAAAATGAATGGGAGCTGAAAGCTACCAACATGGAAGCCAGAATAGAACAAGCGAAGAAAAAAAAACCAAAACTAAAGTGCAATAAGATGCGACTACAGGATACCCTGCCCCAATGAATAATCGAACTTTAAACGTGAGTCAGAAATAATAAAAATACAACTTTGATTCATAAACAATTCATGTATATAAAATATACTCCCTGCCAACTAAGCAGTTACAGGGTATATCAAACAAAGACAGCAGCAGCAGCAGCAGCAGCAGCAGCAGCAAACACTCGCGAGTCGCGGCTTTGACTCCAACTGCGACTCCGCCTGCCGCATGTCAAATTTGAATTTAGCTGCAATTTTTACAACTGTTGCAAAGTCGCCTCCATCTCCAAAGGCATCTGCAACTGGGAAGTGCTTGTGAACGTGAACGTGAATGTGAATGTGGATGGCTGCCAGTGGCATACAGCATGGTGCATGCTGCATGCTGCATGGAGCATGTGAGCCAGTCAGACAGTTGGCAATTTGCATAAATTTAGATTAGTGACATCTGACGTGAGTCGGCGATACGAGCAGCCGCGTACAGCGTACAGCGAGCAAAGCGGGCGAGCGGAAATATTAAGTAGGCGACTGCGCCACCGATTGCCACCTCCTAATTCTCAGTCAAGATTAGCTGGCAAAGTCGGCAGCAAGCTGGCAATGACAATGCATATGATTTATGAACTAACTCGGCTGGCAAACGTTGCCAGCGCCGTCGCTGCAAGTCCGCTGCAAGTCCGCTGCTCATGTGGAAAATTAATCGCATGCAAGCTCATTACGAGCTATCAGACTAGTGTTTTCGGCTAATGTGTAATAGTGCACGACGCGCAATTTTGCTAATTGTTTCAAATCAATCATCAATTCTGTTATTATATTACAAACTATATTTTATATAAATATATAATGAATATGTTGCAGCGTCACTTTTGTTATTGTCGTTTGGCATTCGTTTCGTTTACACACAGAGCCCCAATACAACTGAACTGCCTGAGCTCCTCTAATTCTCTTGTGCTTACCGAACCACACGCGGCGACAGCTACAGACGCTGTCGCCCCGCTAAAACGGGACTTTTCCAATCTAAAAAAAAACACAAGGCGACCAATTACGACGCATAAATTAGCAAAATCATACGCTGCACACTAAATACCCTGCGCGCCTTTGCTATGCAAACTGCGCTTGTGTGAGATCGCAGCAATCAGAACTCACATGCTCTGTCCAAGCGTATAGAAACACAGACCCGACTCACACGCACACACACACACACACTAGCAAGCAGGCAGGCAGGCAGAAAGACAAATAGGAAAGTAGGTAGAAATGCATGCACATACAAAGTACACGCCGACACTTCGCCAACACATTCAAACTACTTGTGCTTCGACAAATGTAATAATAATTCAGAATATCAATTGAATTTCTTGTTTGATTCTTATAATTTCTCAAAGTCTCGCTTCAGCCATGCCTATTCACAATTATATAAATGTTTTCTCAGCATTTTTTCTCTTCAATTCAAGAACAGCCTCCGCCTTTGAGACCTGATTTGAGTGTAATCGTATTTCAGTTAAGCTTAAGTTTTTTTTTTTTTTTTTTTTTTTTTTTATATATAAATTTGGATAAAATTTAAAATTTTTCTTAGTTTTGTTTTCTTAGTTCGCCTTGAGACCGAGCATAAAATAACTATAAATTCCATTCAGCCATATCGCCCATTTTGCAGCTAGTGAATTTCTAGTTCAACATTTGTCACTGGCAATTCGCTTAGCCAGTTCCCGCCCGACGGAGATACATATAACAATTCCTAACCTATAATTTATTCAGCTAAATCCTTTCGCCAGCCACTTACAGTCTTAGAGCAAGCAGCGAAAATAAATTAAATGGAAATCATTTGTCTTGCTCAACAAAATATCACGCAAATGGCGAGCTCAAGCTGACGCTGAAGCTGAAGCTGAAGCTGAATCAGTTGAATGGCGGCGGATGGCACTGGGGCAGCTGCCCCCCCCCCCCCCCCACTTGACAGTCAGTCACAACAGCAACAACAACAACAACAAGTGGCAGCATTTGAAGCAAAAATTTGCATAAAGATATAATATTCATTCGTGCCGTGTCGTGTACACTCCAAAGGCTGCCCGAGCATGTCAAAATTGTCCTTCAAGGCGCAAGGCGCAAGGCAGCAGCCAGCGCCCAAGTCGCTGAGCGGATAAAAGAATTTCACAGCGAATGCGACATAACATTAAATCCGGTTACGCGTAGGGAAGGCGACTGCTTATCTGCGGATTACCGAAGATTAAATACACTGGCAAACATTGAAAAAAAGCAGAGAGATATGCGATACATATAGATATATATATATATATAGAAAGTATATATATATATAGATAACTATATTCAATATGTATCATTATATTTGTTGTTAGTTCATGTTGCTTTCAGCAGCTGAGAGTAGACCCAAAGCTGCATGAAAGTATGCAACAAATATCTCTTTGTTTATACACAAATTTTTCGATCTACTTGGTCTGCAGGGCTGTTGTTATAATTGGTTTATATGTCCGTTTAATTCTATATGGCAAAACCGTATTTGCATTCAACATGGCTATTCCATTGGCAACGCCTCTGCCTCCGCCCAGCAATACATGACATTATAGCAACATCTGCCGGCGGTCGAAAACTATCTGAAATCTGCGCTAACCAGGCAAAAGGCCGATTAACAAGATTAAAAGCGCCATTAAATGCTTTGATTCCGGTTACAAGTTAAGACCACGCAACCGCAGATACGCAAATGTTGTTGCTGTAACAAGTTGGTGTTGGTGCTGGTGCTGGTGCTGGTGCTGGTGCTGGTGCTGGGGTTGCCTTCAGCTTGAGCGCTACGTATACAACATCTCAACAATAACAGAGCAGTGGCGACTATGTGATGCTCTGTTTTCTTTTTTAACTCAATCTATGTCAAGTAGTTGGAGATAGACTTTCGGGTGTTAAGATTATCGTGACGGCTTGTTGCCTTTTTGCCTTGTGGCTTAAATCAGACTCAGTAAATTTGTGTTGAGTCAGAGTCGTTGGTAGATCAGCTGAACTGCGAGAATCTAGACTTGAACTTCAGGTTGTATAGCCGTAGCTAGTTGTCAGCCTGGCTGTAGCTTTGTCTGGGCCAGCCATCTAGATTGCCAGTCTGAATTGAACTGCGAGATTGCAGACGTGAAGCCCAAAGATCCCAGATCTTGGCTGTCAGCCTGAGCTGAAAGGATGCGAATCCCTAGCCTGCACGGCTATAGTTTTGGCTGACTGAAAGACTTTTTATAACAAACAAAATTTAATTCTAATTAAATATATAATACTATAAATTTTAGTTTTTATTACGACAATCTGCACACATTTAAGCCAATATGCTTCTATTCACTTGGCAAACAGTGTGCGCAACACACACCCAATAACTTATCCGGGCAGCGCTGGAGACCGAAAGTTCTTTGGTACTGCTTAAAGGAACATATGTTTTGTGGCAGCCGCCCATTGGATGCGAATGTGGCCGGGTGTAGCTGGCGCTTGTTAAAACGCATATGTTGGATTCCTGGTTAAGACGTAAATTACGTTAAATTGCTGTTAAGTAGAATTGTGCTAGCGGGCAAACAAACGCATGCGAATACGAATACGAATATACGCACTCTGTATCTGTAATCCCATGTGCCGGCGGTCTGCGGCTGCGACTGATTTGCGTGCTTGCGTCCTGGCCGTATCCTTGGCTCAGTCTCTGCCACGCCGCTTTGCATGTTCGCTTGATTGATTTAGGTTGGGCCTAAGCCCCACGGGCAAAACGTTAACGCAACCGGCACACTTAATCCCAATTTGCAAAAGTACAAATCAGTTTTAGTTACTTTGCTTTGGCCCGCAAAAACTAAATTATATATATTATGCATGTGGAACCCATTTAGCTGGCAGCCGATATTAAGAAACTCAGATCCAGGCAACAGCTAAGGCGGTTATGACGTTTAGTTAAGTTAACTGATTATCGCACTTACAATATGAAACGTATGTTAATATATATAACTCTTACGTATTCCATATGCATAAAAAAGATTTGATATTTCATTTGAAATTGTAAAAAAAAAATTTTATTTATTTTTTCAATTTTTTTTTTTTTCATATTTCATTTCAAATTAATTCTAACAAACCGTTTTACACATTTCTTATTAAATTATTTATATTTAAGCTTTTTTCACAAATTGCCAAATGCAATTTACAATCAAATCAAAAATAAAATTAAATGCGCTTTTAATTCGCATTAAATCCCATATGAAATTGCAAAAGAGAGAGAGAGAGAGAGAGAGAGAGAGAGAGAGAGAGAGAGAGAAACACAAGTGCATTTGTCAATTGTGTGAAAACAATGCAATTTTTATGTTAATTTTATGTATTATGTGGAAAATTTGCTGAAATTTTAATTTGTTTTTTTTTTGTTGTGTTTTTTTTTTTCCTTTTTTGGCGTGTGACAAAATAAGCGAAAATAATTGCAGCATGAAAGGCAGATGAGGTGAGCGCGATTTGTGAGAGGTCAGAAATTGGTGTGAAATGCATTTGAAATGCATGGAATATTTTTAAGTAAAATTTATTGCGATTTTTGCAACAATTGCCGGAGTTTAGCATTAAATGCAATTAAACGCAAAAAGCAGCAACAATAAAACCAAATTACCAGCGAGCGAAATTGCATTCACTGAAAACGGCAACGGCAACGGCAACGACAACGACAACGGCGGCAGCAGCAACAACAACAACAACAACAACAAGAGTCAACAAGAACAGTCAACACAAACAACAATTGGCAACAGGAACAATGGCAATGGAACAAATGAGCAAAAATAATTTTATGGTCAATGCAACGGCGTTAAGTTGGCTGCGGCTGCGAGCACAGAACAAGCTGAGCATGGAGTGGGCGGAGGGGGGATGGGGTTGGACGAAGCGAAAGCGGCAGCAACAACTAATTTAAATTGAAATTAAAATTGATTGTTTTTTAAACGCGTCGAATTGCCAACGAGGCACGTAGCCAAACCATAGGCCATGCGCCACCCCGTTTAGCCTAAAGCCAGCAACGTTGGCGGTGCGGGTGGCGCAACAGAGTGCGGCATGCGTGTCAAGCCGTAGCGGCGATGCTGCTGCCACGTCATTTGCAACAATGGGCCCAACAATACTATGAGTAGGCGGTGCACAATGTGCAACATGCAAACAAATACGTTAACAAATGCTGAAATTACAACAGGCGGCCCCGCCGACTCCAAAGGAAATGGACCACAGCGAGAGCTGCAATAGCAGCACCACCACAAACTGCCCTCTACAAACATGCTCCACACACACACACCCGCACACACACACACACACACGCACAGAGCTACTCAATTATTTTGTGTGCTTCTCGCTTTGTTTGCATTTGTTGCTGCTTTGCTACCCAATACCACCCATTCCACATAGGTTCCACAGAGGGTATATCAAAGGATTAGCTGCTTGAAATGTTTACTAAAGTTGAATAAAATGGAATTTGTGAGTTGTTACTATAATATTTTATATATTAAAGATAAGTTTTCTACCTGAAAGTGCAATAAAGTGCGAATTTGATCAGCTACATATGCCAGCTCAATCATTTCAATTGTGCAGGGTATTTGTTAGTCGTTGTCTTTCGCTAAATGCGCTATTCTGTCTTGCTGCTGCTGCTGCTGCTGCTGGTGCTGGTGCTGGGACTATAGCAGCTGCGGCAGCCTCTTATTTATTTGCAGAAAATTGTTGCTAATTTCGCATATAGCCAAATTGAATTTACAACGGCAGCAGGCGCACGTGTGCAGCTGCCACAGCATGGACCGCTGCCCGCTGCCCGCTACCCGCTCAGCATCTCGTGCTAACCATATAATTGCCGCCATCATCATCATACGCGTGTTTACACATTTTGGTCTGCTGGCTATTCTGGTCCTTCGACTCCAATTGGCTGTCCAATTGGACAACACACGGCAATTAACTGACTCACCGTTGTCGCACCGGCGGTTAATTTGCGTAAATGTTTATGCATGCAACTACATATAGAAATAAATGGGCAAATAATGTATTGCCCCATACGCTGTACCTTCATCATATATGGTGAGCAACAGTAAAAGAAGTAAACACAAATTTCTTATTCGACTGTTTTCCAATCAGAAAATATTGTGCATGCAAAGTTGAAAACGTAATTTAAGTAAAAGTTGCAAAGGAAATTTCACTCACCAGCTTCATTTTATGTTTTTTTATTTCCTTTTTTGGCTTGTCTCTCCAACAACAACAATCAACACTTAGGTCAATTTTCTCTTTACGCTTAAAACGTTTGCTGTCTCGCTCACTCACTCATTTTAAGAGTGCAATTAACTGAATTAATAAACACTTTTTAGGCGCACATTTGTATTTGCAATAATGAATATTATTAATTCACAAAATATAATAATTAATAATCATTCAGTAATTTTAAACAACTTAATACATATTGATTATACAGATTTGATAGCCACAAGTAAATAGGTTCTACCAGCCCACTTATTAGAACATACGTACATCGGCGTTCCACAAGCCTATACATAGGTACCACAAGCAAGCAATCTTTTTCTCTTTTGCAATAACTCTCTTTTAAATGTGTGCATGTGTGTATATTCACGTGCGCAAATTGCTTAAGCTATGTGGAATCTCACGCGCTCTTTTTATGTACTAATATAGAATACACACACATACACACGCACTCAAGAAAAGCCATGCATCTGTATTCTTCCGCAGTTACTCTTATGCACCAGTGCAATTCGTTCCAATTTTATTACTCTCTTTAAATAAAAAGATTCGTGGAGCGTTAGAGCTCCCTAAGGAAACGGCCTGCGCTAGCAGCTTAAATACACTAAATACACATTCAAATAACAAATTAAATAAGCACATAAAAATAAATTTAAAAGAAAATTACAATAGAGAGTATTAACGAAAATTGTTGGTGTGTGGTCCGTCAATTAAAATATATCACATAAATTCTACTAGTTCCTACTTTCTCTTTAATTTGTTTTCGTTGTAATAGGCAAAGAGCACTGCAGTCACCAACTGTTGTGAGCCTCCACATGCGGGATCTGCTATTCTCTCTTGCGCTCATCCTCTCAACATTTTGTCACGTAGGCATATCTGCATACGTATGCATATATATGTATGTGTGTAGTTATTTACATTTGTATGCAAGCGCAAGAGGTTTTAAGAAGCATAGCATAAAGAGTTGCGAAAACAGCCACTCGCTGCCGCAATTCTTTTATCTACACACACGCGCGCGCGCTTAATGAGTTTGTAACTGTATTCAGTAGAACGATTAGCGGAGTCCTAGCGCTCCGCTAGGGTAATTCAACTGCGCGGCACTAATACTTTGATTTAAAACACTTAAAATACTTTTACAACGCTTATTGTTGTATTTAATCGCAATTACACATCAAATTAACACTTAAAAAATAAAAAAAATAAAATTGGCGTGTGCAATGCAATGCGCGCAAATTGCTGCATACATTGTTGCGATGCGAACGTTACTGAAAAGTCGCCATGTTGTTTTTTGCCAGATGCACTCTACATTAAGACTTGTGGAGAAAGAAAGAGAGAGGGGCCGTTACTCTCTTTGACTCGGCTTAGTAATTGTTGTTTTAGAATAAGCAACTATAAGAAACTTTTTTTGATGCTCTTTGTTGATTTATGAAAGAGCGTGGAACTATTTTTGAAATTAAGTTTTTTTCTAGATCTTGATAATAAGGTAAATTGATCTTATTTTCGTAAAAAATGTGTATAAAAATAAATAAATAAATAATTATTAAAAAATATGTATAAATAAATACATAAATAAAATAAAAAGTAAATAAACAAGTAAAAAATAAATAAAAATAAATAAATAATTTAATATATAAATAAGTACATAAATAAGCATAGAAATAAATAATTAAATTAAAAAATAAAAAAATAAATAAGTAAATAAATAAATAAATAAATAAATAAATAAAAAAATAAATAAATAAGTAAATAAATAAATAAATAAACAAATAAAAAAATAAATAAATAAATAAATAAATAAATAAATGAGTAAATAAATAAATTAGTAAATAAATATGCAAAGAAATAAATAATTAAATTAAAGAATAAATAAAATAAATAAATAAATAAAATAACAAAAAATTAGTAAAATAATAAAATAAAAAAAAAATATATATAAATATTATATTATAAATATAATTATATTTTTATAAATACAATTAATAACTTAAAAAAAAAAAACAAATTTGATTGAAAAATATAAAATGATTTAAAAGTTAATTTTAAAATTAATTTATTTTAGCAAAAAGTAATTGCAAAGTAAAAAGTTAATTAGAGTATTTAGTTTAAACTAACTTAATTTTAATGTTTATGTCTTGTTTATGAATAAAGGAATAAAATCGTTGAGTGCTTCAGGGTAACTTCTAGTCGTGCACTCCCGACCGGAGTGCACTCTTCTAAGTTTTGCTGAAGGATACAAAAAAAAAAAAACAGCTTAAACATTTTATAAATTGACAAATTGAAATTCTTTAAAGCTGCTTCTGATTGACTCTTGAATACCGCGAACGTAGGATCTTTTGTGTTAGATAATTTAGCGTGGCATACCCCAAAAGTCAACACAACGAGGTATAGCATAGTTTGGTTTTCTTTTTCCTTTTGTGGCTTCAGTTCGCCATCAATAGTTTGTGAATTATTAAAACTGCGCTATAGCAATTAATTTTAAATTTTAGCTGCTTATATATACATATATATGCATATATGTATAAAGAGAGGGAGAGGGAGAAGGAGAGAGAGAGAGAGAGAGAGAGTAGTGCAGGGCGCTTGGTGGGGGCGTGTCTGTAGATGTCGCTGCGGTTAGAAAATATTAAACACCGGGCGACGTCTGGCAAATGTCACTTAAAAAATTGAAAGGTTGCGCCCCCAGACCCCTGGGGAGCCGAACGCGGGCTCAGCAGGACCGAAAAGAAAGGTGAGCGACTGGTGGCTGGGCAAACGGATCTGGGCGCTGGTGCACGGGGCGTATGCGCAATGTTGGCAAAGGCGAAACTTAATTAATTTGAGTAACTTGGCAGCCGGCCGGTTGGACGGCTTTGCCACCCATCGGTTGCTGCTGCTGCTGCTGCTGCTGCTGCTGCCGCCCGCTGCCCGTTGGCGTCTTTGTAGCGTCGGGTGTGGCATGAATTCTTAATGCATGCTGTGTGTGTGTGTGTGTGTGTGTGAGTGTGGGCGTGGTCGGTGGGTCGCACAAAAAAAAGGAAGAGTGGTCGGTGAAAGAAAGAAATAACTGGAACTGACTATGTCAACATAATTAACTTTGAAGTGGGCGCCCCAGCAGACAGCCAATCCTTTAGATAAAAAAAAAACTCATACATAAGCACTCATGTGATGATGTTGCTTGTGCCAAAAAAATTGGCGAGAGGTGGCCCATCAGGCACATCTCCGAATGCAAATTACTGTGAGTGTTGCAAATAATTAATTTTAATGCATTTGCAGCAGCATCCACATGGCTTAGAGATGGCACTCAGCTGCAGTCTCCTGCCAAACTGAATGATAATTTCGAATTGAAGTTTCAGATTTTCATTTAAAGAGCGAAAATATGGCAGATATTCAACTGCTTTACGTGTGTCTGACTTCATTTCGTGTTTTGTGTTAAGAGCAACAAAAAAAAAAAAAAAAACATTCTCATCTCTAGCTTGTCTGCTGCCAAAATGCACTTAGCCAAGCTGCACGAGCTGTTCCCAGTGTTCGCTGTGAAACAGAATTCTTAATAAATTGGCACAGACTAGGTGTTTTTATGCTCGTTCGCAAAGTAAAAAGAGCATATTGGTTTTGATATATCAGGACTGTCTCTTAATGGAAACTTGGCAATGAAAAGGGTTTTATTGTTTTTCAAAGTATTCAGCTCGGAAGCCAATAAATTTCTGCTTCAGCTTGCAGCGAGTTTTAATGCATTTTTGCACTTTCAAAGTGGCAACCTGCTAAACACAGCTGTTTAAGGGCTTCAGCAGATTCTTCAGGCGTTGCAAACTGTTGACAAATGTTTGATGTTCGAGAAGAAACAACAAGCATTGGGTGCCAACTCAGGTCTGTTAGGCGTTTGATCCATTAATTCAGTCTGGGCTTAGGTGAGAGTTCACATTGTCTCAGCTGCGGCGGTTGGTCTGCTTTATTGCTTTCTGAATTCTTCTAACTTCTGGCAATCAAATGGTTGTGCATGACTCAGATAAGATTGTTTTAAGTTTCTGCAGTGTTGCAGCTGCAATATTGACAGATTTTCTGAAGAATATGACGAACATTTGCTGCTTCAGCGAACAATTCTTGCTGGATTAGGCTCGTCTTTGAGTACTCATGATGAGTCGATTGCCCCTGTGTTTTGGTTTATATGCATAGATCCGACATTCGTTAGCTGTTATGATGTCATAGATGTAATTTGCTTCAATTTCTTAAGTGTTTCTGTACCGCAGTCAGTTGTTCTTGTCGACCAATTGTTTAGGCCATATAGATAGATATAGATGTTCCCACTATTGGATTAGCAAGTCTTTATCTCGTGATATGTCACATGATTATCTTGCCCTATCAATTGACCCACATCATCGATTGTTTCTGGCACAACAAACTCACAGTTGGCCCCTTCACGAGCTTCATGCAGCAAGGATGGGCGGCCACTTTGGCATTCGTTTCACCAGCGTTTCAGAATGGATGGGCGGCCACTTTGGCATTCGTTTCACCAGCGTTTCACGTTGGCTCACTCTATTGCTTCAACGCCAAAAGTCGAGGTAAGCTGATCAATGGACATCTGTCTAGATAATCCTTTAGCTGATTCCATGATTTTTTCAGCACACTCAAACAAGAATAAATGAAGCTGGTAATTACCATTAATTAAAATTGTTATAAATAAGTTGCTGCTACAAAATATAAAACTTTTCAAAAAAAAAAAATATTTAATCCGCGCTCAACATCGCACGAAACTATGTAAAGAGCAGCGCCAGAGTTGGCCAGAGTTCGCTTTAGCTGCAAGAATTAACGCAAAAGCATTTGACTAAGCCGCTGGTAATACGTGTAATAAAGTGCAAATATTTGATGCGGAACTATTTTCTGATTGATTATAATTGCCCCTGTCGCTCAGCTCATTTTAGTTGGCGAAACTTTTCACATATTTCGTGCTGAACGTCATCTTTCTAACAGGCGCCTGCTGAAAGTTTTTTGTTTTTGCTTTTTGCTTTTTCTTTTTTTTTTTTTTTGGCTTCATATCAGCTGATTTCAATTTAACCTGCTCAAACTTTTTTGATTGCCCAATTTGCAGGCTGAATGCAATCAGCAACCGAATCTGGTCGTTGATGCTGCTGTTGTTGTGTCTTAAGGAAAACTTAAACATTGACTGCACTTAAAGTTCAATTTGTTTGTTGAAAGTGTTGGAAAATGTTGTATGTGGTGCGATAGGATCTGACCACTGACCACTGACCACTGCGACCAGGCTACATGTCTTCCAAGCAGCAGCAGCAGCAGCAGCAGCAGCAGAGATAATGCGCAACAAAATAAATGGGGAAACTGACAGCTCACAGGACGTGGAAAGGGGGGGGGGCAAGCTGCAAATGTTGACGACGATGACTTTTAAATTGTTTTATTGAGGTGCCAGTGTTGGTCAGAAAGTTTAGCAAGTGCAAAATAAATGAGCATGGAAGTCCATTTTAGAGCATTACGTAGCTGCTCCTTGCAGCCTGACAGTCAGGCGTTAGTCATGTGTGTGTGTGTGTGTCGGGCATACAAAGTCAAATTGTTTACAGATGTCAGAGATGGGGCGGGAGGACTGGGGCCCATAGAGAGGGGCAGGTCAAATGCGATTCCCTGCTAGCATTTTGTGCCGTGTCACGTTAAACTTTTGGTTTGCTGGCCTAAGTAGCTGGCGCTCAATATGCCCGCTGACATGTCCGGCAGTAGCTGCCCGAGCATTTGGTCACCAAAAACTGCTCATAAAATGTCGCCAGGCAGCACCAACTGCACACACATGGCCAGCGTCGGTATGGGGCTTAAAGCTGCTGTCAATTGGCATTAGCCCTGAGCGCTGGCCCAGCCTGCAGTGTCACGCTCATGCTCATACACTGCAAACAAATTGAGTTGAATTCAAAAACAATATTTATAAAAAAAAAATCAGATTTATACACTATAATGTATAGAATACTAGCTAAAATGTGAGACCATGTTAAGTTAAGTTTTTTAAACTCAGTCACAATTTTCTCGCAGTGCATCTAAAACAATCTTCCTGTTTGGAACTGGAAAGCTAATGCTGTCGCCGTGCAGATTAAGAGGAAAACACACATCCAAGGTCCTTCGCATAGTGTATGCCAGCAGCATAGCCTGGTAGTCAGTCGTATTAGCGTTGTGTCATATTAGCTCAACAGATTTGAAAAGAATCCGCTGCGTAATGGCAATGAGACACGGTACAATGTGCACTAATACAGCAGCCAGCAGACATGTGTTGTTTTATGAAACAGCTCCGATGCGAAAAACACGTGTCAATTGGCAGCGGCTTAGTCGAAGCTGTACAAGGCACCTCACGTTGAGTTCAGCTAAGGAGCAGAGAGTGAGTCTACTCACTCTAACTGCTTTTTTATACCAAGTGCAATTTTAAAATGAAAAAAAGAAACTATATATCAGATCAGATGGCATAGTACATTTCAAGTCTTATTCCAGTTACAAATTGAGTCTTATTCAGAGTTGGGAAATGCAGAGAGAAATTGCTATAGGTTATATATATATGAGATATAGGATATATATTTGTTTGGACTCAACTGAATAACTATTTAAAAAAAGTTATAAAAAGCAAATTTCAAGGCACTGCATAAGTATAACAAATAAGACTAAAACTACAATATTTTCTCATTATTTAGTATTTCGTATGATCTTCTTTATCCTCATTAATATCATGTTTAAGTCTGGGTAAGCATTGAATTATTTTTGATTTATTTTAGATTGCTTCCACTAGGGTTTACTTGCTACTAGGCGTCTACTTGCCTTGCAACCTGCGTAAGCTCGTCTAGAAAAAAGTCTTCAAATGTTTTCATTAATGTTGCAGGTTCAGTCGAGCAATGAAACATTTTAGTAGCTAATCCACTGCGGCACAACTGTCTATTAGAACAATAGAGAAACTTGCAGAAAATAAAGGAAATTCCTATTTGATTAAAGCAGCCACTAATTTTTTGTTCTCTGTTTTGTTTCATGATTGAGTTCGGTTTGTAGCTTTAGGCCAACTAAATGCCAATCATGATAAAGTGAGATGCGTTGATGTAGCGCTCAATTAGCCGCTGTTCCAAATCAATAAATGCAACGCGCATTAGCTGCAACTGCAGCTGGCAACTGCAACTGGCAACTGCAACTGGCTGGCAGCTGGATCGGCGTCAATCGAGCGCTAACAAAGATAAATGGCTGAAGCCACAAAATTGATTTGGTTGACAGATGAATTGTGGGGCGGCTGAACGTCAAAGCTGAAGAGCACCAGCAACAGCAACAGCAACAATAACAAAAATTTAACAACAACAACTGTTACAACTGCAACAGTTGCCGGTCAACGACAATAAAATCAAAAGCATATTTTTCAATCAGCCAGTGAATGGCAGCAATATTCCGCATAAACTGACAAAATGGGGGCATGCAGGGGGCGGCGTGGGCGTGGCTGTCAGTGAGATATGCTGTGCGCATCATTCGTATATTGAATGAAGCACTTAAACGCGTTGCAGGCCGCTGACCGTTCAAATGTAATTACGCATACGCCACGCTTGTCCAGCTTCTACGGCAACTACTGCTGCTGCAGCGACTGCTGCGGCGGCTGCTGCTGCTGCTGCCGCTGCTGCTGCTGCCGCTCCTGCTGCTGCTGCTGTTGCTGCCGCTGCTGCTGCCAATTGACACTTTGACGCATAAATCAACTTTATTGTTTATTGATTTTTATGTTTGTGCCGAACGTTTTTGTGTGTTTCCGTGTTTTATTTGTTTTTATTTTTGCATTTTATTAAATCTTACCCGCCGCCCGATCTTTCAATCAGCCGAACAGCTCGTCCCTTGTTATTTATATTTGAATTTATGCGATTTTAATGAAATTGGTTCATTGTTTGCAGTTGTACGCATCAATCGCAGCCAATATGTGTGTGTATGCCAGAGCGCGACATATAGCTCGTATAGCTGGACATGCTGAACAATTCATAAATCGATTAAAGATTGTTTTTTTTTTTTTTGCTTTTTTTTTTGGTTTTTGTTCATTTCATAAATATTTTTATTATTTGCGCTGGCAACAGTTATTTGCATGTTGGTATGTCAGTGTTGCATGGCATTCAAAAAATGTCAGACCATAAATAAAACCAGCTACCGATTTTTAGCTATCTGCATAAAATCTGTGCGCGCTGGCATATTACTTTTATTGACTGACGCGCGGCTTAAACGAAATTGCATAAATTAAAGCCTTTAACAATTTCAACTATTTCTGTCGTCAACCGATTTACAATGTATCGTTGCTTCAAGTTTTCCTTAAGCTTTTCTCTCTCTCTTTGTCTCTTGCTCGCTTTGTCTCTCTGTCTGTCTTTGCCACAATCAAAAGTGTTTCGCCGCCTCAGTCAATAGTCGTCAAATGTATTCATGAGACCAGGCCAACAGTCAACTGGCAAACGCTTTGAAATATAATGGGAATTCCTTCAAAAGTTTGCAATTGCCCAAAGAAACTTTTTGCGCCCGAAAAGTGGGCACAGCCAAACAGCGGGCGAAAGCGCAATACAAATTAAAATTTAAATGAGCCGCCGCGCAGTGTCCTCCAGCTGGCGATGCTCCTGCAGCAACTTCTCTATTGACACGTGACAAAGTCGAGCGGCCAATAAAAAAAAAGAAGAATATATATATACAATATCTGCTAGCGGCCACGCCTGCAAGGCGTCAAGTGTTCGAAACAATTTCAATAACCGTTTCCCCCGGAGCACAGGAAGTGGAGCCAATAAGCGTTTGGGGAAGGCAAATCTCTGACAGACGCCGTGAACGCAGCTAATAATAGAAAATGCCAGCAGCGACGTCGACGCAGACGTCGACGTCGACGTCGACGTAGACACCAATAGCGCCTGCCTGACTCTGCTCGGCTAGGGCATTCAACTGATAGAAGCAAAAATGTTTTATTTAATTGGAAAATATTTTGAAATGAATTTGTGCGGAGCGTGTTACGCAAATCCATTTTGATTTTCGGTTTTGTTGCGAATCTCGTATTTATTTTGCTTGTCAGTGTAAACAGGTGCAGGATAATTGAAAATGCCGTTAGGTTAAATATTAAATAACAATTTAATTGTATTTGTTATGGCAAAAGAATCGAATGAGTGAATGAATGACTGAATGAACGAATGGATGGACGGATGAATGGATAATGCCAATAGTGGCAACAGAGAGAATATAAGATTCGATTTGAAATATGCATGCGGTAATATATTTTGAATAAGTATGGGCAGTGCTCGACTAGAAAACACCCTAACCATGGCGTTCAACTGCAGTTTTATGCACTCTAACTGTATCTTATGAGATATGCTCAATTAATAAACATTCCATATTTGATAAGATTGATTTAGTGTATCAGAGGCTCGCATTCGCATTCATACATATGATTGAACAGTCGGATAAGCAGATGGACGGATATGCGAAAAGTTCTATTAATACAAGAAAATCACTATATGGAGTGTTAGCCACATGATACCCATATTTGCAGTATATAGAGTTGAAAAACTATATATATTTTGAAGCCTTCTTCTAAAGATAATGAGTTCTGTTACTCCAAGACACAAACATGTCCACCTAGAGTATTCAAAAAGCCAATGACTGCTCACAACATGACACCCAGCTGTGCTGTCTACAGGGTATGCAAACTAAACAATGCTAGAAGCATTCCTCCAGCTACCTGTTTTAGACTTCAATCAACTGGGCACTGAATCTTCTTCTCTGCTGGCCAAAAATAGCAATTCATCAACTGTAAACAGACGAGATATGGAGCCGACATGTGACGTCAGACCGATGCTCGGCTGCCACCCACTGTGACCGCAAGTCAACGAGGTGATTTGCATGCAACAACAACAACAACAACAACAACAACAACAACAGCAGAAGCAACAGCAGCAACAGCAGGAAAAGTAGATTCACATGCGGTTGTTAGATTAGGCGCTGATTGCTTCGATTGGAGTCCAGAAGGGAGCTGCGCCTGTTTGCATATCAGGCAATCGCGTCAAGTGAAACTCTCGCCCCAAGAAAGAAAGAAACAAATAACGCTGTAAAGTAAAATTCGGCAGTCAGATTGCCATATTCTCATTTACATTCGCATTCGCAATGGCATCAGCATCAGCATCGGCATTCGCATTCGGAATGGCATGCGTTACGCAAATTGAAATTCGTTGGCTGTAAATTTATGCAACGTCGCGTTCGCTGTTGCCCAGCATGGTGGATGCATTGGAGATGCTGTTGTTGCAGTGGAGCTGCGCAAGCTGAGCAGCACTTGGGGTTACAGTTGCCTCCACACATCGACAGCGTCCACACCGAGTCCGAACCGCAGCTACATGCTACTGCTGCCAACTGGTAACTGAGAAATTTATGCTTTGTTGTGTCCGGGAGAAACATGCAACATCAATTCTCGTTAACTTTTCATGCACGGCTGCGCCACACTGGACACACTGGACACACTCAAAGGAATCAAAATAAAACCAAATCGAACTGAACAAAATACGGATTTCAAATAAAATACTGAACTCTCTGCTGCTAATTTATTTATTTTTTCTTCTTTTTCTTCAATTGAAAGTAGCCTATAATGAGTATGACTACAGACGCTAGTGACATGAAAATAAAAATTATTTTAGCTTTGGTGCACTTGAGTTTGGCAAATCTACGTCGCTCCGATGGACTCCTGTTCCACTCACCGCCTGGGACGCGCACCAGTTCGGACATCTCGTCAAGCTATATAGAAATATATTTGAGTTTTGTCAATTTTGATACTTGGCCCTGATACTTACACATCGATCAGAAGTTTGTTAAATAAATAAAAATATTTAATTCCTGGAAAGATGTATACAAATCTGAAGGTTCAAGAACTTTAATTGAATATTCTATTAATCTTATTGCTCTGAAGCCAACATATATTGCATTTTTAGTTCATTTTATATCACTATGGGTAGCTGCTTAGCTGTTGTGAAATTGCTTATATATAACGAAATTGTTTATATACAACTTTTTAGTTGTAGTTGCTGAGAATTCTTAGTTAGTTTTCTCACAGATGTTGCGTTGCCTACTGTGTTTTTGCGTAGTCGTTCATAAATGGAAAATAATATATGGGCTGCTTTTACTGTACTTTGTCAGTTTATCCCTTAAATTTGAATCGTGAGTTACTGTGGATGCTATATATTTTTATCTATCCAAAAAAGCTCGAAACTATTTCCTGTAGCTATATTTCTGCATCTATTGATACTTCTCAGTTGCTAAAAAAACAGCTCGAATTTCGTCTTGAACTTGATCGTTCTCATGGCTTCAGATCACTCGCCATTTGTCGCACAGTTCCTAAGTTTGAGCTTGAATACAATCATCTTTCAGTGAAGATTGTGATCAGGTGAAGTAAATAAGCCATCGTAGTAATCAGTATTGAAGAAGACACAGAAAAGTGCACTAGAAGCCGACAGTTGAGGCGCTTCTGCTGCACATATATAAGATAAGAACTTACGCCTTATGCACTGCCAGCGAACTTGAGGTAGCCAGCAGAATGAAATTATATGCCATACGTAATGGCATGCATGTAGCCTCAAATTAATGTCAGCAACAACTTAATATCTTAAGCGATTTGTACTCCATTACAATTTAATTTTCTATGGCTCTTACGTGGTCACCCTAGATAAGTATGTGCATAAATATGTCTGTCACATCTTTGGACCCCACTGCTGATCTCCTACACAAAAATTATTTGAAATCGTGAAAGTCTTTTATTTTGCACCAAATTGAGCTATTTTTGTACCAGTTACAAGCATAATGAAGTCGATTGCGAGCGATTGCAAAGTTTTCAGATGTTTTTTTTTTGTTTTTTACACAATTGAGCGATGTGTACAGTCGATTTGGCAGACGCATAAACCACAAATGTTTTCATTTGAATTTGCACACACAGACGAAATAGGAAACACAAACAAAGATAGCCTTGGGCGTCTGCCTTCTGCGAAATGATATGCAAAACATGACTTGACCTTCGTGACAAGGCGCCCGGCGACACCTAGCTACTGTTACACAAGTGCAGTGGGGCGTGGGGGGAGCCCATTCAATAAAAATGTAAATTAACTTATCAATTACAACGCCAAACAACAATAAACTGTGAGCGCCAACTGGATTGGGGGCGTGACTGTGGGCAGGGGAGAAGCGCGCGCGCGCGTGCCCCATACAAATATTGGGGAGTCGACCTCATCTTGTGGCCGACGTTGAGTGCTAGGCCAGGGGGGTGGGCCACTGTGGGGCACTCTTAACGGTTTTCTTATGCAAATTTGGTATGGCCAACGTTAAAATATTCCTGCTCATAATTTTTATTTCCGTTACTCAAGTTTCAAGATTGTATTGCACACTTTTTGGGCATCGTTGTCGCCAGGCCTGACCGAAAGTTCGTTACAAATGCCGTCCCGTGCCCTACCCCCTGCCCCGACTCCTTTCCTGTTCTCGTTACGAAATTTGCCTTGCTAATAGACTCGAAGTGGCCCGAAGAAGACCGCTTGGCGTCTGCTCTGCTTTGCGGTGCGGCCAGTCAAAAGGACACAGCGTGTAGATAGCGCCAACGTGACGTCTTGAAGGACATAAGTTACGACTGCCGGGGGTGCATTTATTTTAATATGTAGCTGATAAGAGCCATAGCCAGATATCTTAATGAGATAAGGGCCCTGTTAACGGCGACTCGCAATGTGAACTTTAGTCGACATTTTTCATTTTGTTTTTTTTTTTTGCTTCTCTCAAGGTGAATTGTTTTGTCTGGAAAGCCCTAAGCTCTAGTGAAAGTGCGAGATTTAAGAAAAAGCGAGTTGACACTTTTTATTTTGCTCCTCAGTTAGGAAAAATATATAACTAAAAATATAATGAAAATGATCAATGCTATGCCGATTAAAGTTATTATTAACCACACTGCGATGGCGTCACGATCTTCATTGATACACGTTCCACCTGCAACGCGGACTGCATTCTCGCGTGCCAACATTTCCGTTCTACAATAACAAATGTGTCGTATAGTGCTCAATGGCAGCATCTGTCTATTCTATAACTGATCTTGCTCACCTCAAGTTGTCAATATATATCTGTGCGATTTTTGATCCACGAGCGAGTTGTGTCAAATATTTTATACTTTTCTTTTTCTGCCCTGCCTCGTTAGTTTTTGTTTTGTCTTTTGTAACATAATACATTTTAAAGAGAATTTTAGTGTAGAAAACAACTTTCAAATGAATGTATGCTCAAGTGAAATGTTTCAGTTCTATGAATGGCTTTTTTCAGTTCAAGCCTACATAAAAATGACAGCAACTAAAGCCCTTACTATATCAATTTAGCATTTGATTTAGCTGTATATATTATTTATACATTGTGAGCAACTAATAATAAAATTATTTCTCTATTTTTGCAGCTGCTAATATATGAAATATGAAACAGTTGAAATGTTGAACAGCATTTGCCTTTTTTTATAGTTTGAACCCATTGAAAATTGAAAATTTAAGGTCGAATGTTTTTGTGAAACTGGCAGAAGCAGGCTTAGCAAACGTCATAAGGTATATATATAAGGTATATATATTCTCAATCAGCACGATGAGCTGAGTCGATATAGATGTCTATACTCATCCGTCTGTTCATCTGAGTGCATGTTCGTTGGCATAAACCACTTGAGACTAATTTTCTATTTTCCTTATCAATTTATTTTTCAATGTTTTATCCCAATTCGTTATTACGGAAAAAATCGTTCATTCTTTTGGATTTTAGGCGTAGCTTGAATAACTTAAGAACTGGAGGGCTCAAATTTACTTTATAAGGCCTTATAATAAATACAGAGATATTATATATATCAGTTTATGGATACTTGGAATATCAGCTTTGCGCAGGGCTCCGTATATCGCCTAGTCGAAGATTACGTCTGCCGTAGTTTTAGCTCTCAAGATGGCTACAAAGTGAAGTAGATTTAGTTACCACTGCTGAAAGGAGGATTCCAGATGGCATTGCCGAAATAACACTGCGCAAATTGAACCAAGTTATCCAAAATTGGGCTTTGAGCTTGAAGCACAGCTTGTAAAGTCGAGCTGGCCAGTTGAATGATGTCTTAGTCAACACATACTATTCAGAATGGAGAACATATTGATATTGTCTATATACAGTGCCGTCATTAGCAATGTTTCACATATTTCCCATTAGCAGCCACTGCACAGCCCGATTTGAATCTTAAATAGCAGAACAGCTATCCTTACCACATTTAGGCACATTTCCCGCATAGTTCAAAGCGTCTCCGTTTGCTGTTTGCCACATATGTTGGCTACTACTGCCCGTAGTGGTACTTTTATCGCTTGTTGCAGCAGGCGGCAAGCACCTCTGGAACGGCAAGATATACTCATCACGTAAGCCGCCTACAGCATTTTCACACAATGCACTCCTGCCCCGCACGGACCGCAATCACCTTTCGCACCGGTCCAGAATTGAACCATCAGAACGTATGAGTATAATCACGAGTCGGCAGTTCTAGCTGGAGTCCGGCCGGCACTCAGCTATTGCAAATGCGAGCGCGGCGAAGCGAGGCATTGGCTGGCTGGCTGGCTGGTTAGCTGGCTGGCTGGACATGTTGAACCAAAATGATTTCCAACTGCTGATGGTCATGCTGGTGCATTTTCATTTTCACACCACTTTTGGGCCAGAGTGGCAGACAAATTATGACCACGACGGTGACTACTTGTTGGACCCGGCAGGCCTCTTAGAAGAGAATAACTGCCAGTGCTGCGGCTCCAACGATAAGCATTTGCGTGATTAATGAAATTTGATGCCCCTGCTAGGAGAATGGCGCCGCAAAAGAGCTATGCATGTTGAGTGGGTGTAAGCAGGTAAGCGGGCAACACAGCAACCTTGGCAGTGGTCCGACTGGGAAATACACTATATACTCAGTTTGGAGCTATGGTGTTCAGCAAAGTCTTAAAATCAATTCCTATCAAGATTAAAGTAATGGTAGTAGATATTCATATAGATAATCCTCGATATATTCTCGAGTTAAACTTGAAAATCTCTTCTTAAAGTCAATTTCATTTTGATATTTGGAAATTGTATAAACTAAGTCAAGCCTGAAAAGAAATTCAACTCAATTCAAATAAGACTTATCTGTATATATTATCTTGGAAATAGCCTCGAGTCAAGTTGGAGAAAACCAAGTCTTAAAATCTCAGATTCTTCTAGCCCGTTACATAAATCTACAAAAAAAATGTTATACCCTTTCTCAGTGGATTCCAGCGTAGAATAAGGAAGGCGAAGGCGAAGGCGAAAGGCAAGTTAAAGCTTGAACACCTTTCGACAAACAATTACACGTTGGGTCAGCATGACTTATGAATATATGGGCATAGACTGTGGGCGGGCCAGCGCCAGTTCCACTATGTCTAATTGGCTGCTCTGTAGCATTGTTGGGTCGTAGTCCAATTAGAATTCGTAATCGCGCACGCTTTGCCCATTTGAATTTATATCGAAATTTAATTTAATTAATAGACCGCCAAGTGAGCCAATACGCAAAAGTTGGCCCAGGTGCCTGTTAATGTTGACCACGGCCACAGCCAGCTAGCCAACTAGCCATAGCCATTCTTTGCCTATCGCAGCGGGAAGTGTCAAAAAGTCAACTCAATAACTGTTTATTTTACTGGCATATTTTCAATTTCCATCTGTGGCCTACTTGAAATTGGCGGCTGTGTGTGAGTCAGGCAGCCCTGGAGTCCATGTTCAAGCCCCGTTCAACTGCAAGTCAACAGCTTTGTTGCCGGCGAAATTTGAGCCTCTTTGCATGTGGGCCAATCCTTTTTTTTTCTTCTTTTTTTGTGTTACCTCTTATCGTCATTTCGCCATGCATTTTATTTGCTTAATCAATTTGATTTCCCTGGCGCTGTTTGCAAATCTCAAATAGATTGTTGCATAAGGATTGATAGTTATGGCAAGGCGAACGTTGAACCTTTGAGGGTTACAGAAAGTTCAAATTTATATCTATTTCTACATTTGTTGTTGGCTTGAGGTAGTCATGGTGATAGTTTGGTTTGGTGTCTATTAAATATTACATATTTCATTACAGAATAACAAGCTTTTTTGGCTAGATCAAGATTTTCTGCTTGCTTTCATCCAGCTTAGATATTTTGTTAGTTTTAAGATATCATCTTTTTTCCCTTCCCATATTTATCTTCACTCAGATCGAAATATATCTGAAAGTACGCCTCAGCTCAGTTACTGACTCACATTATATAGTTTTTGGCTTTTATTTCCATTCACTTTCGATTGATTTGCAATCAAATTTCTCAATTTTGCCATCTCTCTTGGCTGCTGCTGCTGCTGCCCACTTGATATAGTGATCGATATGCACAACTAGCCATAACGGGCCGACATACCTTTTTGCCGCCCACATCTAAGCCTACACACGCCCATTTGCTACCGTTTAGCCAGATTGATTTCATGCCAGCCGCTGCACGACTCGGATGATCATTTCCATTTCCAGTGGCAGTCCATACAACGCCCACAAATGTAGGCGAGCCGCATTTTCCCATCGCCGGGCCATCAATCAAACTCGAGTGCCAGTGCGAGGACTAGAACTGCACTTCACTTCTGCCCAAAACGGGCCGGGGCGGGCGTTCGGGAGGGGCGCACTGAGCGCTTTTGGTTGTTAAAATTGAAGCGGCATCATTTTTCATATCCGCGGCAAACAACTGCCGCAAAAAGCCAAACAAATAAAAAGAAAAAACCCAAAGAAAAAAAAAAAAAAACAACAAAAAACAACAATATCCAGTCGTATGGAAATCGAGTAGCAGCTAACAGCGGGAGCCAGGTCCAGGTCCAGGTCCAACCTGAAGCTCGACCTGGACCTGCAACTCGAATCTGTTGAGCTCTCTGGACGTCGATGCCGATGCGAATACGTGATCGCAGTTTGTTGCCTTTCTTTTGTCTGCGCCTCCGAAAAACGCTTTGTTTTTTTGCACCAAAACCAAACTAGTAGCCGCCCGCCACCTCCAACTGCAATCCGTAGGCGCTCATTGCCCCACTGCTCCATCGTCCCGCCGGCCAGGTCCACTTGCTTTGTGTGCACAGCGAATGTTTCGATGCGCGCGAATTTGTTGCAATTTCTCATTGTCAGCAACGCGTTCGCCGGTAAAGTTTGATTAAACGCTCCACGGGAATTCACTTTGCTGGTTCGCGTTTCGCTCGCTTCCAGTTGCTCGGGCGCTTTTTAAATACCCTGTAGCCATTGAAAGTCATTTAAAAATACGAACACAGTGCAGTGGCGAAAAATGCAACTGACAGAAACTTGAATATGTATGAAAAGCTGAGTCGATCTCGACTTGATGCTAGATGACTTATTTAGTATGACTTAAAGTAAACATTTAAGTCAGATTTTATTGTTATTTATGTAAGCTTTAAATGGCTTAGCAGTAACAGATAGAATTGTACAAGCTATATATATTTAAATAGATTGAATGATCAATAAATATATCAATCAATCAAAATATAGATCTTAAAGAATCTTAATGAATTGATACCTTAGTTCGCCTACTAGAGTATCTGCCACGAGTAGATCCCTCTCATCTATTCGTTTAGCTTTTTGGTTTTTTATTTGCGAAGTGCCGATAGCCGGACCCTCTTGTCCTTGCCCACCTTTATTTGAATTTGATAAATGATGCTCGTCGCAGAGCGATATGTTATGCAATTTAAGGATTTGTTTTTGGTTGCGATATTGCAAGTCGACGAACAAAAAAATCAACAAAAACAAGTTGGTTAAATGCTAGCACATCGCTGTTATAAATGAACACGGCTCTTGAAAATCAATTAGAAGGTCCGCCAGGTGAAAGCCCACCTTTCTATCGCAGCTGCAGTCGCTACCCAAGCGCTCTTTGTGCTCAAGCAAATCTGATTACAGAGGCGAGCTGTGTGCTGTTCAACGTTTGCGAACGCCCCGAGGGAGAGCAAAGAAGTAGCACATTAATAGCGCCACAATAACAAGCTATAATAATAATTTTGCTCCAATTAATCAGCGTTAAATCAGCGAACCGACGCGATTCCATTCGATGTCTGCCAATTGCCGCCTTTGTTTTGCCGGCCTTTTCGTTATTATTATACGTTGCAGTTGTTGTTGTTGTTGTTATTGTTATTGTTGTTGCTGTTGTTGGGACCGTTGTTGAAGCGGATCAATGTCTGGGAACGTCGCAGATGCCGCTGTCGATGTCTGGTTCCATTAAGCTTAAATAATATTAAAGCAGCAAGCAAGAGAATTCAATTTACGCAATATTCAATTGCTGAAGAGTTTCACTTTTTAAAGGCTATATTTTGTGTATATGGGTTATCTAAAGGGTACTTTTATGTATATTTAGCTGCATGATTTATTTATTTAATACAATTAATCTTCAATAATATTTATGATTAGTAATATTCATATATTATTTTTGATTTTAAATTTTATTTAAAGGGCATTTATTATTTTGTTATACGAGTATTCGTACATCATATTTAGAATATAACTTTATAATTATATGAATTATGTAAAATCTCACATGTACGCATCGGTCTGCTATGTGACTCTCATATATTACAGTGCGAGTAAGATATTTCTTTAAAAAGTATTTTATTGTGTTTATCGATCCTTGTTGGAACCAATCTAAAATATTTATATTTCTTTTTACTGTTATTATTTTTATTATTTATTTATATATTCCAATGAATTTCTGTATTTTTTTATGTATTTATATTAATAGATTTTACTTATAGTTATGTCCAAATTTTTATTTTAAAAATTGGCTCTGGTATGTGACTTTTATTTATTAAAGTAAAAGCAGGAGATTTACATGCTTTGATTAAACATCTAAATTATTTTTCATGCTCTCGCTAACTCAGTTTTTCATGCTCTTTCATGAAACACATTTTAAATTTCTGTTTTTAGATATTACTAAATGATGGCAACAAATCATAATTAAATATTATTTGTTAAGGAATGTATATATGCTAAAGAAATCGAATATAAGTCTTACTTAAGCAGTACTCGAGTACATCTGCGACTCACAATCAGCAGCGAGAACAATTGACATTTGTGATGTGTGTGAAGTGTTTTTGTTGTGAAGCCTTCGAGTTGTAGATTGTTGTCTTTACCTTTTTGTACGCTTTTGTAAATACTTGAAATTGGCCAGCTTCGATTCTGTTGTTGCCTGATTGTTTTCGATGCTTTTAACAACTGATTTTCAACTTAATTGCTTCGTTGAGGGTCTGGTCTCAATGGCGAATCGCAACCATCCAACAGCCAACGTCTGCCGGAGTATCAGGCAACGAGTCAGCCGTAGGTGGTCTCATAACAAGCTAATGAAATGTACGCCAGCTACAACTACAATGAGTCAGGAGCTGTCAAAACTGACGACTCCACTTGCCAGAAAGAAAAACATAAAAAATACATGCAAATTGTTCGGTAATTGCATAACTTATCATCATCAACTATAGTGTTTTCTCCTGCTCTTGAGCTGTTGTAAATGCTAATAAGGAGAAACAGAATAAATCATCAAGAATAAATCTCTGAATAGCAGCCATAATCGCGATTCTTGTGCTATAGAATAAGCCTGTTCTAACTTTTTTATTAAAATTTTTATTTTTTTATATAGACAATCAGATCTACTGATGATACCTGATTTAATCTATTCTTTAAATGTAATGTAATGTAAAATGTATCAAAAATGAGTTTAGTTTCTGACAGTGACTGCATGTTGAGTTCAGTTAGCTTATTGCATTCATAGTAAATTTTATTTTATTTGGGTATTTGAATACGTTGACGAAACAACTATTAAAAGTAGGCAAAATAAAAGCTGTGTTTTAGTCATTAGTTAACCTAAATCAATGCAGAGAAAAGGTCTCGCAATAATATGTATATCTTATTTGCTCGACTGGGCAGCTATGCCCAAACATAGCCAATGCTATTATTAGACTATGAGACAATTAGAGAGACTTAACAGAAACTTAAGAAAAAAAACTATTTTAAAGCACCTAAAGTGTAATTATAAATAAAAATAAAATAATTGAAAAACCAAAGCAAATTGAGGAATGCAAATCAAAGAACAATTTGTGTGTGTGCTCACACAGAGACAAGCTGAAGAACTTTAATTCTGGGCAGCTTCCACATAGAATTTTAATGCCTCGTATTTACATACATACATATTTTGAGAGAAAACAGATGTATTTCAAGCTTGTGCTTTTAAATCCAATTATTTTCTAAGAGCAAATATGTCTGCAATACTGTTTATATTTATACATACCTTCAACCAGCAGTCTAGTCAGTCTAAATTATACCAATTCCAACCATTTTTGTTGCGAGAGTTAGTCAGTTCCGTGAGCTTGTTTTAGAAGGGAAATAGCGTCGATGACTTCTGTGAACAACTGAATATTGCTTTTCGCTATACAGGTTCTAACCCACAAATAATTAATTAATAATAAATTAGTAATTAATAAACAATTAACATAATATGAAACTTCCAATTAAAAAACAAAATTAAATACATTAATTTTACTTCTTCTTTTCAAAATAGTTGATTGAACTTTAGAGTTTACAAAGCCGCTGGAAATGCCTTGTGGCAGCCCTTGGACTTATCGATAACCGTCGAAGCTCAGCAGGTTTTATTCGGTTGACAACATCGTTGAGTGCGTGCAATATAAAAGTCGATGGGTATCAGCAATTAAGTTCCAGTTTTCAGAGCATTTGGATTTCTGTAGGTTTAAAGACGCAACTCTGGATTTGCTAATTAACACATCGTTGAGTTCGTGTTGCTTTTAATTAATGACGATCATTAAAAATTTGCATGCGATTGCGCGAATGTGAACATTTATCCTGGCCAGTTGGGCAGCACAGGCTTTGGTTATTTTTAGATCTTTAGGGCAAAGCAAAATTGCAGCTGCAGCTACTTCTCTTTATGGCATTTTGATGAGCTGCAAACCAGTTGAGCAGCGATGCAGCAACAAAGTGAGCAACTGCTTTGACCCTCTGTGTAGGTGTCGTTGTCGTTGTCGTTGTCGTTGTCAACGCCGGCTGAGCCTCGACTTGTCAATATCGTTTACATCAGCTTTATATTGGATGCCCAACTAGAGAGTGTCAACTCCCGGGCAGTCGGCCACCGGGCAAGCGACTACAACCCGTTTGCTGTTGGCCTAAGTCTAAGCACAGTTGGCCCCTTGTCACCGGCCACTTGGCTGTCAGCCAGCGGCGCCTGCGGTTGACACTTTTTCGCGCCGACACGCCCGCTAATCCTCTCATGCATAGCAGCTGGCGGGGTCGAGTGGCCCAGCCACCGAGATGACTTGGCACTTTGAGCAGCGGCTGAAATAGAGACGGAGACAATGACAGTGACGACGACCCAGCTGGCGGCCGAGACCCAATTTGTTGCGCACACAAAACCTTAGCTATAATAACTGTGTTAGCTCCCAAAGACCCAAAGATATCGTTTACACGCTCAGTGCTCTCAAGTGACAAATTCAATAATAGCTCGGTGCGTAAGCACAGTCCATTAATACGAACATAACTTTATTTATTTGCAGCCGTTTTTTTTTGGCGAGCACCTTGTCAAGATGTCCAGTCCCAAGACAAACTCGGACAATAAAAAGAGGTAAGACTGCGATTAGCTGTTGTAGATTTGACAAAATATTTTGTGTACAATACCGAATGAATCTTTCAGAATGATCTTCGTTTATACAGCCAACAGAATTGAAATGAATATATTCGTTTTGTGCAATGTTCTTTCATTTCTGTTTTCTGCATAAAACTTGCAGAGTATAAGAACGAAATATAATTTAAAATCAAAAAATATATAAAATATTTAAAACTCAGATCATTTTCTTGTTCTCAATATATATATTTACTATATAAACCCTTCTCAATCCTTCCCATTTCACAGCCACAGCCATGGCAGCGTAATGGTGGGCGTTTTGTTTGAAGAAGGCGTTGTGTTGGCCATCAATGCCGTGAATAACCTAATATACTATTTGGATGATCACATCTAGTAAGTTCTAGTCAGCTGTGCTATAATCTTAGTAGTTTTATTTACCACTTCATTCACTTAGTTGCTGCGCAAGTAACACCAGCTCTGATCGCGAATCGTTGATAGAGGTGTCCACGAAACTGGAGGATGTGGCACGCACGAATAATCATAGGGGCGTTACGGTGGCTCAAACGCTGGATCTGATTGCTAAGGTATATGAGCAGACAGAAGTGACGGAGATGCTGCTGGCTGGCGAGGATACGAATGGTCTGCACTTGGTAGCCCTGAGACCCATGGGCACTAGTGCGCGTGTCAACTATGCGGCACTGGGCGCTGCAGCGACTGGAGCTGCCGAATATCTGGCAAGCCAATGGCGAACGGATCTGAGCTTTAAGCAGGCGGAAGCTCTGGCACGCAGAGCTGTCGCGATTGGTAATGTGACGAAATTGGGCACCGATGTGTGCATTTTGTTCAAACGAACGCCAGACTCAAACTGAGCGGAATGCCACAACTCCACGCAAAACGTCAAGCAATCGCAGAAGTAACAATGTGTTAATTTAGCGATCCATTTGATTTGACTGATTTTTGTTTATTCTTTAATGTTTATCTTACAGCATAAATAAATTAATTGTTGATGCTCAGATGGCTGTAAATAATTAACCACATTTCTCATCGTGTTTGAGCTGAGGCAGCCAGGAATAGATTATCTGCCTAGCTGTAGTAAACGTCCTGGTCATGTCTCTCCGGGCCAGATGACTATCGCAATCGTAGGCCTCTGATGCTGCGCTGCTGCTGCAGCAGGTATATGCAGAGTAAGCACAAATGATTTATGCGCCCGGGCAGCATATAATTAATAATGATTAAAAGCTGGCGCCCATCAACAGCCCCAAATGGACAACATGGTCATAAGCAACTCGATTCCTTGGGCTCCACGACTAATCGCCGCAGACGGACTTTCCTACGAAATGAAAAGTGGTATAGTCAAGATCAAAATCCACTCTCTGGCGCCCAGCAGACGACCCGCTGTGTCTGGATTAACTTGAAATTTATATATGCGTATATAAGGCATTTGAATGTTTCATATTGGGCTACGAGTTCACGACTCATTGCCTGAATGCCTGTACGCTGTGCCTGCTCGGGTGCTGTGCGTGACCAGGTTTCATTTTCATTAGCCTCGTTACGTCTTCTGAGGCCTGTGCTCGGTGTGTGGCCTGCGCTACATTGGCAGCACCTGGGTGGCATTATGTTGTCAGCCTCTTGATATTTACTGCAGCAAAAGTTGCTAATTGATTTTTGCCCAACAAATTGAGGTGGAAAGGTATCTGCTTGTTTTTTGTGCGGTGTCATAATGGCAATTATTTTAATTACATATTATTTAGTGAAACACGGCATGCATATTTATACAATTCATATTTGATTTACTTGGTCTCATCGGGCTTTTGATAGTGGCGATATTCTTCCTTTAGTTCCCACATTTGCCTGTGCGCGGGATCCTTGTTGTAGTCGCCAATGTCTTTGAGGATGGCCTTCAGCACGAACACCGATTGTTTGGTTATGAACTGCAGATCCTTCAGCGTATAATATTGATGTCTCTCAAAGGCCTGAAAGAGCATATCCATAATCCTTTCCTTGCTGAGCATCAACGAGGCAATCTCCTTCTTGCGTTTGTTATCTTCTTTCTGAAAGAGCAAAAGACAAGCGAGCTCAATCGAAGTGATAAGTGAATTGGGCAGAGCCGAATACAAACATTGTGAGCATGATCGCTAACTGGCTTGTAGTTCTTCACAATGTTATTGATCGGCTCGGCGCAGCGCATTGGCTTCACGCCCCGTAAGGAATGCTGCTTCATTTTCAAATATTGGTCATTGCACACGGGCAGACACTCCATCTTGTGGGTTATCCAACCCTCCATGGCCGGATCCTTATCATCGACGGTCGAAAATATGCCCGTTAGCCTGGCGCCTTTGGCGGTCTTACTTAGCTTCAGGTCGTGCTCTGTAGCTATGGGTGTATCTGGATCCATTTGGATCAGTTCCGGACTTAGAATCAGTTTTACCTTGGCTGGAAGCGGCTCGTCCTGTTCTGTCTTGTGCATGCGTAACGATGCCACTGGCATATCGGTGGGCGCCTTCTCCCACAGCTGGGCCACATAGTTGGGCACCTTCACCAGCCAAATGCCGCGTTCAGCTTTGGCCAGGTCCAACTTTTTCTTCTGACCATCTTGAGACATGTTGAAAAAGAATTTTAGGAAAACTTTTCGTTAAAGCAAACTTGAAATCACAGAATTCAATGAGCGTTGAATAAGGTTTCAGCGAGCCTATATCACAAATGAAAGTAATAATTTGTTAAAAGGCATACTTTGATATTTGAAATTTGTGCAGCTGATGAAATTCGTCTTCCATTAAACTTGAACTCAGCCGCCCAGGGCTCGGAAGTTTTGAAAATGAACCAGTTCTTTTGACAATCGATAACAAAAGTGCGTGTGCAGCTCTGAAATATGGCCGTGATGACACAAAATCGTTTCGGTTGTGATTCAGCAAAAAAAAAGTTATCAAGTCATCCACGTTTTTAATGTCAAGCACTAGTGTGTCCAGTGAGATAGCCTGAAATAATTTTAGTTCTCATAGAAACCGTGAACAGTCAAGACGACAAAGCAAAAAAGAAGAAAAATATCAAAATGGGAAAACGTAAGGTGCAATCGGTAAGTTATTTAATTTTGTTTTTTGTTTTTTTTTTTTTTTTTTTTTTTGAACAGGAAATAAATATAAATAAACATTTTTAATTCAGATATTTGGTGGAAAAATCCCTGCCGGCAAACGCATACCGAGTAAGTCCTTTATATATTTTCCATTTTAGATTTTTTCTATATTTCCAAACTTTGTGTTTAAGCTGCCATGCCCAAAATAGGTGAGGCAGCAGCTAGTGCTCCAGTGGCAGGTCCCACTGTTGCCCCTTCGGAAGCTCCACCACCACGTCAGCGTGTAAGTTTTCCCTTTTATATCGGTTAATTCCGTATTAGTATTAGTTGTTGCCTCTTGTTTCAGGGTCGTCCACGTAAGAATCCTGTGCTCTCTGAAGCTGAGAAGAGAGAGGACAGCATTAATAATACTAATGCCATAGTCAAGGTATTGCTGCGCTCATTGAAGGAACACAAAAAGCCCGTTCCTACACCCAATAACGGCTTCAATCGGGGCCTCAAACTAGATTCAATTCTAGCCGGATTTCGTTTCGAGGGCTCTCTAATATTTGCCGTCAAGTTCAAGAATCGCAAGTTGCCTGAATTAATCACTTTGAATGATTTAAAGCTGCGTGCACCCAGTTTCCTAATTCAATATTACGTAACGCATTTGCGCTTTCCTCACCAAGAGCAAAAAAAATAGTTTATTTCAACTTCAATGTAATTACATATAATTTCAATATGTAGTGTACTAGTCAATTCAAATATACCCATGTTCAAATTGCAAAACAGCAGCGAGAAATATGTTTGTATGGTATCTGCATTTGACATGAAATGAGAGGATTCTGTAAGAGCTGCTGCTTGTTACTGGAAATTTGATTGTTCAATTAGTCAGTCAATCAATGAGTCAGCAGGGTAACTTTGTATGTCATCCACATTTAGACAATCTAGCACAGTTCGTATGAATGTATTGCGTCGATTGCATAGAAGCAGAGCTACGAAACTGACGTCCATCTTTGTAATTTCTTTTGATTGTCAAACCAATTTTGATCGAAATTGAAGTACATCACAACACAACGTATCCATAATACAGAAGTTTCAATCGAAATTGCACAATGGTGTGTTTGCAACCAAATCATACAGAGAGCAGAGAACGGCCAGAGAACTTAACATGCCAGCAGTCCTTAAAGAAAGCTCACAACACAGTACTAAAGACTTAAATGGACTAGAAAACCAGCAAACTTACTTAGTTGCCAACCTAATAGACCGCAATACACAAGTGGACTGAAACCATTACAACCTCTAGATTTTCGTTTCGGGCCGATTTTAAATTAAATTACTCACTAAATATGTATTAACTAAATCTTTTTAGCAATCCACCAACACTTCCACTTACTATACAACAAAATAGGCTCGAAGGCATTTGCAATATAAAACTAAAAAGAGTGCATTAGTCGGAAGTGCCGGTTTAGAATATAATCCTGAACTCTGCAAAGAGCTGATATTTCAATTATTCTACGATTCTGATATGCATAATACATAGCAAACCACAAGTGCACACACATGCGCACACACGCATTAGCACGCGCTCTGCTTACTGCGCAGTTCATGCAGCGACTCGCAGTCGCAGTCTGCATTATGGGCTTCAGTTAGGGCACCTTTTTTGTTGAATAACTTTTCTTCTAGATGGACTTTCTTTATCAAACTTGTAGAACGTGATAATAATACTTGTGTGTGTATTTGCGAAAGCTCAAGTCTCTAGTATTTAAAAAGCATTATCCAAAATTCAAAATACATAAAAGTTTGCATTCAATATATGAATCAACATAGTAAATTGAATGTTTCCTTCGTTTGGGATATTCAAATTATACTAAAAAAATGTAAATAAAACAATCAATTTTGATAGATCATGGGAAAGTGTAATGAGTTATTACATACAAATTATAAACTCGAACTGTGTATTATATATAGGCATATATATTTAAATTTATTCCCATTTTATATGAGATCAGGGTAAAAACTGTTTAGAGTTTAGGGTTTGTTAGTTTGTGTTCTCATCTTCCAGTCAAGCAAACGAAACACATATAAATATATATATTAATTAAATAATTTTGGCTCACTGCTTATCATTGCGAAACCAAAAAATATCATTTGTAGGAATAGACTTTAAGCTAAATAATTAACGCAATCAATTCAAAGTAGAAGCTCGTGCTCAGCCAGATTACAACAGAATTGCTAATCAATTAGTTGAAGTTGAACTCCTTTTGATTACTGCTGATTAAATGTTGTTATTAAAGACAAACATTCTTGATATATCTGTTAAAAATGTGCAGAATTGCTCATCTGAGGGCTCATCCACAGTATACATATTTCTTATGTAAGCCACAGGTGTCTTCTGGGCACACCTTGCGTTCATCATGGGAGTATTTGCTTTAAGCATACAGATTTGCAAAGTTAACGTCGCATTAAGGTTACAATCACACTCTGGTTCGCATATAAATTCAACTCCAGGCCAAATGCAATTCTCGTACTCTCATATATTCTGCAGCATTCGCGACTTTTCGCAAGGAGAGGCTATTACTACTACTATAACAGCAGCAGCAGCTCGAACGATGCCGCAGATAAATTTTCGTGTTGTCACACCTGCATCGTCGTTGCATGCACATAAATATATATATATATGTGTGTATGCCTGTATGTGTGTTTGTGTGTGTGTGTGAATCGAGCCGCCAAAAGGTGGCATTGCAACAATTTCGGTCGAAATAAGATATCAAGGGAGAGGCATTCAGTTCGCACCCAGCTTGCCCAAAGAGGTGTAAAAAATTGAAAGCGAAATATTATTAAAATGCCGCATTGTTGGACGTTGCGACGTTGCTGCTGCCTGCTTCTTGGAAGTTGCATCTCTCCTTTCTCTCTTTCCCACTCCGGCTCTCTCTCTCTCTGTCTGTCTCTGCCTTACTGGCGCATCTTTATTTATGGCGAATATTTGATTTGCGAATTTTCGTTGCTGGCACTCGTGTCTCGTGCTGGTGGTGGCTGGCATTGACAGTTTGACTGCGCGCCTCCGCTGGCCAGGCCAGGAGAACCTCGCTGCATAAATATTTGCTTATTTATGCACCAAAGTCAACACTCTCTGTACACAATGCACACAAACTGTGAGTATTCGAGTGCGAGCGGTATGCGGCTGAACATTTTTTCGGTTTTGCCCGAGCAACAGGTACGAAAATAAACTCACATTGCAAATAAATAACTCAGCGAATGATTAAAGGCTCTTGATAAGTAGTATTGCCTGAGCTACACAGATGTGATTTTAAGATAAGAAAACATATTGTACTAAGTGCTGCCAATATATATGTATGTATGTGTATAATCGAAATTACGCATACGAATCGTTGCGTAATATTTGTTTTATTTGCGCTATAATATTTTACAAAAGTTTACCTTTTAATGCATAAAGTATTGGTGGATACTTAATGTTGGACAAGGATAAAAGTATTTTTTTTTAAACAATTTATATAGACAACTTTAAACGACTGCAATCGACTGCTTAATCCTCACACGCAACAGTTCTTACTATTGAATTATAGTTTTCGTTGGAGTTTTTCATTTTCTCTGTTTCAATATTTGATAATGCCTTTTGGAAGGTTTTATAAGATAAAATATAATACGTAGACTATAAAATATTAAATATTATAAAATATAAAATAAAAACTATAAATTATAGAATATAGCATATAAAATATAAATATAAAATATAAAAATAAAATATAAAAAAATATAAAATAAAAAATATTAAATATTAAATGTTAAATATAAAATATAAAATATAGAATATAAAATATAAAATATTAAATAAAAAATATAAAATAAAAAAAATTAAATAAAAATATAAAATATGAAATAAAAATATAAAAATTAAAATATTATAAAATATAAAATACTAAATAAAAAATATAAAATATAGAGTAATTTTATACTATTTATAAAATATAAATATAAAATATAAAACAAAAATATAAAATATAAAATATGAAATAAAATATATAAAATATAGAATATAAAATATAGTATATAAAATATAAATATAAAATTTATAATATAAAATACAATATATAATATATAAAATGTAAAATACAAAGTATTTAATATAAAATATAAAAATAACATAAAATATAAAACATAAAATAAAGAATATAAAATTTAAACTCAAAGTTATATAACTTTAACACTATCAAACGAGATTTGCTGATAGCTGATATTGGAGCCATGTCTTTCATGGGGCCTGTTTAGCTTGAGAAAAACTTTTAAGTGTAAACCAATATACCCTATTTTGTTGATAAAGGAGTATAAGTATAAAACAAATTTCCTATCCTTCTTTTCTTTATTTACACAATTTATTATCATAATTTTTTAATCATTCTGCTCAAGTGGCCCCACTCATTGTCAGTTGTTGTTGTTGTTGTTATTGTTGTTGTTGTATGAATACCAATTCCTCATACATTGTTCAATGAAAATTAAAAATTGTTCACATCGCCTCGGCAGTTTATTATATGGCGCTGCGGTCTGTGGTCTGGCTCCGAGCTGGAGTTCGAGTTGGAGTTGGCGTTGGAGACCCGTGTCCGGTTCTCTTAACTGCCCAATCATAATTCACTGCCCAGCCAGCCAGGCAGCCAGCTCATATAGTGCGTAAGGATAATCGCGCGCATCCTTGCGTCTCGCAGCAGCTCGCTGCAAAAACCGCATGCCTTTGCGTCTGGGGGTAATAATTTAAAAAATTGCTCTATTATTTATTTGAGCATATGTCAATGAAATTTATTTATTTATTCACAGCAGCAACAATAAACAAAATGCCTGTGAAGTCAGCGTGCTGTTAATGAGCAGCATGATGGCTGGATGCATGCGCCAGAGGCGAGGGCATCCATGGAGGCAATAAGGGGGCGGCACGGTCGTGGGGCAGACGCTGTTGACGTTAATTGACCGCAACCATTTTTTTGCTGCTGCTGCTGCTGCTGCAGCGTGCAGTAAATTTTAATGAAATTGCTGCCGTGCATTGGTAGTGGTTGTTGCTGTTATAGGGGCGTGGCCTGGGCAGTGCTACACTTGCAACTCCAACTGCAACTGCATCTGCATCTGCAGCAGCTCAAAGTGCTGATGACACGCCTGTCAGCGACACTTTGCGCCGCTTGTTGCATAAAAACATTTTTAAAATAAAATAAAATAAAATAAAATAAAATAAAAATAAATATAAATAATACAGAAAAACAAAATGAAAACGAAATATAAAATCACGCAAATTGCCGAGGCTTAATTTGCGAGAGCCCTGACAAGGGATAAGCGGCCTCTGTGTTGCTGTTGTTGCCGCTGTTGCCGTTGTTGCTGCTGTTGCTGTTGTTGCTGTTGTTGGCGATCGTGTTTAATGTTTTGCTTGCTCGCTGGCCATTTTTGATGTCGCTGCATTTATAAATTAATTAAAAATAAATTACTTTATGTTGCATGTCGCATTTCATTAAGCTTAGCAAGCGACAAGCATTGCCGAGCAATACTTATTTTATAACACAACGAACGAAATGTGTTGCATTTCGAGTGTGAAAAGTTGTGGCTAATTGGGTATGGCTAATATATCATATAGGACAGATTTATTATAATATTTCATGGTGATTTTTTATAAACAGTTCTGCTTAGAAGACTCGCCACTCGATGCTGAGCTTTTAGTATGTTTAAATAGTCTTCCATTTGTGTCTAATACTAAATTTCCTAAAAGATTTCCTTTGGAAATGATAAATGATATCACTAACCATACAACACATACATGTAGATGGGACATCTGGAGCAAACTTGTTCAGGACACAAATGTTGTGCATGAGTTCCAACTCAACTTCGTATTAGCACGGGTCTCATACTTTCAGGTTCGATCAGCAAATTTTCGACACCTCAAAGTCAGTGTTCTTCGAGCGTTCAACCGAAGCGGTCGATTGTTATCTCCAGTCCCGCTATACATAATTTTTTTTGCATACTTTCCGCTCGCTGCTCTTTCAATTGAAATTTGTTCATGAGCGGTCCCATTTCTTGCCTTTTGAGCGTAGATTATAACAAAATTAAAAACGGTTTTTATGCAAATTTTAATATTTTCCTTATTAGTTTGTATGAAAGCGTTGAGGCGCATCAAATATACCTGAGCATTTCACATATTTGAGTATACATGTGCCTGTGTGCGAGACTCTAGCTGCCTGTTGAATTTGTAAAACTCTCAAGTTTGAAATGGCTCGGGTTTGAATTTTTTCCAAGAAGAAATATATTTTATGGTGATCAACATATTTTTATTATACCCTGAATCCATTGAAAATGCCAATTAGTCTATATTTGTTTTAACTGGCAGCAGGAGGCATGACAGCCGCCATAAAGTATATATATTATTGATCAGGATTAAAAGCTGAGCTCTGTCCATAAAAACTATACACATTGATAAATAGCACTCGCAGATCAAGTTTGTTTCCAATAATTGATCAATTTACCACTTTCAATGAAACCTGTTAAAAACCGTTATCGAATTTTAGTTATCAAATCATATTTCTTACGTCTTAGTGACTCTAGCACACTCAATTTTTTTATTTACTGCATGTGTTTCTGTGCATGAATGCATAAACTTAAGCTACATACATTGTATGTTTGCAGGAGTAAAAAAGCCGCTATAGAGAGCTCTTTTACGTGCTAGAATGTGTGGAAACATATTGTGCTTTGAGGATTTTTCTAGTTGAGCAATTTGATTTAAACTTGTTGATGTAATTTGCTGAAATTTCATTATTTATTGATTCTGTTTATCAAAATAAGTTGTATATGTTAATGTAGCATTTGTTACCAATTTCTAGGTTATTAAATTACTTAACTGAGAGCGAACATTTATAATTTGTATAATTGAGGTATATAATAATTTGAGAAAACAGCTTTATATATAATTAGAACCGAAGACAAATATATGTTAAAATAAACGTAAATTTCTATCAAGAGTATTGCGTTAAAGATGTTTTAATCTTTTCATATTCAATATGTGCAGGCTACAATATTATTTTGGCAAACTAAAGCTGTTCTTCATTTTGTGAGTAAAGGCAAATCGAATAATCTATCATAAATGGGTCTTTAATTGTCAAAAACTTGGCAACTAACTCAATTGCAATCAAAGAGAGAAACCTTGATTTAGGATCGAACAGAAAATTGCTTCATGTCTCGAATTGAAAAGAATTTAATTAAGCACGCAAGCTGAAGTGAATGGTTTTCTGCAATTTGCCTAAAACTAACAAACTAAGTTAGTTAGACAGGCAGACAGAGAGGAGCGGGAGTGAGTGAGAGTTAGAGAGAGTTAGAGAGAGAGAGAGAGAGAGGGAGATTTGGCAGTTGCCGCTGGCTAATTCCGAATTTAATTTGAATGACTTGCTAGTGTGTGCTGGTCAGGGCGGTGCTAAGCTGAGCTGCTGTTGACCTGACCCCAAAGATTGCACAGCAAACAGAACTTATTAAACCAAAAAAGGAGGACGGAAGGGCGTGTCGGGTTGGTTAAGTGGCAAAATAACAAAGGCTCTTGAAGTTTGGACTTGAACCTAAACTGGAAAAGGAAATTACAGACACTCTGGACGTTCGGTGCGCAACAAAACCGCAAATTAGTTGGCTGCTTCAACGGGCCACAGATGGCATAGCAACAACAACAACAATAGCAACAATAAGAAGAGGCCCAACAAACAACATGCGAGCTGCCAGTTACCAGTTGCCCCCAATGTCAAGCGCATTCACATCCATATCCACATCCACATCCACAGCCCCAAAACCAAAGCGAGAGACAAAATAAATAAGAAAATATTGTTCGAGCTGCCATCGCTGGAGGCGTCTTTCCAGGAAACCCAACAAGAGCCAAGAACAACAGCAACAGCAACAGCAGCCGCATCGGCAGCATCATCGTCAGCATCTTCACCCTCATGACTGGGCTTCCTCTGCCTCTGTTGCAGTCTCTTATCAGCTCCCGCTGCTCGTGTCCCACTTCAACGAAAAAAAAAAAAGCAGAAAAAATTGACGCGCGCGTCGCTCCAAATCGCCGTCAACGTTGTCATCGTCGTCCCGGGTATCGACTCCATCTGCAACTGCATCTCCATCTCCATCTGCATCGGCATCTCCTCCATGCGTACTTGTATGTGCACTTAGATGGAAGCGTCAGATAAGCTCACGCGGCCCAACCAAGTGGCTGGGACTGGGCCGCTCCACGCGTTCGCCTTTGTTCATAAATTATAATTTTATGATCACGAACATATTCGTGGAATATGTTGGCGTATGGTCCGCTCCCTTAGCTCCGCTCCATTGTCGCCATCGTCTGCGCGTTAAATATTAAAGTGTCTGCGCGAGAGACTGCGAAATTGGCTTCGCTTTGCCGTCTCGGGGCAGTGTCATCGTTTGTGCTTACACTAATTGAAGAACTCGAACGTGGACACTCACTCCGACTTCGTCACAGCCATGGACACTTTAACAGCTCCCATGGAGCTCGCATCGCATCGCTTGCTCTCTCCCAATCTCAATGTCAGGCGGCTACCGTGGCTCATGGCGCAAACGCAAACGCAGTTCCCGTCTTGCCTGGTTAATCGTAAAAATTCTCTAGCCTAGGCTGGAAATTGCTTTGCTTAAGTTTTCGCCGACTGAGCAGCAATAGCAAATGATGAGTCTCGCGCCTTTATTGAAGCTCGTAAATCAATTAGCTCGCACCGACAGCTGAACTTCAAATATTGCATTATTTATGCCTTTTAATTAGCATACTCGAAGACTTCACACCCAGTTTTAGCGCACGCAATTAAATTCGAAGATTTTTCAAATGGAGATTCCAAACTCAAAGTGTGCCGCACCGCACTCAACGGAAATAGGGCGAGTTGGCCGGACTGTTTTTATGCCCTCAATTCCTAATTTCAATGCGCTCAGCGTATAATGGTCTTTGTTTAGAAGGCAGAAGGCATTAGAAGCATGGAACAGTCGAGACGATGTTGTCTGTCTACACATTTTACTGTCTATGAATCTTGGTAAATTTAAGAGATACAGACTTTAAATTTTACAGGTAGCTCTTAAAATGCTACACGCGCAGATCAAAATTGTTCAAATCACTGAGAATTTCTTTTCAACTTCTGCATATGTATCATTCTAATTGAAATATACCACGCAGTGTGCTGTTAAGTTTTGTATAGAAAGTAAACACGCAATCTTTGTCGAAGACCTTTTTCAGTGCGATATTGCATACCATCGATACAGTAAGTGGATGCAGGCTTTACTCAGTTTGCCTCTCTTTGCAAAAACATTCACCATTGAATGCTCAACTGCTTATAGCTGAGCAAGAGTAACAAGGCGAGGAAGACGCACTAGACCAATGCAGGGGAGGGGCTTGAAACAGATTTTATTAGATAACCAGTTAACTTGTCATGTCTTCAACACAGGTATTGCCCATTAGTGTTATATACTAATACAGGATTGGCACTAAGTTTACAAAAATATGATCATAATGTATACTCAGAGCGCAACTCTTGCTGAATAATTTAAAAGAAGGTAGTTTGGCATGGCTCAGAGTATCCCTTAGTCGTGTACTCCCAGTTAAAGAATTGTTAAATAATATTTATTTATTTTAAGACGGAACACTTTGGAAATCACTATATATATATTAATATACAAATGTTAAACGCTTATATACTCATGTATATAGCTACAGAGTAAAGCGTATTGAATATATTATCAAAAATATTACATCAGACATTAGACAAACTTACAAGATAGCAATAGTTAAGTGAATATAAATAAAATTATTATATAAATGAAAATAAAATGATATAAGACAAACTGAATTTAACGGCTGTTGACACTGCAGTGACATAATGCATTGTCTTCTGAAAGCTTCGATTTTAATCAAATAAATAAAATTGAAATTAAATTCAGTGCTGAACAATATTTTCATTTAATTTTTAATAGCCTGTTACAGTTATCAAAAAAAAGTTAACTAATTTGTAGCAAACAGAACTATTCATATGAATATTCCCCAAAGGCTTAAGCAAGCGTGTTTCATAGCAAGCAGCTTGACGTCAGCTAGCATTCATTTCTCTTCGCATTTAAGCAAATTCATTTAAAGTGCAAATTATTTATTGTGGCTTTATTAAGTTGTGACAATTTGTTTTATGTTCAACCTATTGCATTTCATGATATTCATTATAAAGCAACAACAACAACGGCAACAACAACATCAGAAGCAGCAGCAACTGCAGCAATATAAACACATTTTGCCTACGTTTATGCGGCTTAATTTGAATTTGCAGCGCTTAATGAACTTTTGCATGCAATAAAGTGAAATTTAATATAACTGCGTGGCTTTATAAGCGGCCTCTGGTGAGGCCTCTTCGTGGTCGGGATCCTAATTAGTTCCTTCCGCATAATTGTGCATGGAGCGAGCAATTTTCATATTCAGCTGCAGCAGCTAAATTAATTTATTGTTGTGACCCACAACACGTCGAGCTACAGCTCTTTGTTGGTGCGCTTGGCCTAGCATTTAGCCAAATCTGTGATGTCGTGTGACATGCTAAAAGTTTTCTCTTTCGTTCGCTTTTGTGCTTCCTCGAATCAATTGCAATCCATTAGTTACTCAATTAAAATTATTTGGCAAACTCTTCAAACCTTTTGCAAACTTTTAACACTCTGTGCTGTTATAAATCTCTATTTGCTGGCGACGACCAAAATATTTGAGGACACAGTGTCCTTCAGCAGCATCATCATTATCATTATCATCATCATCATCATCATCATCATCATCAAGTTGCAGTCGGTTGCTGGTTTAATTCCCTGGAAATCCAAGTTGAAAGTTGAAGGCAAATTAGCAACAGCGTCAAAATTGCGCCAGCGTGAAAATTAGAATTAAAAGCTGCAAAAGTTGCCAAGCAGCTAAACAACAAGAAGAAGCACAAAGTTTTCGCCTCAGCAACAGAATTAGCCAAAAATGGAATTACTGCTACTTACAAAGTGAGTGTGAGTGTGAGTGCGAGTGTGTGTGTGTGTGTGTGTGTATGGGTGGGTGAGTGTGTGCGAAAGTGCATTGCTCTTAATTTTATGCAAACATTTTTAAAGGAAATTTTTAGGAAGCTCAAGATTTTAATCTATATAGAAAAGAGCTCTAAGGCAAAAACTTAAAGCTGTTGAGCATTAAATTAAATCCTTGTAAAAGAATATGTTAAGTGATTAAAAATTGTATGATTGACTGCTTGTCTGACGGATTGGCCGACTAATTGGTTCACTAACTGACGAATTTATTGACTGAATGACAAACAAGCAGATTGACAGCTTTAACGGCCAAGGCTTGGCTGCTGAAATATATGTACACCGCTTAAATCTCACCTGAAAGAACAAAATATTTGTTAAATGTAAAAATTGCAACTGGGTCAACAGAGTATTTAAAAATTAATTTATATTTTATTTTTAATATACACAAATACTTATGTATTAAAGTCGAGTTTATATATTCTTATGGTAAAACCTACAAAATTTAATGTAATTTATTAATATTTATTCAGAGTTTATTTTCTAAAGACTTTTTGATGTTCTGTTTCGGAATCTGCAAAGCAGAATAACACAATTTACTGAATATGACCTTACATATCCCCTTCCTATTTTCATACTTTCTCAGAATGATATAATTAAGTTTCTGGCTGGAGCCTTAAAATTCGGAATATGTACTAGCGATAGAAACCTAAATCGAAAATATATATTTCACATATCTTTGAGCCCATGGGTGCGTGGCAAACCATCTAAGCAAAATCTAAGTCTTCTAAAGTCTCAGAGCTAGAAAGTCTTAAAGCTAGATAGAGTAATATTGATCTTCTCTTTTGGTGCAAAGTTAACGCCTCTCTCGGGGCGTGGCATATCGAAAATACCCTGTAATTTACACATTTTTTGAACTTAAATCACAAAATTTTACTGTAACTAGTTTTACAGTTAGAAACGCAAAATCTAACAACTAATTTACAGTTGACCTCGTTTATCATTCTTCAAAAAAATAAATGTTTAAAAATTAGGAGCTCTACAATGGGACGGTTAACTTATTGTCGACTCCTAACTGACTCCTTTGCCAACATAGATTCAATTGTTTTTGGACCGTGAATGAGTATTATGCAGTCGGCAGCGCCCGACCGCAATCATTTTATATATTTTAATATAAAAAGCAATTTTGAAAAGGACGAGTAATACTTTTAGATAAACACAAAGACTTAAACTATACGCCCCAAGAGGTTTGAGTTTCTGACAAAATATAGTTTGGTTTCGTCCTTGTCTACAGAATGTCAAATATCTTATATTATATATATATATATATATTATTCAGATTCTTTCAGCTAAGTTAAGCCAACTCAACGGCAGTTTTCACATAAATATCACTCTTGTGTTGTATTCCAATTACGGAGCAATTACAAAAACAAATAAGTAAACTATGTACCCGCATTTCACACCTGAGGCACACTTCAAATCGGCACCACAATGCAATTTCGAAGGACTCTCGAGCAGCTCTTCAATGAACTAAAGCCCAGCCGTCAAGCAATTTCTTGCGGTCGACCATGAAGCGAACTTAAGGAATCCCACTTGAACTTCAATTGCGAGTGGGAAACTGTGAAGTAAATCAGAGCCACAACCAAGCAGGGTGTGAGTGCATGTGTGCGTGTGTGTGTGAGTTAGCTGCTTTGGGTATTTTTGTTTTTGTTTTTTTGGAGTGTATTTCTTATATTTTATTACAACGTTTTATGAGAGAGCCAAGCGAAAATCTGTTGGAAGCGCAGCGCTGTGAAATTAATTAAAAACGCCCACATTTCAGCGATAAATCAGCGACGGATGCAGCGGGTGTGGGGGCGGGGGCGTGGACGGCAGCGGAAGCAGCGGGTGGGGAGGGATGGCAGCGGCCAGTGACGACGAAGACCGAGGGCAAGATTAAACGACAGCAGCAGGCAATGCCACACACACACACATACATGCTACACACTCACTCTCACACACACACTTTTGTTGAGCTCGTGCGGTGCCATAAGTCGCCCCTCGTTTGCCACGCCCCGACCCGTGAGGGGCCGTGTTTGCTTAAGAGCCACTAATAATCCATTGTTGGCTTTTGTCCTTGCCGCCTGTTGTTGCAGCTGCTGTCGCTGTCGAACCGCAGCAATCGAACGCAGTGCAACCAAAAGAAATTGCATGTTTAACAAGCAGCTTTAACAGCGTACCAAAAACAAGAACAACAACTACTACAACAACAACAACAACAACAACAGCAGCAGCAACAGCATAAGAGCCACATTGTGAAGAACTTTTGGAAAACAAAAGTTTGTTGTTTTTCATACACAGAACCCATTGAAGTTGGGTAGAAGAGGTATATGACTTTTGTGTCAATGTATGTGACACTTAGAGGAATCCAAGTGCATATCCAGAAATATACTTTTGATTAAGATTAAGCTGAAGCAATACAGCTATATATGTTTACTTGTCCAATAATTCCTGTGTATAAAATATGGAGAATTCTATCAAGCATAGCTCAAAGAGCATAAAAACTAAGTATATCCATTATATTTAGAAGGTTAGCTGTGGTAGTTGAGTGAGTGAGTTAAAGTGCTTAAACAATAGAGATAGAGAACTCTTTTGAAATATTAATCAATAATATATTTTCTGTACATATAGATAAATTATTACTTATTCCTAATGCTAACTTTTTATAACAAATCTGTTGTCAGCAACAGCTTAGGGTATCTTCAACTCGACTAACACTAGTCAGCAGCTACTCTGCATTGTTTTCTTTTTGCAAGTCGCAAACAGCTTTTATGTGTGTTCCACACGGTTTTCGAATGGCGTTGTGCCGTGCTCTTTCAGAGTCCCTTTGCTTGGAGCTTTTCGAGTGCATAAAATTTCAGATTTATTTATGTTTCAGTTGTGTTGTTGGGGGCCTCTGCCGTTGCCGCTCTTCTTGCATATGAAATGTGTTTTAAATTAAAAAATTTACTTGCAAAAAAAGTTCAATTTTTGGCGTTTATTTTGCTTCATTTATTTTTTTTTTTTCTTTGTTACTTGCTTGAAACAAAATTTATGCAGATACTCTTAATGCTGACAGCGTCAAAGTCGTCGGACAGCTGCGCAGCTTGTCCAGATCCTGGGCGGCAGCTCTCGTTTTGGCGCCAAGTGGCAATTTAGCCGGTTGGCCAGTTCTTCAATACTATCATAAATATTGTGCCGGCTTGTCTCTGAAATTGTCGACATTTTTATGAGCGATGTCCAGCGTGGACCGAGCCGAGCCGAACATTTTAAATGCCAAAAAGCAGCTTAAAAGCAGCTTCAACATTCGTTGCGAATCTGAATGCAAATGAAATTACAATTGGCTCAGAGCTATAGAGCAGCATTTTAAATGCTTGAAAAACAACCATAAATATTGAGCAGTGTACAATAAAAAGTTGAAAGTCTGATTGTTCATATGTTGAGTGACCAAATGCGAGTCATTGGAAAAGAAATTGCAATAAAAAAGGTTTCTGGTTTTATTTTGAAGAGTTCCATCAATGGCATCAAATTTGCTGCAAATAATCGATAAGTTTCATACTTCAGTTATTAAATCCTATTTCTCGCCACATTAGAGCTAGAGTCGCCAAGTTTTGATTTCAGTTGTAGTCAAACAATTTTATATTTACAACTCAACTGAAAATATAGTCAATATGGGTTTGAGCTTGCATTGTTTGTGATATGCGAGGTATATGGAATTCCAATGTTGAAACTTTTATTCTATTTACAAATTCTCTGAAGTTTTGACAATATGGACGGCAAGTTTCACTAATGCATAATGCATAGTAAAACCAGTGATAAAATACTTTGCAGCAGTTGAAATAAATTCAAGAAACTTGTCGTCAAGAATAGAAACACACACACAATTGACCACGCTGAAGGAAAGATTCTTAGTACGAATCATATCTTAAACTTAATTCTAGTTTAGAGTGAAAAAAATCAATTTCCAAACAATCAGCCAAGCATAAAAATTTGACAATTAGATTACTTTGAACACATTCTTAGCATAGATCAAAAATTAAATATCAATGCATACCACGAGTGTGGCAAATCGAAGGAATCGCTAAATTTTGTAAATATATTCACAACACATCTTTGAATTATATGATTCTCCTCTTGTAGCTTTGACTTGCCAAGAACAATTTGAGTTTTACACTTTTAACATATTTAACACTACAACATTCGAACTAATTTATATTGACATTCCACTATTCGAAACCTTTCAGTTTCAATAAAATATTCATTTGAACTCACATAATTCATAGAATTTACTCCATCTATTTATTTTCATTTAGCATCAGATCCCTAATAGAACTCCAATATCTTTCCCAGTATTGTATCTACTATTTTAAACACACATATTTCTCATTCTTAGCACCTTCATTCCGAGTTATGTGGAAAGCAGCCGCATTACTTGCATTTCCACATGCCGCCATGTGAAGCCGTCGGGTTCCAATGATTTATTTAAACACATATCTCAGTAACGTTAGCACCCACACAAGCGGCGCTTGACTGTGATTATGTAATGAAAATGAAACGAGCTTTTGATATACGATCGATATGCATTTTAAATGTTGTGTTAAATGGCGTATTTAGCTCGGGCAGAGCTAAAAATTATGGGACAACTCCATTTGAAACGGCGCAGGAGGTCGGCGGCAACGATAAATATCCAAGTGTAAATGGATACGAGCCGGCATGAGGCACAGCACCAAAGCACCAAAGCAATGAACTAATAAAGGACAGCCATGACAACAACAACGCAGACGCTTTATTAGCTGCTGCTGTTGTTGTTGTTGCTGTTGTTGTTGTTGGTCATGGCATTATGTCCGTAAACGCTCGCTGCAAATGCGTTGCCATAAATTTCAAGCTTTAGACTCGCTGCGAACACCAACAATGTCTATGAAGACGTCGACGGCGCCTGCTAATGAAGATCAACGATTGGCGGACGACGAAGACATCGCTGAGATTCCAGACAGTAAGAAGTGCAAGGCGCGGCGCGTTTCACCTTTTCCGGTCTCGGCCGGTGGGTGGGCCGCATTTCTATGCGTTGCGCGCAAATAATTCATAAATTTCATTCAATTTTATTAAACGCAAGATATACGACCTCGCTACTGTCGCCAGTCTGGGCCTAAACGAACGGAACGTTCCGGAAATCCGCTCATTACGCAAGGCTTGTAATTAATCTGCAAAAGGCAAAAAACAAGAAGAAAAAATAAATGCGAAAAAAAGCTTAAAGAAAACTTTTGAACCCGACTTTATGTCGGGGTCGCGCACCTGTTACGCATTGGATTTGGGATGCGCATCCGCTTGCAAAAGGGTTTCTCGATTTGTGTGTAAATATTTGCAAATGAGTTTGAAATTAAGCCGGTTGTTTTATTTATGGCATGGGCATGGGCAGCAGCCCAGCCCTGCCCTGCCCAGCTTACGCCTAAGACGTGGACTTAGGCTACGAGGTCGCACATTGGTTCAAGACAACTCAAAGCTATCATGCAATATGAAATATTGATTCGAAAATGTTGACACTAGTAATAATTATTGTAGTTTATAGTTTTCCTATCGGTTCGGTAGACGTACAAAAGGTTATAAACTAACTTTGGAAGATTCTTTGAAATTTTATTTTGAATTTTATTTTTGTTTTATCAAAATCTTTATACAATTCGCATTAGCTTTTACTTGCACCTTCAAACTATAATAAATATAAGTTATAAAATGAACTTGCAATAACTGAAAGAAAAATTTTCAACTTGAGCATATTTTATCTGGTGCGCACTCGCATTGGAACCAATGTGCTCTATTTATGTAGAACGATGAGATAGACAAGGCAACTGCATGCCCACAGATTGAATGGTCAGGCCGGGGCAAAAAAAAATAAGAAATATATACATAAATTATTATAATTCTGTTAGTTTTTTATGGCCAGCGTGTTGCGCTCGTGTCAGCTCAGAGAGCGGATCTTGGCTGCCATTCCTCATAGTCGCCGAGCTGGTGGCCAGTATCAGCAGCAGCAACAGCAATAGTAGCAACAGCACCAGCTGCGTCTTTCCCTGTGCCAGTGTTCGCCTACTCCTTCATTTGCTTCACTCTAAGCTGGGCGGGCGACACTTGACTGACGCTTCGCTGGCGCCATCTAGCGGCTGTCGGCTGCGCGTGCATAACTTGCGTTTCATTATAATGAGATTATCCTTTTTGCTTGTAACTGTAACTGTGTGTTATTGTGTATGGATTTACGTGTGTATGTCTGTGTGTGTGTGTGTGAGTGTGTGTGTTTGTGTCTGGCACATTTTCATTCTCAGCCAGGCTCTGAACTGCAACAGCTGTTTGTGTTTTCTTATTTAAATTATTTCTCCCTTTTGACGTGTTGTTATTTTTTTCATTCCATTCTCGTCTTGTGCTGTTTTGCCATTAGCTGTTGGGATTTAGGTTTGTCTTTATTTTACTTGAGCAAATAGCTTAAAAAAAGACGACAACAAAAACAAAGTCAGCTAAAACATTTTACTCTTCGATAATGCAAACACTTCGAACCTGATTGGGCTTAGCTGAGTTCTGTTTAACTAAGATCGAGATGGAATTAAATGATTACATTTTTTTTTTTGTTTTAAATGTGAACTTTTTCATACACTGGCTGAAAAAGTTTACAGAGCTTAAACATTAAAATTGGTTTTGTGCAATGTTCGCCCGCCTGTTCAGTTTTACTGTGTAAAATTGGATGATTTCTTCGCTAGAGAGACTTAAAACTTGATACTTGTTGGCAAACTCGCCTTATAAAATGCTTATTAGCAGGCTGTAAGTGGCAAATCGGGAAAAACAATATGCTTGGAAACATAAATGTTGTTATTTAAGGTATTATTAAAGTCAAAGAATTGGCAAGTAAATAACTGTTGACCTCTTCTACAGCTCATGCTTTTAACATTGTAACAAAATTAATTAAAAAAAACTCTGTTAATCTTAACATTCATTTCAAATTGTTTTCAAAGTATTGTTTTAGCGCACTAAGTGCTCTGTCATGCTACTATTTTTATGAACACAGCTGTATATCCACAGCTACTGGGCTGTGCGTAGCAAATCGTAGCTACTATATACACCAAACCATCGATGACTATAAGTCATAATATATTATGTATAAAATGTAAGTTGAATTTATATTAGTTGTAGAAAACTTTGATTTGCTTTTATTAGTTTCCAACTTAAGACTAAAACTTGAAAATCTAAGCTAGCTCAAAAATAAGAAGTAGACGTTGCGTCGATTGCTCCAGAGTCGCCTAACTTTACCACTTCTTATATAAAAAGCTCTATAATATCCTGATCCATATCTTTCTCCATACCATCTTATCAATTAATCTTTCTCTCTTAGCTTTGGAGTGTCTTGACACAGCTCTTGTGCAATCAATAACTTATATATTGGAAATATTACTTTAAGTAATGAAAATAATAATAATATATAATATTCATATTCATAGTTATAATTCAATAAAATATCAACACAAATGGAAAATTATGCGGACTTTGGGGGAAAATTTTGCAGATGGATCGCATCGCCACAAATAGATCAATAAATAATATGTAGTTCGACTATAGGGGCAAAGAAAATTGGAAAGCTAAGATTTTGTAGTTGTATTATGAATTCATTTCAAATCAACAGCAACGTTCTAACTAGTTTATATTACCATTTTTCTTGATAGTTTTGCCCTTTCTGTGTAACATGTCAAAGTGTCTTGTGATCTACAGCAGCGTTCATAATGTGAAAAAGGTGTACAAATTATGCAAAAATGTGTAAAACATGAAGATAAATATGTAATGACACATGTTGATTTTTGTATCGTTTGCTCGTTTGGTAAACTGTTTAGGCTTAACGCATTGGAAATTGATTGGAACAGGGCAAGGCCAAGCCCAGGCTTGGCAGCCAATTAGAGCCGAACAACAAGAGTCACAATGGTAACACACTCGAATCGTGTAATGTGGCTCATTACATCATTTTATACAAATAGTGTGGCTTAAGTCACAGATCGTGTATCTTGACAACTTAAGGTGTGAGCGCAATTCAAGGCAATAAATATGTCAGATGCCCGTAGCCCGCGGCCCGCAGATGAAAGCTAAATGCAGATCGCTTACATTGTATCTGAAAAATTGATAAATACGCAAAATTTTATTCAGAAGTTGAAATGAAATGAAAGCGGAAGGAGTCAAGCAGTTGAGCGCCGGTTTGGCTGTGGATCGAAATTAAGCACATCGAAGGTGAGAATCTTGTAGAACGACACCGACCAGCCAGGATCATTAAGGCGCGAGAGCACGCGTCCTATCATCATATTTTGTGATGTTGCCGATGCTGGCTGGTGGGCATGGTGATTGCCGTCGTCGTCGTTGGAGGAGGCACTTGCCGGATTCCTGGACGCTTCCTCCTTGCGTCTCCACTCAGCTGTGTAGTCACGACGAAACCGTATAAAAATCTCAGCAAATACAATCCGATGTGGCACCGAGACAACATCTGACGGCGTCTTCAATTCGTTGTCCATACGACGCAGAATATCATTGATTTCCACCAGTTCGGTGGGCGAGTCGAAATCCTTCGTATTCCGTAGACCGACAAACAACATATCGATAAAAGCATACTTTCGTCCATAGTTTTGACGTGTGGCTACCTTCATGGGTATGGCGCGACGCAGATGCTCATTCTCGAATCGTACCAGCTGCAATCGCGAATCGTTGCGAGATAGTAGCATGTCTCGTGTGATCTGCTGGAAGCCCACGGGCGTTGTGAATTCACTAATCTTCTCGGCGCTTTGCTGCCGTATGATGTCCGTCATCACGATGGCCGCCTGCTTGGAGCCCTCAACGAATTCGCTCTCATTGAAGCCATAGTCCCAAAGCCATTTGAGCTTCCACATATTGAACTTGGTAATCAGATATTTCCATGGATTGTGCAAATATACCAGCTTTGGTATAATCTTGCGACGCTGTTCGTTGACGGCATTTTGGCGTTTCCATTTGCTGCCGTGCACCTGGCGGCTGCTCAAAGGTGACTGTGTTGGCCGTAAGTTCATGGGATGGGCCCGACATGATAGGCAGCCGATGCAGCCACTTAGGCTGAATGTTCGCTGTACACCATTGTTAAGAAGAAAATTAATTAGCATCTCGACTTCAGGTGTAAAGTGCTTTGCATTTTTTCTGCAATCTGTTTAACCAAAATTCGTTTTATATTTTTAACCAATTTATTTAAAAGATGCCTTTAAACTAACGAATTTTGACAAACAATTCGAATTTTTTTCTTTTTTTTTTTTTGAAGAAAACATGAGAGAGAGAGAGAGATAGAGAGAGAGGGAGAGAGTGACTTAGAGCGAGTGAGCCAAGATTCCCCAAGTGAATGTGTTACGTTAAGATCGTAAACATTATTCGGGCGATACATAAATTATATTCGACTTGGGTCGACTGCGTGAGTGTCTGAGTATCTGAGTATCTGAGTATCTGAGCGCTGCGTGGGCCAACAAGTGCTACGGGCTGACTCTTTTCCGGACTCCGATCACACACGCAAACGACATTAAAATGAGCGTAGAAATGATAAGTAAAAGAAATGAAAAGCCTTAAATGCAATTGTTGCGCTTTGGAGATGTGTATTTAAATGGCGCGGCAAATTTAATTATGTGTAAGAAATTTAATGGAAAATTAAAGAGAAGCTGGTCAAAGCTTGCCAGCTAGCGACACACACAAAGAGAAATGTTCGTAAAGCTTGGGGATATGTTCGTCGAGTCAGATACATATGGTATAGATTTTGTCATTTCAATATAGAAGTATATATAATTTAGAAATGTATAACTTTAATTTTTTGATTGCCTTTACATACTTCATAGAAGCAATTTCAATCTGTTCAGCAGTTACCTAATCCTAGGTCTAAGTGCTCCCAAGACCAAGCTACATAGCTTCACTGTAAAATATGGACTTCATAAATGTCATTGATCCAAGTCCAAGTGCCCTCAAGTGTAATCTTAATAGTTTCACTTACTTTACTTTATTTATAATCTGAGTAATCAGGCCCTCGCATCAAATTCTTTCAAGATAACTCTAACATATATTAATATATTACATCTAAGCTTTTAGTCTACTAACATTTCATACCTGGTCAAATACTTTACATTACGGAAACGTATATTACATACATTTTTTTCCTATTTATTTTTTCCAACAACAAGTTGAGCTAACATTAGTTTATCAGTTCCCAGCTACGTTGACTGGTTGACACAAAATGCGTGGTCGTCATCAACGACGTCACATGACGGGGCAAGAAAGAGAAAAAGTTTCAGAGCGCTGCAGCGATAAGCATCTTTTATGAACCGCCGTGTTGCAGCCAAACACAATGGCAACAACTAACAGATACTTATTTGAGCGTTATACACAGTTGCGAGAGATTCAAATTGATATTCGAATGAAAATAAGTAATTCATTTCGCTGCGGTTGGCAGGCCAGCATCGGGCATCGGGCATCGGGCATCGTTTATCTTGTTGCTCATTAAATCATTCAACTGTCAATCAATTTCCCCCTCGCGCGACGCATTCGTCTCGCATTCGTTGTGCCACTCATGAGCTGCATCTATGATTTGAGTCGAGTCAAGTTGAGTGTGGAGTGGAGTGGATAGAAGTTGCGTCGGGTCCGGCCTTTGGCTACAGACAGTCGTCAATTGTCTTCGGCACATAGCCAAAGGAAATATCTATCGTTTTTTTTTTCAAATCGTCGTCTAGCGGTTGCTGTCCAACATAATTACTCGCATCTACTGTTCAAAACTGCACGCACTTCATTCTTTTCACCAGATACAACAATGGATATAGCAGTAAATTGATTCCTATATCAACTGAAACTGTTCAGCTTTTTGTAGTTTGTTGTTTGGCAGTTGTAGCATGCATGTCTAACATGATCTCATGTATAAATTACTATAAATGAGTAGAGCTGACTCAAACTTTCTTCCATAGAATCTAAGCAAGTGCAAATTCCGATAAATATTCCTTTGTAATTATTGCTATACGATATAGAGCAGACAATGCGAGCGACTTGAAGTATTTATGAATATGTATTTGGATCTCTTATGCTCTGGTTCTGCATAACTCCACAAGACAGTTTGGGTTTGATTGTCGCACTTTGTTTTGTTTTTTTTTTTGCGCTCTGATCGAGTTTTAAGTTTCAAATATGGAAGTTGACATGTATGCCGGCATTCAATGGATTTCCCTCCCAAGTTGCGCTTAGCATAAGTATCTGTAGATTTCCATATCTAAAGCTGAGTCTGAGCATGAGTATCTCGTCGCTCGTATCTCGTATCTCGAATATTGTATCTCGTGACATGGGCATGCCAAAATGCTCTCGTACCTGTCAGGCGATTCAGGTTAAATCAATCAAACGAGAGTTGGAAAAACGAAACCTGTCAACACGGTTCATTGTTTGCATGCGCCGCGTTTAATGAAGGAACCCGCCCCGAAACAAAACAAAAACCCAAACAAAACCGTACGAATCGTAAGCGAGACCAGCTAGATGAGGGTCTGGTATGGGGAGGCGGCACTATAGATAGATTTATGCGCGTATCTCACAGATACACACACACACACATGACTTGCTGCATTTGCCATTCGTGCAGTTATTTGCATTTTTAGTTATTTCCATCTGGTGAACTATTGTCTGGTTCATACGGGTGGTCATTTAGCATATTTTGATATTGAGATTTATTGACAAGATAGAAACGTGTGCGACGTGCCTCTGCTATGGTAGTAGTTGTTGCTGTTGCAGCTTTGTCGGTTAGGGCCGGAAACGTTATGGAAACGCATATTATGTCAAATGTTATTTAGAGTTAAATTAATTGAGTTTTGATGCCGATTTCAGATCAAATTACAAGCGAGACCTGCAAATGGTTGGAAGAAAGAGGCGCCCACTTAAACAAGTTGACCGCAGAAATTATGAGCCACACTGCGTGCCACAGTCGAACAATGCCACAAATGGAAATCTATCCGAGCATCTGAGTTTCCATGGAAACCCTGCAAAGCGCGGAATGTGGTCGTGCCATTGAAATGCGATACGCAAGGCGAGGGACTTAATGAAAGAGTTGCTGAGCTTCTAGAGGCGCGGGGATCAATGCGATATGCAAACCAAGGCTACTAAACGACAGAGTTGCGGGGATCATACCGAGGTGATCACCGGGCAGACGCAAATTGAGGAATTGCTCACGGCTGGCCAACTACTAGGGTTTCAGTAGTTGTCAGCAGTTGTCAGTCAATGCTGTGGTGCGGCTCTTGGCGGGTGCTCAATTTGTCTGGCAAATTGATCGTCACTCGGCAAAAAAAAAACTGATGCCTGCATTTGCGGAAGCAAGCAGGTTCAACTAAGTCGCCTCAAATCCGGTCGCTCAAATTGCAGACTTGGTCAAATGCAACTTGGGTAATTGAATACTCTCACGCATGAGCTGATCCTGACGATGCGATTGGTATTCGGCGGCGTTGGCGTTGAGTCATTTAAAATTCTTAACCGCGCTTTGGCTGCCAAACTGTCAGTGCGACACCTAGTGGGCAACACCTGCAACTGTCAGTGCCACACCACGTGATGTGCCTACTTTATGGCCACTTAAGTCCAGCCACTGACATTTGGACGTTCGGTGTCCACAGAGCTTCCAAGAAAATCGCCTAGGTGCGACAGCAGCATAACCGAATCCGCGCCCCTGGCCACACAGCTACCATGCACTCATCCATTCGTAACTGGGCGCAAAACCTAATTTATGGTTTCAAATCGTATGCACTCTCTGAGGGTATAGCGACCATAATGTGGCATTCGGATTAGTTTCACATAAAGTAGCTTGAAATATGTGTGCTCAAAGCATCTGGCTCTCTTTTTCAATCTATATCTATATCTATATCTATAGCTATATCTATATCTATATCTATATCTATATCTATATCTATATCTATATCTATATCTATATCTATATCTATATCTATATCTATATCTATATCTATATCTATATCTATATCTATATCTATATCTATATCTATATCTATATCTATATCTATATCTATATCTATATCTATATCTATATCTATATCTATATCTATATCTATATCTATATCTATATCTATATCTATATCTATATCTATCTCTATATCTATATCTATATCTATATCTATATCTATATCTATATCTATATCTATATCTATATCTATATCTATATCTATATCTATATCCATATCTATATCTATATCTATATCTATATCTATATCTATATCTATATCTATATCTATATCTATATCTATATCTATATCTATATCTATATCTATATCTATATCTATATCTATATCTATATCTATATCTATATCTATATCTATATCTATATCTATATCTATATCTATATCTATATCTATATCTATATCTATATCTATATCTATATCTATATCTATATCTATATCTATATCTATATCTATATCTATATCTATATCTATATCTATATCTATATCTATATCTATATCTATATCTATATCTATATCTATATCTATATCTATATCTATATCTATATCTATATCTATATCTATATCTATATCTATATCTATATCTATATCTATATCTATATCTATATCTATATCTATATCTATATCTATATCTATATCTATATCTATATCTATATCTATATCTATATCTATATCTATATCTATATCTATATCTACCTTTTTAGTTAGAGAATCCCTGATTCGTTTCATCTAATATTTTATATTTTCTTGACCGTTTTTTCAATGCGGTTTGTGTGCTTGCGTCAGCGCGAAGTGCCACCCAAAGAAATGTGGAGAGTAGCTGTCAGGTCGGTTGCTTACGCGGCCATAATGCAAATGTGATCGAGTTTGGCTCGACTCGCCAACATCCATCAGCTGAGCTAGTTCTCTCGGCTGGGTTAACCAAATGCATCAGCTCGCTCGTATCTACTGCATTACCCAGTAACCCAGATACAATAACTCAGACATCAAAAGCCATGAGCCAAAGCTAAGTTCAGCCGAGTGCGCGATTTAGGTTGGATTTTTTCACGTGTGCCACGTGTGCAGTTGCACAGACACACACACACACACACACACACACTGCTTAGTTCTCGCTATCAACCTGATACCAAAGGGCAAAAAGAAAAACAAGAAAATGAAAGCTGGAGGATGCAAACAAACCCAGCAACTGCCAGAGCTGACAGTAGCCAAAAAATATGTCATAAAAAGATATGGTCTGCGTCAATATTGACACAAGCGCTGAGTGTAACTGAGGTGGGCGGGCAGGCTGCTGCGTACCTGTGTGTGTGGCTTGGAGGTGGCAATGTTGTAGTCGTCATCATCTCTGTAATTTTCATTGTGTTGTGGTAAATGCCGCAGGCCAAGCAACGTGCCACACTTTTGTTTGTCAGCACCAATTACTGCACCGTGGCATGCAGAAAATAAATTAAAGTCAAACTAAAATGCTTTAAGGCTTCGCTTAGCTCTAAGTCTATATGTAGCTTACTGCACTTCAGAGTTAACATTTAACTTAAATAAGTACTTCATTAATTTTAGCTATTTTCATTTTAATTTTTAGTTCGATGCATTTTCAGCTAATGTTTGCATGCATAACTCCTATGCCGGCTCCCCTTTTTATGGCTCCTTTGACATTTGGCACTCAGCGCTAACGTATCCAATGCTTCCCCAGTTTCATTTCGAAACACTGGCTTAGAGGTTAACCAAGTTAAATTGTGCTATTTATATACCACGAAAATAACCCAAATTCTTTTATCGCTGGATAAATATTTATGTTCCCAACGGTACCGCAACTAACCCCAAAAATTCGATACGCTCATAAACAATGAGGGGAGAGCTGACTGCCAACAGCAAACAGCCAACAGCCAACAGCAAGAAGCGAAAAGCTTTCGCCTCCCGCCGCCAACTTAAAACATTTGCCACTGTCCACTGTGCATTACAGAATTGTCTCTCGTGTGTGGAAGGGCATCTAAATTTTGGGGTTGGCTGAAAGATGTTCGGGTAAATTGTCAGGCGGGGTAGCGCAGATGTGGCCTAGAACCAAATTATTATATGCTAACTGAGTCAGTGCTTATATTAAAGCCCCTCAGTCCAGTTGCTGAATTATTCAGAATATACTCGTAAAATGACTGCACACACGTGTATCAAAACTTTTCATATAGGCTGCAGGTGGAGTGGGCTGGAGCTGGCATATAGTTGTATATATATATATGTATAACATATATGTATGTATATATATATATATATATATAAATGTGCTTGTATATTTGTGACAATCTGTTGTAATTGCGCTAATTGCAATTTATTATTCAGAGTCTCACTTGTTTTGTGCTCATCATCATTATCGTCAACACAATCATTACGCTGTGGACGATGATGAGCCGAGAGTGTTGGCACCGAAACCTGACAAAATATTGTGCAAAATATCCGCAGGATATGTGCTTGTTGATTTCGCTTGAGACTTTGACATTTTATATGCTGCACAGACAGTGCCGAGAAGGCAGGGGAGGGATTATAGGATGAGTGTGTGTGTGTGTCTGTGTGTGTTCAACATGTGTGTGTAACATGACTAAATACATAAACAAATATTCAGCTACCCAGAAACGTTGCAGATACAGATACTGTCACAGCTACAGCTACAGATACAGATACTTATTAATAATAATGAAACCACGCATTTATTATGTCTGTTTGTTCGCGCTGCTTGTTTATTTATTTTGTATTGTATTTACACTCACATATCTCTATAGATATACATATATATATAAATAGGTTTGGGTAAATTCATAAAAAATCCCTGTTAGACTTTATAGTATGGGCCAATATACATATGTTGTATTAAATTTCATAGAGAGCAAGACTCGCATTGCAAGTGCCGTCTCGAATTGCTGTCGTTATTCAATCACTTAAATGAAGTGCGGCATTCCGCATTAAATATGAAAATTATAATGCAAAATTTTAATTTGATTAAGTGGTCTGTATATTTCTTTTGTGCGCCAGTCAGTCAGTCTATCGCTCTGGTCTCTGATCTCGGCTGCGAATTCAGCATTTGCAATTCAATTTCCATAAGAGCTGGCAACGATTATGGCTCGTGTCATTATGATTGTCGTTTAACGCGATACATAATGGTATTTAATTTCGAATTAAGCAGCAATAAGTGTGCGCATAAACTTTTTTTCAAAATCACTCAATCGATGAGCAGAAGAGAAGAGTATATTGAATTCTGCATAACAAATATTAACAGCATTAGCCAGCTGTGCTAATGATACCGAAACAGAAAAGTAAAGTCTTTACCATAAGCACTTTTAACTCTGACAAAAACTTTTCCGTACAGGTGTAACAGGTTTCTTTGTCAACTCTTAGCAAACGCTTGACCCAATTAGCATTTGCTTGCAAAATTTAACCCCGTACATAAAAACACATAATATAAACACACACACACACACACACACACAGCTACATAAATTTGGAAGCTTTTTGTACCAATCTCAGCAAAACTTGCAACAAAAAGAAGCACCAAGAGATAAAAAGTGTGTGTGAGAGGGAGAGAGATAAAATGGCAGAGCTGCGTGAATAAGGGCTAAATAGTTGTTACACTAACTTAACCTCATTTAAATATTTTGCTGCTGTTGCGGTTGTTGTTATTGTTCTTGCTGGTGCTCGGCATCATCTTGTTATTTTTGGGCTCCCCTGCTCATCCCCGTTCAGGTGCATCAGCACACATTTTGCTGCTTCTTAATGCCAGCACACTCGCATAAAGTAGCACACGACGCGGAGAGTAAGGAAAAGCGTGCGCCTGTGTTGCATTTTGTATTCAAGTACAACGAAAATTGTTGTAAATTAGTAAAAATGTAAACACACACTCATACATACATACATACATACACATACAGTAGCCATAAAACGGTGTGCGATGAGCAGCGAGGTCTGGCAAGATGGACCTGGGAAGGTTAAGGTGGCCGCTGCTTGTTTGGGGCACACGGCGGGGCCCGTGGACCGCGGTGCCCCTTAAGTGCCCGGAGTGAAGTAGCTGCTGAAGCGCAGCGTCTTCAGGGCTACCAACCTACGCAATTAAGTGACGACGATAGCAAAATAAGAACCTGCCGTCAAGTGAAAGGCCTCATTCTATATACATACATAAATACCGAGTCGCCTTGCCTCCAACTCCTATAGACTCTTTCACTCTTTCTTTCATGCTCTCGCTGGCTGCGCGCAGTTAACCTTTTTTGTTTGCATTAAAGTCGCAACAGAAGCAGCTGCCCAAGTCGCAACGCCTTGCCGCGTCTCTCCCACCACTCGCAGCACTTGAACGGTTGCTTTAGCTTTGAAAAGGCTTTCGGTAACATTGTTTCCGACAGAATTTGGTCTTTTGAATACCCTAACAACGGCTATTTCTGAGGTGCTTCGAACTGTTCGCTAAGTTCCCTATGTTGGACTGTAGAAAATAATATATATATATCGCTTAATGTAACTTAAGTGACATATTAAAATAGCAACTGAACAGACTTAAGAAATTTAAATTAATTATTATAAAATGAGATATATTTAATATACTTATATTATTTGTTAACAAATAACTATAATATTTGGAATATTTTTTCAACTTTTAAACAAAGTTTTAGGGTAAACACAATTAAATCTAAATATATGAATACATATTGTATAAGGCATACAGGTATCTTATAGGCAATAAATTGAACAATAGTTCTTGAGATAATCATATTATCTTTCTTCAACTTTACGTATGTCTTAAAACTGTTAGATATGTCTAGCTGATGCCATATATACCGTACAAAAAAAAAAGTATAAAATATAATAAGAAACTTGTTAACATTTAAAAACTGCTTTATATAACAACAAAATAAAATAAGTAAATAAAACCAAAATATACATATATAAAATCTCATTTAAATTGTTTTCTATTTTATATATAGACATATGTTCACATAAATATATTTTTATATTCAACATACTTGAACTTCATTTGTTTTCTAATGCCCATAACGACTTTCTTCTCAAAATGGAACTCGACAAGAGCATTGCGTCTTCGACTAGCTACGAGTTGTTGCTATTGCTCTCTTTCTTGTTAGCTACAGCATGTTTGCATTTACCTTGGATGCTTACTCCACAAGTGGGTTGTCAAGCGCTCTGCCGGATTTCAAGCACTCCGTTGTTGTCAAGAGAAGTTGTAAAATGCGTTTCATACTCGCAGTGACAACAATAACAGCAACAACAACAGCAGCAACAACAACTACACGACAACAATACAAATTGTAGATGCAAGTGGATTTGTTAAGTAAGAAAAGCTGCGCACAAGGCAAAATATTTTGTTTACCTTTATTTGATTATTTATTTAAATTTACAAACGTGAGCTTAGTGAATATATATATATATATATATATATATATAAATATATATATAAACGTATATATAGAAAAGTAATGCAGCTGCTTTGAGTTATTTCGTCATTTGAACAATATAAATACATTTTTATGCCAAATGAAAACAACTCAAGTACTCCCATAGCTCCAGTAGTAGTAGAATTTGTAATATGCTTGAGAATTTCGTATTGACATCCAATTGAAATTCATTGTAAATCTATTATATATCTTTCTGCTTAAAGCTTACTTCCAATTTGATCTTTGATATAGACATATAAAAGGTATAAAAGTAGGTATAAATTTACTTTTTATATATATATTATATTTTCTTCAAGCAGAAAGCTTGGCTTATGCCCTGAATGAATATTCTTCTGGTAGAAAATGTTTTGATGAACCTAATTAAATATTATAATAGTTGTAGCCTTTGTTACAGTTACTTGCAGTAGGCTAAATGCTTTCATTGTTATATCTCAGTGCTCTAATCCTCTGAGTTTTATGTATAAATTATGCTTAGCTCTTAATAATGACGCATCATACGATCTTATCCCTATATAGACACATTTCACATAGATTTCAGGTCGTTTCAGGCGGCTTAGTGTAACTGCAGCATAAGATGGTCCATTCAGTGAGCCAAACTGTAGTGTTATTTTATCTGCTTTTATTTGTTAAACTTTATGATATTTTCGATGTAATCCCACTGGCAGACAATTGGACTTCTGGAAATCGGAGCTAAGTCGTTTTATGCGCTACGCTTTTGTCGGCTAATACAGCCGAATAACCTGACCCAGGCTGGAAAACGAAAGTGTCTGTCTGACTGTTACTTTTATCTGCCCGATAAGCTGCAGCATCCGCGGGTTTTGATGTACATGTGTATATAAAGATGTATGTCTCTAAGGTGAAGCTGTGCAAATTGCGTGGTCGATTTATGAGCGTATTTATGGCTGATCTTTACATAAGACAGAAACTTCATAACAATGCGTGGCGACAGCTCATAAACACCCACCCAACACCAGCTTTTCGATTGAGGTGTCAAACTGTGCATTTAGATTTGGTAATATTATCAGATAACATTTTTGATGACTCTGTTTTAGGCTCGATGCCGTAAATGGTGTTAAAAATGGCAATGATTGATGTTTATGTTGATAGCAAACAAGTTTACATTATTGGGCTTAAAGTTCAGGCCTGATCTGAGCTGAAGTTATCTCAATAATAGAGCATGCTTTGCTTTTGATTATTCTGCATGATACCGCCAACCAATCGCCATAAAAACTGTCGAATTTATGCGATTTTAATTTTCGTTTTTTTCTTTCTGTTTTTTTTTTTGTGCACATTTTCGAATTTGGTCATAAAAGTGTGTGCGTCCACCTACTGGACAGGTCGACCATAAAATGTTAAGAAGCCAAATAAATATTTCAAATAGCTATAAATATACGTTCGCATATAGAAACGTGGCCAAGGACTGGCCAATCTTTTAATTAAGGCCATAAAACGGAAATCGACCACGTAACCTAAGGAAAACATCAACTTTACATTAAATCCACTTAATGTTCGAACAAAGTGCCATGAATGTCTTCTTTATCGCCACGTGCTCAGGCCGAGGGACTTCAAAAGATCCAGGTCCTCGTCCGCAGTGGGCAGCGCCCGCCTAGCAGAGTGGGAGAGGGACATACACGCATAGTAAACTGTTCTAATTCAAAAGTGTTGCCAGCCAACTGAGCAGCGCTCACCTGCCACTTATACCTTCACCTACCACCTGCCACCTGGGCCGTGTCGCGTTGTCCCCCATATTTGATTTTTATTAGCCGTCTGGACAGCGCAACGCATCGCCTTTGGCGCTTGCTCTTTGCCAGGCTGGCAGGCAGCAGCAGCAGGCCCAACTCATCGGCCATCCGGCCATGGGCCATGCTGGACACGGCCTTGTTTCATGCTGAGCTAAGTACGTATAAATTAAATATCTCGTACATTAACGCTCGAGTGTTTATTTTTGCTTAGGGCCGAAGCTCAAAACGTTTCGCAAGTAGAAAACTCATTAAATTAGCAAATGCCGATTTTAATGTCCTCGGCCAAGAATATTCGAGCGCACAGAAATCATGAATCATTCAGAGTCGCCAACTCTCCACTTCCACTTTTACTTAAACCAAATAGATTCCAGCTCGCATGATTGTCATTTTATTTATTTCACATTTGTGTCAATGGCTAATCGAAAAGTTGTTGGTCACGCACTCTACGTACAGAGTCCTTGTGAATGTGAGTGCAATTTGGCATCGATTACACAGATATGATATGAAATATATATAAATGTTTTCAATGTTAGGTAATAATGGGTATTCGATGATTTATTGGTTTTAAATTGAGCATAATAAAAAGATAAAATTTATGAGCAAAATTTATAGTTGAAATCAATCTTGTCCTGAAAACTTAAAATGTTCTTTAATATTAACATAAGTAAAACTTCATATTATAAGTTCGATTGCTATATCTATTTCATAAATGAATCTTAATTGTAATAATAAGAATGATATTCTGTGTAAATCAGCGTTAAGCAGTTCCGTCTAGTCTCTGCAGCATTGTTAGCCTTTTACCCTTTTTCATTCACTTTTCTTGCTTATCCAATTCCATTAGCAGCAGAGCATTTACAATTCGTTGCGACGTCTAAAAATTCTGTTTGGTTTCACACAGCGGGCACTTCCTTACAGCCTCAGCTTCCGCCTCTGGCATTCAGCGTTGCCTACCTGATGTGGTGGTCAGCGTTTCATCGTGACCCAATGACACTTTGATTAATTGAAAACTGTCAAATTGCAAGTCAAATGTTGGCCCCTTTGCCCGCCTGCTGTGTGGTTTTCCTAATTGAATTAACTCATTAGCAGTAAATATCTGTATGTCCATCTAAGAGCGAGTACCTATGCATCTGTATCTGCATCTGCATCTGCAGCTGGGCCTCGCTTACCGGCCTGTCATACAAATATTTCGAGAATTTTTCATGTACATGTGTACATGTGAGTGTGTGTGTGTGTGTGTGTGATTGTGTGTGTAAACATTTTGGGCAAATGTCATTTGCTTAACACAAAATTTGCTCGTCTGGGATTTATTAATGACATTTGAAATCAAGGCTAACATTCATTTCATTTATTTGGCCAGTACGAAAGTCAGTCTCCCTCTCTATCCATCTCACTCTCTATCCATCTCTCTCTATCTTATCTCTCAGCTTAGCTGAGTACGGCCTTGTTTTAAGTGCTTTCTAATTTTAAGTGGCAATAATTTGTGCATTTCATGTCTTGTGACAGCTACAGATTGAATATCTTTGCTTGTTTTGCGATAATTAATTTAGAGCGCCCAACTAGAATGTTACACTAATGCGGCTGTCAAAGCAATCGAATTGAAATTGAAATTGAGCACAAGCACAATCAGAAGATCTAAAATATTTAGCTGAGTAATGGGTGCTGCTTAGCCCAGATAGTTCACTTACTGATGGCTGAAATTTGACATGAGCAGCTAGCCAGTTTAATCTGGTAATTCTATTAGTTAGCCCTTCATACAGTATATTCTATTGAATTTCAATGGTTCTCGTAAAATCTGTGCACATTATTCACATAAATGAGCTTTTCTTTTATTGCCAGTTGGCAGCGGATGCCCACCCAGAAGAATACTTACGTATATGAATGACTGACTGACTGACTGTCTGCCTGTCTGTCTGTTTGCTTGACTGTTTCGATGGCTGTAACTGGAGCTCGTTCGAAATCCCTTTAGCTTCAGTTCAGTGTAGTTAAGTGCGTGTATTACGATGGCTGGAAAGGGAGCGATAACTGATGATGATGATTCCATTTGTGGTTTGAATAATTTTCATAATTTAAATAACAGCCAAAACGGCTTCAATATTGACAGTCTGTCATTCTTTCAGTCTGTCAGCCAGACTGACATACGCTAACCAAGGGCTCGACAAGAAAACGAGAGTGTAAATCACAGTCAAGCAGAGACAGACAGATAAAGCGAGAGAGCGAGAGCGAGAGCGAGAGCGAAAGAAAGCGAGTTTGATAAATGGGCCAGCGACTTGTTACGCATAAATTTTTGGAGGGTCCTAGCAAGTGCCAAGTGGGCATTGGAGCTCCCAAGTAACTAAGTAAATCCTGAACGTCATGTGCGAAGTCGCAGTCCCGATGCTTGTGGCTTCTGTTGTTCTTGTTCTTGTTTCTGTTGTCGTCCTTTGAACAGCAAAAAACAATATTTCATTACATTTACATATTTTCACTCAATTTTCATATTTTCGCATTCGCGCTGGTGCCTAACGGATGCGAAGGGGCTGCACCAGCCAGCGGCTTGTTGGTGGTTGTCGTAGGGAGGGTCTCTTGTTGCCACTCCGGCTCCAATTTCGCGCCTTTGTTTTTCATTTTATGGTAATTCGCTCAGTCCCTCGGTTTGTCGCTTTCCCTTACTGCACTGCGGCGCCCTCAAGTGTTGAGCGGCTCAGTTCATTCGTTCGCTCGCATTTCGTATGTCAGCATTTTAAATAGGCTTTTCATGTTCGAATTTTATTGTATTTTTTTTATGATTTGCCTTTAGCTCAGTTTTTTATTTTCACATTTCTGTTGCTGTTGTTGTTCGACGGAGGAGGAGGACCCTCACGGTGTCGCCTCACCGTAGGATACATTAAATTCCGCAACTTGTATGTAAAGTCAAGCGACCCTGGCTTTATTAAATACAAATATTTTGCCTTTCGGTGGGGTTAACAGACGCATACTTGAATATTGTTTGGTCTGCTTGCTTGCTTGCTTCCTTGCTGGTCCTTTCCGGTAAGACAATGGCAGAGTGTCTGTTATGCTCAAATGGGAGCTTAACATTTGACAGGCAACGTGTAGCTGTAGTGTGTACAAGGACACCTTGCTGTCATAATAACATGTTATAACAGTTGGCTTACAAACTACTTAACATGCATGTTAAAGTAGCTGATAAAATCAATATATTTATATGTAACTCGAATGAGAACAGGGTATAGCATGATATATAGCTCTTCTCATTACAAGCTAACGAACTATTTAACATGCATGTTAAAGTAGGTGATGATATGAGGGTGTTATACACACTCAACTCAAATGAGAACTGAGTATAGAAAGATATCTAACTGTTATAATTATAGTTATATATATAATTATAATTACATATAAAGTTATAACACTTTCAGTTTGTTAAAAAAGCTGATGTGAATGTGTTATACATAAAAAAGCTGCTATTACTTACTACAGTTTGTGAGCATATGAATTGTAAGCTGCTAAAGTGACTAAATAAAATAGATATCTAACAGTTATTTTTTTGCACTTTTAGAATATCATAAAAAATTCAATATTTATTTACAAAGAGGCCATTGCTCTCATGTTTTTGTAAGTTCTTTTATTTTTTTTAACAAATAAAATCTGCAAAGGCTTAAAAATTACCATGACACCAAGCTGGCATCAGGGCAAACACAACAACAACAGGACAAACAACCAATACCATTGCAAACAATCTGTGAGAAAGAAATACACAAAGCCGCATAAAATGCGAGTGAAAAAAATATGGAAGGACTGAACATATATTTCGCTCGTCATAAAAACATTGTGCAATAATTTTTGCATTTGAGGAACAAAACCAGGATCGAAATAAAAAAGCAAAAAAAGAAAAAAAAAGCTGGGCTCAGTCAGTTGGTAAAGTACACAATATATCGCAGCTTAAGTGCAAGTAAGAACTGGACGACGACATGCTGCAAAGTGCTGTGCGGCAACTTTATGGATGTTGCTTTGTATTGCTCTTGTTGTTGCTGCTATCATATAATAAGGCAGTTGCCTGGCAACGTTACCCTTTATAAGCCCTGACATTTGACATTATCCAGCCAATCGACCCCCTTAACAAGTTACCTTGATGCCGATTCGTTGGCTGCTGTTTGTATTTATACCCTATCCATTATAAATGAGAATTCGGGGTACTATGGATTTCTTAGAATGTATGGAACACAGAGAGGAAGGTGCAGCTGATGACATAAAACACATGTATTTTTGATAACGATAAAGATTAGAGTCGATTTAGTGCTATTCGTCGGGCTATCCGTGTGACCTTTGGTATGGCTATACTATCAACATGTAGTTCTCAGAAAGCATGAAAGCTAAAGTATTTATTCAACACGTTGAGAATGGTTACCAATTAACATTGGAGGTTAAGTTGTCCAAGTATATCTAACGGCTTTCAGCAGTTCAAGTCTCCCAGATCCTTCAAAACATATACACATATTTCATCGTTTCAAAAGAGCGGGGCTCAGGGTATTTCTTAGCCATGTACTTCTCACTAGAGCACTCTTTTCTGCTTTGTTTTTCAAGTGTCGCAACTAAAAGCGGACTTCAGTTGCCATAACCTCAGTTTAAGTTTGGCTAAGAGCATGCTACAACAATTTTACAAATCTTGTTTACTGCTGTGTTGGCCCTTTGTCTGCTTAGAGCTTGGCTTATATTACAATATTTTTCCAGGGGCTGTCGTTAAGCCAAGCCAAAATTAACCTGATAGTACTTGTATCAGGTAAGTTCTGCTTAAGCTTATGAGGACAATATTACTTAGTTTCCAGAATGAGTGACGCATCACAGGAGGCGTCTATAATGTCAAAGTTGAAGCTTTAGTTGTGAAGAAGATTTAAGAAAGGTGTAATTAATTTCGTTATCTGTTCATGTATGCATATGTATATATATAATAAGAAAACTTTTACTAAAATTCTTCCTTTGTATAAATAAAGTATTTGCTTCTCTTCTGTCCCTAACTGTAACATTTGGATTGCATTTCTCCCATTAAAGCTCTCAGTGGACATAAGGAAGCCTTCCATATACTTTCTGAATATGCCTTAAAGATATGGAGTATATATCGTTGGCCTTGTGCCCTCCATTATTTTTGTCTTAAAGTTTCTCCATGCATAGCTTAAGTCTCGATCTCAGCTTAGCAAACTGAAAATTCGGAACTAGTATTTGGCACTTCAGCTTCACTTCAAGTTTGACCATGTAACCACTGCAATTTCGTGTTTCTTCTGTCACTTCCGACCCATTTATTGGCCTTTGGTAGTTACATTCAATTGACCAGTGTAACTAGTCGAAACGGAAACCGCAATGCGCAGACAGTTCGTTAAATATTGTGCCATTGAGTGAAACGGGATGCGCCACATGATGCGCCCTAATGAGTCCGAATCCCGGCGCATAATGGCGCAGACTAAGGTGTGTCCGGTGTCTGTAGGGATTGTCGGCAGTGTAATTTTGGAATCGGCGATATGATCGCAACTGACACGGGTAGACTGTGAAAATGTTTTGCCTAATTGAGGGACGCTCAGTGGTGCCGAGTGGCCGTTGTCTGTACCTTTGCCACATGTCCGGCCTAAACAAAAGATTAGCAGCACTTTTTGCGAGCGCTGAAAACGACACGAACTGCAGTGTGGCAATAGTGTCGCAAAAGGAGGATGAGGATCTACAGAGAGCTGGTCAGCATGTGGACACGCGTTTTAATGGCAGCAAACAGCGCAAACGTTGCTTTTGCTTCATTCAGGGCAAAAACAATTGTCAACAGACGTGGAAACGTGACCAACGAATTTTACGCACAATTTCACTTTATGCAGCGACGGCGACCTGGAGAGCCATTCAAAGAGCTCTATGAGTGTGCACTCTGCTTCTGCCTGTGTGTGCATGTGTGTGTATATGAGTGTGTGTGTGTCTGTACAATCGTGCCACATTTATTGTTTAGTGCTGGCTCCTGCTGGCTGGCTGGCTGGCTGGCTGGCTGGCTGGTTGGCCGTCTGGCAGCCCACCTACAATAACCCACTCCATATGCTGACCAGACCAGAGTCAACAGCCAAGCAAAAATCCAATTAGGCGTCGCATGCGCGACGTTTGGCGCTTCAAAATCATCGCTGCTGCTGCTTCTGCTGCATTTTCTATTGTTTATTCGCACCCCTCGTCTATTGGCCACAATTGTGCAATTGTCCAAGGAAGTGCGTACATATAGCGACTCGATAAACACATGAATCATGCGTACTTTAAGTTGATTTATTCGACTGTTGCATTCTAATCATAAAAAATGATTGTGCAGGCGCTTAGACGCTGGCGCTGACGACTTCGACGTCTCCAATGGATACTTTGTTGTGGCTAGGACTTCCGCACTGTCTGCGTTCATAATTGTAATGGTTACGGCCCATTGGAGCCGGGCATAAATCATTGGCACAAGGCGTCACAGACGGCATGGTCTAGCTGTGAGAGACTACATTACCTTTCAAAATGTTCAACATAAAAGCTGAGAAATGTGAAATCATCTATTCAAGCTGTGGCCGTTCCTTGACAATAACAAGGCTCTATTAATAGCTGCCTAAAGTGGAATACATTTAAGCTTTAGGTCTGCTAGTTCCAATGGTTGACTAAAGATGGTCAGTTTTCTCACAATCAAACTGAAATTACTCTTTAAGTTCTCTGTCGCAAATGCCTCCATTATCATTGCAAATATTCAAGTTTGTTTACTTTTCTTTTGGCAATAGAAAAGTTTCATTTGATGATGTTGCAGTTAGGTTGCTTGAATGTGTTGTTGTTAATGATCATGTTGACACAAGTTGTTAACAGAATAATTTATGCGACTTCTGACGCTTTAAAAGTTCACGAGAAATGTGCAGAAAAAATAGCACGAAGAAGCGAATCTATTGCATATTTAATGACGAGGCTGTGGTCGGCCCCTACTTAGGCTCGTGGTGGCCCGCAGCTTTGATTCCTGCAGTGCTTCAGCTCGGCCGGATGCGTGTGCTGGATAAAATTAAGAGCAGCTTGTTTACCGCCCCTATAGCACAAATGGACGGCGACGCAGTTTTTTGTCATTTGTCAACGTCGCCAAGTTCCAAGATTTTTTCCAGTTTCGGCGAGAGCGTAAAAAATGATAAACGCATTCGCTTATGATGTGTAGAGTTTCATAAATCATGTTGAAGCTTCAAGCTGGCGTGTTGTTGTTCGTCTGTTTGGTGCATTTGCTAAAGTTTATATGGCAAGCGAAAGACGAGAGCTAGAGAGAGAGAGCGAGAGAGAGAGAAAGATCACGAGGTCTCTAGGTCTCCAACGAGACCCCAGTAAGGTCGCCACGCGACAGCGTTTAGACAAACAAGTGTCACTGAAGATGATGAAGAGCTGCCAGCCATTCATAAGAGCAGACCGAAAGAGAAACTGAGTTGTCGTTGCGATTTATGCAGCGATTTGCAAGTGCGTCAGCCTCTTTGGCCACAGTCAAGGCCTGACACATGGCAGCTGTGCAGAGATGTGCAGAGGAGCTCAGCGCTGGCATTCGGCGTATGTAGTACGCTTATTATTAAAGAGAGCATAGTTCTTCGTCGAATATAATCCCCGCAGCGCAGCAAAAGACCAACATACCAGTAATTGCCCTCTCAACAAGTGCTCATTATTAATCAGCTTTCACTTATACAATTCCCAGACGCCGCACAAAGCTCTAAGCCCCGGGGCTACCATTCATTTTTAAATGCCTGAACAAACTTGGAATCGATATCGTCAACTTGAAAGGGCGTCTAATAATGTGTTCAGCATGTCAACTGTTGTCGAATGGTTGATAGAGAGGGGAGTGGGGCGGAGTCGGTCGTCAAAGCTCAGTTGAGCTGAGCTCTGAGTCAACAATGGACACCCGGTTCGCTGTTTGGCCTCCCTAGTGCCACTTATGAAATTGAATGTAAACAAAATGAGCGTTCAGTCAGAATGTCCCTCAGCGACACCCACTATTCATGGCTCTGTCCTTCTTTCTCTCTGAGTGTGTGTGTGTGTGTGCGAGTGTTTGACTGACATATCGGCGCCCAGCAGGCAATTAACATGCAATTGTCATAAATTTACCCAGTGCACAGATTATTAAACATTCATAAAATAAATTACAAGCCAAAGCGCATAAATTCTGAATTGATTTTAACGCATTCTGTGGAGGACTATTAAATGGGAATCAGAACAAAATGCATTACAACAGCCAGAGAGAGAGAGAGAGAGAGAGGGAGAAACGGAGTCCGAACCAAGAATCTTGTTATTGAATTATAACAATTTCTGCCATAATGGCTAAAGGAAAAACATAAATTTCGCTGTTAAACTTTCCAAGGGTTCCACCCCAGCAACAACAATTCATAGAAATCAATTGCTGTGGCGCATTCAAGGGTTAAATTTAGCAACGCGAGGGGTGTGGTGCGGTGTGGGAGGGGAAATACCAGCAAATAAATAGTTGTGAATGCAGCTAGAGAAACATAACAAAGAACATAAAGGGAAACTACTGCACTGACTGTGAGGGTGAAAGTGTGGGCGTGGGCGACTTGTGTACCGACGGGTGTATTGGTTTCTGTAGTTCCGAGAACTTGTGGGCTTTGTAAAGGAAACTTTGTCGTACAGATACACACAGACTGAGAGAGAGAGAGAGAGGGAGAGAGGGGGGGAGGGGGGAGAGGTGGCGAGTCTTTGAGTTGACATAACTCCCACTAATGTTAAAGCTGCTTTGCAAATGCAATTACCTAGCATGCAAGTTCAAGATGCTGCCTTGAAGATTCCCTGTGCACTGTTATTGGATTACTGAGCGCTCTAATGGCATTTTGTCGCATTTCGCTGTTGAAGGTTCAAACGCTGCTAAGCAGATAATTTCGACGCGCTGCGAATATCATTAGGAATTCTCTCTGCAAGCGCTTTAGTTTTAATTTTGCGCTGTAAAAATGAAACGATGAAAAACTGCATCGCCACCAATAATCATAATCATGATGATCATAATGATAATGACGTTGGCAAAAAATTTATGAAAATAAAATACAAAATGAACAAGAATTCAAACAAAAAGAAAATATTTTATGACATTGCTGACAATTTATGATGCAAATGCCACGTTAAAAAGAGAGTGAAAGAGATGGGCAGGAGAGAGTTGAAGGATGCGGGCAGCTTTTTGGGTGCAGCGACGACAAATTGTCGAGAAATTGCATAAAAATACATATCAAAATAAATTGTTATGCTGAAATCTGTAATCTGAAGTAGTTGCGGATGCACTCGAAAGATATTTACGAGTGCAGGCCAAAAAGAGAAACAGAGACAGATAGAGGGACAGCGAGAGAGAGAGAGAGAGCGAGCAAGTGCAAAGGGCAGCAGTCCATAAAAGGCAAAAAACTCTGAATTGTTTTTCTGTTGATTCATCAGAAAATAAATTGAAATATTCTTGTTGACATTGCAGCAAAAAAAAAAAAAAAAACAGCAAGACAACAATGCAACAAAGAGCGTGTTCTGTGCTCTGTATATCATCGAGTCGGTTAAGCTGTGTGTGTTTGCTCTGTTGATTTATTTAATTTACTAAAACTGGCAACATAAAATATTTGATAATAAAATCACGTTCACACGCCTACGGCCACAAATCAATTGAAACACGCATCAACCGATTGACTAACCGATCCAAAACCAAAAAAAAAAAAAAAAAACATCCAAACCGACCTATTGACCAAACCAACCAAATCAACAAAATCAAGCAGCCAGTTCATTAAAACTTTTATGCATATGTTTGTCAAAAAATGAGTCCCATTTTCGTGGAACAGGGCAACCGCAACAGCAAGAGCAGCAGCAGCAGCCGCAGCCGCAGCAGAAGTCCCCAAACTCTAACAACTTCAATTCGTTGTGACGTTTCGGTTAGCTTCCCTTTCTCTATTTGGGGATTTTAGCCTTTGGGCAAAACAGAAATCCATCCGAAACCTCAATAAAAAACCTCTGTGTGCGGTCGACAAAAAAAAACAGCAGAGAATAGAAAAACAAAAATACGCTACATTCCAAATGTTAGTTAGTTAAAAAGCATTTATTTATGAACATTTCAATATGAATACCCCAAATGTAGGCAATTTCAGCAACATTTACCACATTTGATATATGCACGCAATAAATTTTGGTGGCTAACCGACATGAGAGCCACATATAGAAACGTCAACAACAACAACAGCATTATTAGAAACCAAAATGTGCACATTTAAAGCCTGGATTCGGCGCATCGAATAGCCCATGACTAATGTGCATGTGATTCAGTAAGTTTTGGGAACGGGAAGACTAAGGTAAATAAGGCAAATTTCTAAAAAAAAGCTGAAAGAATACTCTATAATGTGGGTCTAGGAAATGCCAAAGAGTTTAATTTCTTAGCTTTTATAATTGCAATTAAAATCTAGCTTTGGAAAGACTATTTTCACTTAGTCGTTTAGGCGACTTAGTCAACTAATTTGTTGGCCGCCTCGAATATGCGATTTTAATATGCGAACTTAAGCTAAAGGCAAAAATGAGAGAGGCTGTTGCCGCAGGCTTAAAGCTATGCCATCTGAACTGATTTAATTCTAAATTAATAATAATAATTTTTATTTGATTCAACAAATTTTTGTCATTTCCCATACATGCCATGAACGTCGCTCCATAAGCAACGACATGGCTCGGCACTCGCAGTGTAACCTATATCAAAGGATAACAAATCCGGCTTGGAAACTAATTTGTATTTATTTACAGTAAATGCAGCACGAGTAAAGATAATCAAAATTCGGCTTGACTTGATTTGACTACCTTTTCCCTTAGCTATGGCCTTCAGATGATCAAGCAACGACTCTGCGCTGGCCTGAATCTGGTTACAGCTTGTATAATCCCAAGCCATTTTAAGTACTTTTAATATATAATTATATATATAATTCTATTTTTGTTTATTTCTCTATTTCTATGTTATAAATGCACTCATATGACCACAAATTCCCATCGATTTAATATATATACATATAAATTTATACATATTCAATATTATAATTAGTTTTACTTTTTTTTTTCATTTTCAAGCTGAGCACTTTATTATGAATTTTTATGGCGTCCTATCATATTATTTTATTTTTTTGTTTTTGTTCGAAATTAATTTATCGCCTTCAAATAATAACGCACCGAAATCGAAGCGAACGATCGAAAAAAAAGAAAAACAAATATATATATATATCCATATACATAAAGGCTTTTCGGTTGCGGAGGCTTCGTCATCGTCAATGTCTGCAGAAGCGTTGCCTGCATTTAAATGGACAAATTAATTGCGTTTGTCATGTGGCCGGGTTTGGTTCTGGTTCTGGCCTGAGTCGTCGAGTTCATGAGACCTAAATCAAAAAAAAAAAAAAAAAACCAAAAAAACACCTGGAAAAATGCGATTTAATTGGTTTTCGGACAGCGTTGAAATGTGTTTAATTTAGCATTAATGAATATACACATCAGGCCGGGTACTTGGAGAATTGGCGTTGAATTATTGGATAGTTGGAAATCGTTATAAATCTTCTTATCGGTGCCATCGGTGTCTGATCATCAAATGTCCATTAAACAGTTGCAAGCACAGCCATTATCCTTGTCTATCTGCGCTGAGCCCCTTGGAAGCCTCTTCTTCTTTTTCTTTTTCATCCTCTTCTTTTCATTTGGAACCCCCAGAACGCGCTGTTGTGTCTGAAAACTCAAGGGGATCCCGATCCTCTGGACATTAATTATCACACAGTTTGAGTTTTTAGATCGAATGCCTTTTTTGATACACGAGAATATTGGTGCTGAGGGTTCACTGTATGCAGTAAGCGTGTAGGAGTATCGATCGTGGTCCCTTCGATGCCTGCTCCGCCACCTTTCGGTTTCAGCCTCGTGTCAGTTGACATTTTGATTGTGTCGCCTTTTGTGTATTAATTGAGCATCGCTTTTTTCTTCTTTTTTCTTCTTCGTGCACCTCGAGAAATTAAGTCGTTTCCCTGGAATGCTGAGCGCTTAAGCTATGCCCCTTTCCCATCACGGACCACACATGGCGCGCCAGCACAGTGGGGCGCGAGGAGCTTCATCGAATTTGAAAAAAAAAAAAATAAATAAATACAAAAAAATATTCTCTATTAGCGCAGCCTGCGGGCCACATTGCCAATTAATTGGAATTAATTAGCGATATTAACAGACATTATAATGATAATGATGAAGTTGATTCGTATGAAATTATTGAGTTAGCACCCGCAGCTACATTTTGGTCTGTCCGCTGGATAAGACATTGCATGATAAATCACTTAATTGCAGCTTTCTGCCAACAGCGCGAGACATTCAAATTAGCATTTCGACAAATATTTAATATTGGAATTATTGCGATGCTGCATAATTGTGATGTCTGATTGGAATGCTGATGGCATTCTTGTGTAGAAATACAGAAGAAATTTCGTTACATGACAAACATGTAAGCATTCCTAGAGTTTTTGGGTACTTCAACAATTGAAATGCAACTCTGTTTGTTGCCTGGTTAGCTTTGAAATTTTTGACAATATTGTGCTTCCAGGCTGTCACAAAAAAAAAAAAAAAAATTGATCGAAGCCCCAATTCTGTATTTATTAACTTGCATCACATTGTTGCCCTGTGCTGCGAGTTTTCAACTTCTATTATGGGTCGTCGAGAGAAGCATCAGTCGCGCAGTCGCCATCATAGATCACGTTCGCGTTCGAGCTCCAAAAATCGGCCGACACGTTCCAGTTCCATAACGAGTCAATCGTTTCAGCTGAAGCGGCGCAAGGAGCGCATCAATTCCTCATGGGATATACCGCCGCTGGGCTATGAGCATCTCTCGCCAGTCCAGTACAAGGCAATGCAGGCGAGTGGACAAATTGCGTCACGAATTTTTCCTGATGCACCGCCCACGGGCGAGTCGGCAGCGATTGCGACGGTAACGCGACAGGCTCGACGACTGTATGTGGGCAACATTCCATTCAGCACTACCGACGAGGATATGATGGCCTTCTTCAATGAACAGATCAATCGCTTGAACGGCACGAAAGGAATCGACGGTAATGCTGTGCTCACCTGTCAAACGAATCTGGACAAGAATTTCGCATTTCTCGAATTCCGTTCAATGGATGAGGCTACGCAGGCGATTACCTTTGACGGCATCAGCTATCGTGGCCAGACGCTCAAGATAAGACGGCCGCACGACTATCATCCGGTGGCCTCCATAAGCGCCACGGACGTTGTGGAAATCACAAACGGACCCATCATACATGTCAGCAATATGCCGATTTCTCCCGTGGTGCCCGATTCACCACACAAAATCTATATTGGTGGCTTGCCCACCTTCCTGAACGAGGAGCAGGTGAAGGAACTGCTCGTTACCTTTGGCCAACTGCGCGGCTTCAATCTGGTAAAGGAAACGGTGACGGGGCAGAGCAAGGGATTTGCCTTTTGCGAGTATATTGATCCTTGCATTGCGGAACAGGCTATAGCTGGCCTCAACGGCATGCAGCTGGGCGATCGCAAGCTCGTCGTGCAGCGCTCCATTGCCGGCATACGCAATCTGGTGGCCAACCAGTTACCTGTGCTGCAGGTGCCCGGATTTCCTGTCGATGTCGCCACGGGCATGGCCACCGAAGTGCTCTGCCTCCTAAACATGGTGTTGCCCAGCGAGCTGTTGGACAATGATGAATATGACGACATACGCATGGACATCAAACAAGAGTGTGCCAAGTATGGCAAGGTAAGAAGTCTGAAGATTCCGCGTCCCAACGACGAACCACCTCAAGCCGGCTGTGGAAAGGTTTTTGTGCGTTTCGAGTCCATAGATGACTGCAAGAAGGCCTTGAACGCATTGAGCGGGCGCAAATTTAGCGGACGCATTGTCATGACATCATTCTATGATCTAGAAAAATACAAGCGCAAAGATTTTCAATAATAATCTGGGCTTTTGTTTATTATGAAGAAAGGTCCGCTGCTGTGAAGTGAAGCAAAGAAAGCTTTCTCTTTACTTGTCTGGTTTCAAATGAGCTCATCGTTAGAATTGAGTGGGGAAAATAAGCTGCCCCCGATCAGCTCATTCCCAAACGGCTTAGGTTACGTAAAACAACTGTGATATGTACTTGCCTTAAAGCATTGCGCCATAGAGTATTAATTTCTAGTAAAAGTTGTGCAGCAAGTGCTCTGTCACTCTTTGCTTAACTGTGTATAGTCTAGCAGAGAGTTTGTATAGTAATCGATATTTATCGATTTCATAACAAGTGTATTTATCGAGCATACGATATAATTGATCTCTGATCGAGCTCATTATAGCCCTTAGGTTTCAGTTGCAGCGCAGCGCATGTTGATGCCAGTGCTGCCGTAGCAATCAACAAAGCTCTTTAGGCTTTTGCCTGGGTAGGCATGCCAGGACACGCCTTCAGTTGCCGGATTCAATATAGGTAGGCAATCCTTAAAGCCACAAAAGCCGCTGAGAAGCTTAATTAAAAAATTTCCAGAGTTGCTCTCTTATCGCGAGCATTTCTCACATATTCACACCTAAACCCTCAGCTAACCGGCATGCCTTCAGAAGCTGTGAAATGCCTTTCAAGTTGAAGGCAATCAGGCCAGACGCAGCTCATTACGGCCCAAACAGGGCATTGTTAATGCTTTTTCAATTTCCGAACCCGAAAATAACAACAACAGCAAAAATGTGTGGACATTGGGGCGCTGGCGGCAGCAGAGCTTATCGCACGGTTGCATTTTCTCAGGTACCACTGTACAAGACGCTGTGCCGGAGCGCAGCTTATCTTTATTTTGGTCATTTGCCCGACAGCCCATCATCAATAATGAAATGCAACTGCCGCTGGCCGAGCTCGAATCGAGTTCGATTTATCAGCGCAGAGAGACGACTTAAACTAAACGCTTTATCGCAAAGTCTCGTCAAGAGATACGCTTCAATGTGGACTTGCGGCTGCGATTCCCGCGGACACAAATTAATTCAACGCCTTGGATTTGTCATTTGGTGGCTTTTAGGTAGAGAGGCCAACGTGTCTTGATAAAAGCGCTGCCGCCGCCAGCAGCGAGGGATTTCAGTTGGTCTCCTCTCTAGAAATCAATGCCTCTATGGGTAATTAATAAACGCCCATAAAGATGCGGATACAATAAAAATTCCAAGCTTGCAAAGAGACTGAGAGAGAGAGAGAGAGAGAGAGAGACACACTGAGAGAGGGAGAGAAAGAAGAGTCGTTCGGCATTGTTTCGGTTGAGGAAAAAGGGTTTCTTTCAACGATGTTTTTTTTTATGATCTGCAGCTGGGATGTCGGGATTAACTGGATTGGTGTGAGACTGTCTCCCCAACTCTCGCTGCGATGGCTGACCATTTGGTGTCTGAGGTTAGGGCGCAGTCGATTGGATTTGAAACTCGAACCCGTTCGGATGTTAGGTAATCGACGCGATAAGAAATTAAGAAATCAAATCCATGACTCTTCAGATAGTTGAGTGAACTTCTACGCATCTTTAATTGCATTCTCATCATTTATGGCTTTGGGCGGGTGAGAATTTGAATATGATGTAGTAGATAATTATGGGCCGCAGGATGAACTTGATGTCGAGGGCGTAATCTTGATGATGGTCATTAAAAGCAGCTACCTCTGGCCAAACTCTGCCTAAATGGAACCACTTTTCAAGTAGTCATGAGCGATTCGTTTGTACGACTTTGTCTATACAGACTTAATTAGCTTTTGTTCAGATCACTTGAATATTTATACTCAAATTTGATAGAGAGAAGAAAAAAAAACGGAATTCTAACTGCTTGTTGATGATACTCTAAAAGCACCCACAACACGATATTTATTTTAATAGCCGCAGATATGCATCTAGCTTGGCTTAATAAACACATCGGAGAAATCATACAAATTTGTAGCGCTCTAATGATCAACAAACTAATCTCAGATGCTCAGATATCTGATCAATTTGTTTGGTTTTAATGAAGAAATATTTGACAGAACGAAACGAGATTTGAATTCCGGATTGAACTTTGGCATTCAACAACTAATATTTATGTAGCGAAACGCTTTATGAACTCTTTCATCCTTGTCATCTATGCAGCCCTTCTCAGAAGGGGCGAATGATGTTGATAAACACAAACAAAACATTGCCACTGATTGAAGAAGAAAAAATATTCAATTAAATGAAACCTGTTGCCTGCTTGTTGTAGACTCACCAAAGCTAAAATCCAATTCAATTTGCATTTCCTGTTAGCGCCCCTCTCCCGAGTGCTGCTCGTAAATAAAATCAAATAAACAAAATATATATGAAAAAAATGTTTTGTAATTTCCTTCTCTTCTGTCTGGGACTGTGAACAAAGGCGCAAACAAATTACACACAAATACTCGTAATTTCGTCGAAAATGTACCAGAATGGTAAGAGATGGGATGGGTTGCGATGCCAATGGGATGGCGGCGGGGCGTGGCAGTGCCAAGTGACGTTCCTGTCTCCTGTCTCCTGTCTCCTGTCTCCGACTCGCTGCGTTAATGGCAGGCGCAATTAATTCGAGCAAATCGTCTGTGAACCCTTTTTATGACCTCCATGCGGAGGGCCAGAGCAGGAGTAGGTCTTCCTCAAATAAAAATTCATTAAACGGTGAGACCCGCAGCTCTCAGTGTTAGCTTTGAACTGTTTTGCCGCGCAAATAATAAACGCGAAATAGGCGCACAAAAATACATATAAAAATTTCTTTAAATGCCAGCCAAATTGATGCGCAGTTTGTGAATGAATACACTGAGCAAAATGGCAGGCTATCGCCTGAAGAATTTTAAATTTAATTTATAAATGATTTACTTTAGAGTTTATATAAAATTTTTAATCAATTTTAACTGACATCCTATAAAAATCCCTTGAAGACCTATGATCAATTGTAGCTTAGAGTTCCTTACACAAGTTTTTCAAGGAATTTTCCATTAAACTCGTCGATCTCCTGCTGATCCATATATCCAAATAAATCACATTGTCTTTAACAAAGATTTGTAAAAACTTTTTGTTTTTGGTTACGAAGGTTACGAAATGTCAGCGTTTGAGTTCGTCCGAAAAACGTATATAAAAGTGGAAAATGCTAAACTGAATGAATTTTCCGTGGCAGAAATACCTGAGAGCATGGCGCGTTTTAATGAGGGCCATAAAATCGAAGCGCCGGCCAGTTGCGCGGCCCTTCGTAAAGGGCGGAAGGCCCGAAGTAGCGTAACAGGTGCGATAACAACAAGAACCCCGATGGATGTCTGGCCAGCAGCCAAGACAATGAAATTATAATGAAGATTATGTGTAAAACAAAGTGCGGCGCGGTTAGGTAGCCAGCCAAAGGACATTTGGGTAACATGTTGAAAGCATTTTAAAGCTGCGATGAGTTGAAAGCAAAACATTCACAACATTTTTTGTGTGTGTTGCTTTGATATTTTACCGACGCACCGAATACCCTTTTCAGCAGAATCGAGACACAAATGAAATTTGAGAGCAGGCTGGCTCTATATGCTAATGCGGGGGAGTGAATAATACTGCGCATAATATTATCTATGAGAGAAACGAGAATCTTAAGCCGCGCCGAGATGCACACAAATAATACGAGTTTTCAAAAACAATATGAAAACAATTTAAGCTGCTTTGATGAATGCAAATGGAGTTTGTGTGCCACTGAGAGAAAATTTGCTGATTGTTGAAAATGGTGTTTAGCAGGTAGTTTAACATGGCATAAATGTAAAGAAAACTGGAAATTCTATTAGTAGAGAGGGGAGAGAGCAAGATAGATAGAGAGAGAGAGAGAGAGAGCGAGAGGCAGACCGACTTGGACCATGAATCCCTGCCTATTTGGCGTGCTTCCTTTAGAGTACTTGTCACTGCCACGATGACTGACAAGTTTATCCTTTCTGGCAGTTGCATCTTTTCATTATGGCACAGCTACCCAGGCCAGCATGCCACTTGCTGGCTATCTGCGGGTCAATGACCCCTCCAGCTAGCAGCAGGCAGGCAGCCGGGCAGCATCAGTCTAAGTTTTGTGCCGTGTAACGCGCATTGTTGCCTGCTGTTGAATGCTTCATATCCATCATAGTGCTCATAGTCATGCCCAGCTCTATGCATTTTGCCTATTCATTTGTCCTGGCGTTTCGTCTGTGAACTGCCCCGTGCCCGTGCGCCGGTCTTCACCGCCCTCGCCCTCGCCCTCGCCCTGCTGCCCCTCCTATTCCAGATCTTCAACTTTTGATACCCATCTGAATTTGCATTATTTTCTTTCGCTCTTCATTTCTGCTGCTGTTGCCGCTGTTTACTGTCATTCTGATTTTAATCTTTACTACGCTGCCTGCTGCCTGCTACCTGCTGGCCTCTGTCTGCTCCCCCTCTTGCCCTGCTGCCCCTCTTGGCACTGCTCCTGCATTGCTTTATTTAGTTTTTTAATTTTTGTTCTCTCCTCGGCTGCCCTGTGCAACTGTTGTTGTTGTTGTTGGTGCTGCTGCCGCGTGCCCAGGTGAACAGGTTCCATTTCTTTAGGTTGGCAGTGCACTCTTCTTCATGCTCGTCTTCTTCTTCTTCCCGCTTTTGTTGTTGTTGGCCTGGCCAACATCCACTTGACGTTTCATTCGCATTTCATTTGCCGCATTGCCCGATTTAAGTCTGAAAAAGTATCCTAATTGGTATTAAAATCGCTGTTATTTTTTCTCTTCATCTCTCTCTCTCTCTCTCTCTCTGTCTCTCTCTCTCTACCTTTCTTTACCTTTGTTGCCCTGTCTGGACGTGAATGGCTTGCTGTTGTTGTTGCTGTTGCTTTTGTTATTGTATTTTGATACTTTAAAAGGCAGATCACAGCGCATTTACTGTATTCAAATTGCATTCATCTCCTAAACTTGAAACCAGGTCTCAGCTACGGTTGCGCATTTTCTGATTTAATCACTTACAGCTCTGATAAGAATCAAGAACGAAATCGCTTCTGTTTGGCTTGCCAGCGATTTAAGTGCCCGATTACATTCCTGGAATTTGGGCAAAGAATGGTATTATAGAACTATCTCTGTGGGATTATGTGCAAGTGGACATATTAATTCCTTTTAGTTCAAAGAAATATCTTTATAAAATATGTAATTATCTTTAATCATATCACACTTAGTCGTTACATCTTTTATATTGTGCAGGTCAGTTCAAATGTTAGTTCATTTAGCTAGTTTAGTCTAACATTAGTCCGAAATGTCAGTCAAGTATTTCTCTCTGGCATTAACAGCACGAGAAACTCTTCGGCAGTATGTGGATTGTGTTACTCCGAATTTTCTAACAAAAATTGAAATTGCTTAGCTAAGAATATTTAATAAAAGCTTTTAGTTTCTGCAACTAAAAATAAAATAAAAAATAATAACTATTCAATACAAATATTACACACATAATAAATAACATAAGTATGCTTTGTTTGCGAAACAACTTTTCTGCAATTTTCAAATTATTTCTAACACTCCGAAAAAAAACCGTCATTGGGTTACATGACTGTTAACAGCCAAATGCGATCCACACGAACTTTGACGAAGAGAAGATAACATAAGGTGAGCGCTCTGTTTGTCCTGTGGATCGCAAGCCAGAAAGTATGTCATTCTGTAAGCTGTCAAGACATAATGCCAAGACCCACAAAGTACTCCAATGTAAATAAGTGAACAACATATTAATCAACATTTATGCAAATACAGTGAACATTACGATTAATGATAGCTACTTAGGAAAAATATGAATAACATGACATTGATTTATGATAATTATGTTCTGATGGCAGACTAAGTAACTGAGTTACTAATGGACACACATTAATTTCCGAAGCTTGAGATATATAGACATATTAGAATTGGTCCAAGTCGACTACCAGCAGTTAACATTCATAGCTAACCGCTTAACATTTAAATTACGCTCAAGAGCGCATGCGAGCAAGTCACAATCCACATTGCATACTGAGAGCAATACATTCCACACACTGACGCTGTTAGCTAACATACATGTAGCATTGGTGAGAGAAATGCGTACCACACAGTAGCTGTTAGCTAACATGCGTATGCATTGGCGAAGCGAACGTCCACTCAGTGTTGCCGAGAGTTTCAAGCGTGGTGGTTGCTGTCGCGGCTGGTGCTACGTTCAAAAAACGAATCGCGTTCGTTCGTGCGTACGTCTGTCGTCGTCATATCGTGTTATCATATCGTATGTATATATATGCGTATATGCATATATATACAGATAGTCGTCTCTCCAGATAACGATTAACAGCCACGATCCTTAGCGGCAACCAGTTGAACAGAGTTTCGCGATCTTTTACCTCTCTCTTGGTGTGTGCGTTTCTCTCGTTCCTGTTTACCGTTACGTAGAAGAAGCAAACAACGTTTGCTCGGCCCTAAAACAACAATTGAGAAATAAAGCAAATTTGAAAGCCTGAATCTTTATGACAACAAAGCGAGCAAATCGCGAGTGAGAGAGTGAGAGAGAGAGAGAGAGATAGCGCGCGGCTATTTTATGTGTTGCCATTAAATTGAATGCAGCTAATGGACGCTGCAGCTGTGCTGCTCCAAAAAGCAAACGAATATTGTGTGGGTGTATTGGTGAGTCGTGCGTGCGTGAGTGTGTGTGCGGGCAAAAGTGTGAATTATTAAATTAGCGCGGGACACAGCACAAAGCGTGATAAAAAGTCAAAACAAAAAGGAGAACTGAAAGGAAAACCAATACGAAAACGAATACGAATACGAATACGAAAACGAATACGAAAAACGGGATACAACGGATTACAGCAAGGATTAAATAACAAAGTAATTTGCATATGTTGAAAATAAATTAACATTATGAATGCCCCTCAACTTGCATAACACTAAGTTAACATTAATGTATAACCCCCATGCGCCCTCTACCCGCCAGCCCGCTAGCATGCTAGCCCGCCCGCATCTTCCCTTCACTTTCTACACCGCATAACGGATGTCCGTTCATGTCCATGTTTCAAGTCAATGAAAATTTTTAATTGTGCACGCGTGTCGCAACTGACCCCCAAGTCAGCCTTTTGGGGTGTGCCTGCTGGGCGGGAGGGGCTGCCTGAAAAGAGGGCGTCCTTTTTTTCTATGGCGTGCTGGTTACGCCTCCATCCTAACTGCATGTTAGCCGCATATATATCATGCGTATGGCATATGTATATATTACCTGAGTCAACCTGCAGCCGTTCCTCTGGCTGCTGTCCCCAGCCAAATCACCAATCAACTCCACCCGCCCTGAGGGGCTAGCTGTGCTGCTTCGGCTTCGGCTGCAACATGCTTAGAAATGTGCTTTGAGAGTTAATGCATAGCAAATTGAGTTCAGTTAGATCTTTTTCTAAGGGTCTCAGAGAAACTGTGGATGCTGAAGAAACTAGACAAAATATTCCTTGAATTGCTTAAATATTTAAAGAGATGTTTGAGTGAATATTAAGAGGTTTCAATTGAATAATATTAATGCAACGATATATATATTAAAATTTCTATTAAGCGGACTTCAAAGCTTTGAAGATTTCAACTCTGTTAATTTTCCAATCAATATTTATGTATGCATTTATCTAAATAATTTATAAAGTTACTTTTTATATTACATTTTGTCTCTCCTAGTTTCAGTTCAATCGGTTTATAAATCTTTTGCCGAACAACTTAGTTGCTCTCTAGATCTCTGCTTAACTCACATCTTAATTTCAATTGAAGTCTCTTTGGTTTTTGTCGCTTCACGTTGTCAGAACTTAATTTCGAAATCCTCACACCACAAATACACAATATATTTGGTGTGTGCCACGCTGCGTTGCTTTTTGGCCAGCAATTGTCGAACCACTTGACCACTTCAAGTTGGCTCCGTGCCATGCGTCTTTGCCCTTGCTCCCCTTTTTTACGGTTGCGGTCAGTTTGCCGCACGTGAAAAGGACAACACACACACACACACACAAACACACACACACACAAACACACACACACACACACACACACACACACACATATCCAGTCACTAAGCACAAAAACCAGAAAGTAGCAACAACAACAACAACAACAACGAAAATAACCACTGGAATGGGCAAGGCTCGGCGGTGGTGGTGTGGCTCCCGCTTCACCAGCTTCACCAGTTCCACCGTTGACCTCGTGTCGCCTGCAGCGTTAATTTATAATTTACTGTGCTCACTGAAACCGTCAAAAAGCAACACCCACCGCCGGCCACCTGCCCAGCCGCGCGGCAGTCGGCGGTGCTGCTGCCCACTTTTATTATTATTATTTCTGTGCGTTTTCTACGCGCTTTTCCGAGGCGCGCTTTTCCATGCGATTCGCCGAGTTTTGACTTTTTTTACATTTGCCGTCGGCGCGACGGACGCTTTGTCGTTGTCCTTGTTGTGGCTTGTTGTTGTTGTTGTTGTTGTCCATGCTGTTGTTATTGTTGCGGTGTTCCTTCATTTACTGGTCCTTTGGGTTAGCGAGGCGCTGCTGGCCGCCCTCCTGCTACCGCACCAGCTCCTGGCTAGCAGCTCCTATATATCGTGCTGTATGCCACAGCCAGACGCTTGTGGAAATTGCCTTTTCAACTACTCGCTGACATTTGCTCATTGTTGTTGTTGTTGTTGTTGTTGTTGTTATTAGTGCCTTAATTTTGTTTTCGTTTTAATGTGTGTGTGTGTGTGTGTGTGTTTGTTTGGTGTTCACTGTGTTGCTTTTTGGTTTTGCTTTGCGGTTTTTCGACTTTTTAGCGGCTCAGTTTTGTTTTTTTTTTTTCATTTTTTATTATATTTTATTTTATTTTGTCATTTTGTGACTTTCTGAACCTGTGGCACTGTGCGGACTGTTGCTTGTCCTTTTCTGTCGCCGCTTTGTTTGTTGTTTTAATTAATTTGTAAATTTACTTGGCGAGATTAAAATAAAAATGTTATAAAAGAAGGAAGCAAATTAGCTCTTGTCCAACTGCCACATCATATGCATGAATTCTGTTGGCCAAACTTTTTAAATGCTTTCCATTTGAAAAACTTTCGTTTTTTTTTTGTTTTTTTTTTTTAGGTTCTTTACGAAATATTTATTGGCCAAAGCATAACAAAAATTGGCTCAGTTTCTTGGAAGTAGCAGTGAAAGCGAGACGTAAAAGTAAACTTATTCGAGAATGAAATTCTGAGCACATATTAAAACAGGAATATCATTAATTTAAATATCATTTATATTTATATTTTTACTAAGAAAAAAAAAACGTTGTAAATGTTGTTTGTAAACTTGAAGTGCATAAAAAAAATATTGATTTGAGTACATCAAATATGAAGAAGAACTAATTGAAATGCGGGGAAAAAGTTAGAACAACTGACTGCATAATACTCGTTCACCAACCAAAAGCAGCTCAATTTATCAAAAAGTCGCCGCAGTGACTGATCTAAGTTAATCTATCAGTATTTCCTATTATTATTATTATTACATTAGAAGTTTATGTATAATAATCAGTCGATATGCAGAAAAGGTCAAACGAAACTTAGGAATTTAGGAATTTAATGAACACTTAGCGAATTTATGTAGTCCATCCGTCAAAGTAGTCAGCACTAACCCACTTCTTAAGCTTCTCCAGTTGTCAAACTGTCGAAGATATAGGTCGATCCAATTTGGCACACATAAACATAATTATCCGTCAATGTGTAGAAAAGCTCAACACAAACTTTGAAATTCATTGAACGGCCATTCGATAAGTAGTTGTAATATAGAGTAGATGTGTCAAAGAGCTCAGCAGTAATCCAGTTGTGAAGCTTTTCCAGTCGTAAAACTGTTTAAGTTTTTCTCAGTTTATATTAACATAGTATTGGATGTGGTGGCTTAAAAATATCAAGTCTGACAAATCTCTAGGTGAAAAAGCGTTGAATATGCTGCAAAAGATATAGTAACTACCGATTTTATACAGCATATTTGAACAATTTATGAGGCTGGCTTATATATTGAAGTATTTATTGCACAGCTTACATCTCTACCTTGAACACAGACGAACAGAGCAGCTCTTAGCAAAGGAGGCTTTCCATGCAACCAATACACTCTTCACATTTCGTGAAAGAGTATTAAAAAACACTTCATCTGAGTACAGCAAATATAAATTAACACAAAACTTAATATATATATATATATAGTTGTTTTTTAGTGAACACCCACATTTTCATATGTGCATAAAAATATAATGAATACTTAACAGAAATTATAAAAAGAGAAACAACACATTAAAAGAAGGATTTGATTTGCCTTTTTACTATCAAAAATGAAAGCACAGAATATAATATACGAGTATACAACAAGTAAGGATTACATTGCTGTTGATCCTCAAAAAAAAAGAGCTTAATACATTTTCAGCAAAGCCTTAATTTATCATTTTTTTCCTTCTTTTTGGTCGAGTTTTTAAAGTCAGCGCAACCGCAAAATTGTGCTAATAAATTCAATTTCCTATTCAGGCAGAAACATCAACAACAACAGCAGCAGCAGCAAACATAATTCAAATACTTATACCAACAAACACACACACACACACACACACCCATACATACACACGCACACACACACACACTTAAGCACATATAAGCAAATTTGAGGAAAAGCCGGTGAAAAACATTTGCCTAAAGGCCATTAATCGCTCATTTTTCGCATAAACAAAAAGAAAGAAAGAAAGAAAAAAAAACTCTGACGATGTTTGCCCAGTCAAAACAAAAGAATACAACAACAATGGCAGCTTGTTGTTGATGTAATGTGTTTAACTTTTGTTTCACTTTCGAGCACCGCAAAAAAGCCAAATAAAGTTTGTCATTGTCTTGCGACAAATTTGAATGGGAAAATGTCGATGAAGTCGTTGTTTTACTGCGTCTAATGAAACCCAGTAAGAACAGGAAAACACGTTGACAGCCTGTGCTCGCAATTTAAAATTAAATAAACAGCAGCAGCAACAGCAACAGCAACAACAGCGGCAACAGCGGCAACAGCGGCAACAACAACATCAGCGAAAAGTCCCAAATGTGCAATTAAAAAATTTTACAGTCATAACTTTTTATTATGGTACATAATTCAGTCGGGTCTTTTTATGCACAGCGCTGCGCGTGCGTTTTCTCATTTCATTTCATTCCATTTCGTTTCATTTCATATTCTCTTTCGTCCTTTTTTTCAATAAATTGGCCTTAGCTGCCCATTCCCTCTCACTCTCTCTCTCTCTCTCTCTCTCCTTCTGCCTCTGTCTCTGTCTCTGCCTGAAAATTAATTTCATTTTCACAAGTTAAATTTCATTAAATTTAACCAGCGTTACATTTGTTTTATATTTCATTTCATTTTCATTTTCGTGTTTTTGTTTCTTGTGTTTTTTTTTTTCTGTGCAATTATAATATTATAAATTATGTTTTAATCAGATTGGGATCTAGTTTTATTGCTTTTGCTATCTATAAATTAAATTTAATGCTTTTTAGTTATGGTTTATAAATATTTCAGTTTAGTGTGGCTTCAATTTCGTTTGATTTGACCTCGTCTACTATATTTAACTTGGCGTGTCTGTTGACTCATAGTGCGGCTGACATAAAGGGTTAAATGGCCACGCCTTTGATCGGCTGTCAGTTGACGTGGGGGTGTATGTCTGTGTCTGTTCATCCTCATTTTCATTGTCATCCTCGGGGGAGCGCTGGCACAACTACTAATGCCCCACACATGTCTTACATTATCCTCTGGGCTCATAAAACTTCGTAACAACCAATAATTGTCGCTTCAACTAAATAATGCATAAATAATAAAACTCTTTCGACAACAACAAAAAGTTAACTAAGCGCCGACGACAACAGACACAGGCAGCGACAAAGGCGGGTGGTAATACTCTCTAATGGGATCGAAAACTGGGAACTGGGAACTGGGAACGCCAACTGCCAGTGGATTTGTTGTTGGCCAACAAAGTGAGAAAAACCGCGACGTCGAGCATAAAAAATGCATAAAACGAGGACAAAATAAAGTCATAAAGTAAAAATTGCTGGCAGTACGGAACGCAGCGCCCCGAGACCCATAGAAAGCATAAAAGAATGAAAGAATGAACGGAGTACAGAGTGAATATGTTGCACAACAAATGACGGAATGAGTCAGGGCGCGTAGGTGTTGTAATGCCCTGTGTGGTGCTCCCTGTTCTTTGTGTTGTTGTTGTTGTTGTTGTTGTTGTGGTGCGACTTGTTTGAGGTTTCAATAGGTCATAATTCACGCCTAGTCGCCCCTTTTTAGCCCAGCCCAGCCAAAGGGATTGCATATTGTTAAGCAGCAAGGGAAAAGTGAGAGATTCTAGCTAGGTGGCATACACATGACGCTGGCGCCACACTCAAAGGCATAAATACAGCACATGTGTTGTGCGGCTACAACCAATATTATAAATGCAGAACAAGACGCGACCACTGTTGAATAGCGTAACAGCACAGTGGCTTAATATAGTAAATAAGGGGAAAAGGCAAACGCGCACAGTGATGCAAGAGAGTGATAAGGGCAACTGTTTAATGGCGAGGGAAAGGGCTATGCTAGATGGATATAATGCTGCATATCTTTAAAAAGTATTCATCAAATAGTAAAGATAAAAGATCTGAATAAATTTATAATTGATTTACCCATATTGAGTTGTTAAACTGTAAAGCGTTTCATTTCTATGCTGTGGCTCTGAGTTTAGCTATTGATCTCTGTTCGTAACACAAAAGCATTTAAGCTAAATTCTATTTGAAATATATTTAAGAAATCAGTCTAAAGCCTTGCCCCACTGTGGCTTAGTTGTAATTATGTTGGCTTGACAGCTTTGTGATTAGCACAGCTCTAATACAATTCTTTCTTAGATTATTTATAATATTTTTAACCAATTTACTGAGCATTCCACAGCAAGAAGGTCTGAGCTTAAAAGGATTCAAAGCAGTTGCCGACAAAGAGATGCTGCTGCTCTTGCCTCAAAGAAGTAAAACCTCAAACATGTGTTGTTGTGGGAGGAGGAGTATGTTGTTGTTACTGTTGTTGTTGTTGTTGTTGTTGTTGTTGTCGGTTTCGCTTGTTTTAGCTATTAGCACCCGCCGCCTGTGTTGGTTAACTTGCACTACAGCTCTACGTCTCCCTGCCAACAATATCATATAGTTCATACCTTTCATCTCTCTCCGGTGCTCCTCTTCTCCGTTTTTTTTTTCTGCCTCGTGTGTGTGTGTGCAATGTGCAAATTTGCTTGGCCGCCGTGTTTGTTTTTGCATTAGCTGCGGTTTATCCCTTTCCCTGCACCAGCTCTGTCGGTGTCTCTGCCCTTGCCCCTGCCCCAGCCCCTGCCCCTTCCACTGCCCTTGCTCTTGGCCCTGGCTTTATACCCTGGTGCCAGCCACTGGATAGTCACTTGGCTGTTGTCGCTTTTTGCCTTCTTTATGGCTGTTAACGATGAAAAATTTGTGCCCTGTGCGTGACCCAGCGCCTGCGAAAGCCGCCTCCAACTCCAGCCTCCCTTTAGACCCCTCAGATCCCCAGCCTCAGTTTTGGTCTGCGTGTTGCGCTGTTTCGTGTTGCTATGCATATGTCAAAGTAAGCCTTGTAGCCGCAGCGACAGAGAAGCGCAATTTAAGCTGTGCATACCCTGTGCAAGGGACGCAAATATTGGGTATGCTTAGCTTGCTAACGAGTGCCTTAGAATTAGAGTCGTATTTTCTATAATTGTTTAATTTGCCTTTCACCTGTGCAGAATAAAGTCAAATATTTCGTAATCATAGGGTATATTGTGCAGAGGCAACAAAAGCACTTATAAGTGGCATTTTTATATGTTGTCGCCGCTATGGGTTAAAGTTAATCTCCATTAGAGACACTGTCCGGGGGCTTGGCTGGCGTCAGCTATGGGGGTAGAGCGTCTGGCCGGCGAATTAGGGAACTTTCCGTAATGTCCAAAGTGCGCCCAAAGTGCTAGCTGCTTGTTTATGAGTGTGAGTGTGCGTGTGTGTGTGTGTGTGTGTGTGTGTGTGTGTGTGTGTGTGTGTGTGTGTGTGTGTGTGTGTGTGTGTGTGTTATTTACAGGTATTGTTTTAGTTGTAATGGTGGTTGGAACATGCTATACGCATCATAATTCACAGAACATTACTGCTGGGCGCATACAGCAGTTAATGGACGCTAGATAAAGTCCATTCACTTACAAGTGCGATAAGCAAAATCGATAACCCAACTAAATGCTCACTTACAATGCAGCTGTGTTACGAAACATTTTTAAAATTCAATTGTACGTTAGTCAGTGTCGACTGCTGCGTTCTGTTGACTTGTGTATTTGGGCGGTAATTAAAACAAAAGATAAAGTGCGTAAAAATCCAATTAATTTCACACCGCAGCCAATTAAGTTGACAGTCAGCAGAGACGCCCAGCCCACTTGCTGCTGTGAGTAGCAGATCCTGTTTGCACACAGACAAGCACACACACACACACACACACACAGGCATGCAGACGTTTACTTATCTATATAGTATAGAAAGCATCAATTAATACTCGCACTCTCGCACACATTTGGCAAACTTGCCTTTGGCACGTGCGTAGGCTATGAAAACCACAAAACGCATTCACAGCCCGACCAGACAAAGGGCCATAGAGCGACTCCGGCAGTTAGCCTCCTGTGCTACATCCACTAACAATTTCCTGTTGTGCCACTCAGTAGCTCCCTTTAGTCTCTCGCCCATGGCTTCTAGTCAGTAATTTCCTTGCTTCGAGCACCCGCCACGAGAAATACATTTTTGAGCACATGCGAGCGAGCCAATAAAACATGTTTTAACCACCTCCCCAATAAGCAACCCCCACAGTTAACTGCTGAAGGAGCAGTAAAGGGCGGCAAAATGGGGCAAAGCAGGCCACAAAAATTCTCTGGCGGCACATTCGAAAATAATTTTCCAAACATTTTGTAATCCATTTGAAAAACGCCAAGGATCCCCAGAGTGACTGCATGTGTGTAGATGCAGGTGTAGGTATAGGTGTGCTGGCGCACCTCACACCTCGCACCTGGCCCCTCCCAGCTCGTTACACGGCATTTTTCAGCTTCGCTGTGGCTGCTCCTTTTTTTCCAGCACTGCGACGACAAACAAAAAAAAAAGAAGGAAATCAGTTTCTTTTTTTTTTATTTTATTTATTCTTTTTATAAGTAAACAAACTGTCAGTCGAAAGGGGCAGCGAGAGCGAGAGGCAGAGCGAGGTAGCGCAAAATAGATACATATACAAATAAAAGATGCAACAGTTTTTTGGGGGCGAGTCGAAGTCAAGGCAAGGGTTCGATTTCATTTATATAAACAATTTTTGTTATGTTTATATGGACTACAGTTACATGCATGCATTTTTTATGAATTTTTTAACCGTGAGGTATGCCCTGTACTCGACTAGGCTGACAGAGTTGTTCTGTCCGCTGAAGTCTACCACAATATCTTGATATTTTTTTGTTTCTGATATGTGATACTTGAGAGCAGAGTATATCTATTTTAGGTACAGGGTATCTATTACCTGGACTCTTTGTTCCTTGTCAGTCACTTTTTATGCATATAGCAATTCCAGGGTATCCTATATTTAATTGCAGCCCCAATAGATTTCGTTGATTGTCATTTTCAATTCAGCCTTTTGTTGGCATTGACATTTTGCATGCTTATTGGTTGCTGTCCAATGTCCTGCCCAGTTAAACCCTGCTGGGACAACGAATAACCACGTCGAATTGACTTTTTGCTATTAATTAAAAAAAATTCACTGAAATAATAATGCATGTAGAGATCATATAGCAAAAATATATATGAGAAGTGTATATATGCATTTTATATTAAAATATGCACCAAAAAAAAGACGAAAAAAAATGAGCGAAAAAAAGTGGAAATTAAAATTTGTTTTGTTTGGCATTGCATTTTCCATTGCAAATATTTTCACACCGAAATTTTATGCAATTTTATTTGCTTTTCATTTTGTTAAATATACAAAGCAACATGTGAAATGCATTTTTGCTTTTGCACTTTTAAAGTTGGCATTGCAAAAAGCAATAAATTTTGTGTGCTTGCCAGCCAACAGACCAGAAAAAGAGAGAGAGGGAGGGAGGGAGAGGGACAAAGAGAGTCTACAGGATATTGGCAAGCTGAACGAAAGTTTTGTGAACATTTAAATATCACTCGCAAAAAGTCGTTCGACTTTTTGTGGCTTTTTTGCCAAGCCAAGTGGCTTAATAAGAGTTTTAAGGCTTTTGAATTTAATAGACATTTTTGCAGCCCAAACGTTTGCTTAGCTGAAAGGAATGCCAAAAATTCCTTGATCAGATTGAATTAATTATATCAAAAAATATATACATATATATATATATATAAATTTAGGTCAAATTTTGTGGTTAAATTTCAAGCAAAGCTTCTGTTTTCATTTTTATTTCTGACTGATTTGACAGCGTGAGCATTAAATATTAAATTCAATTATTTAAATGTCAAATGGGGGAAAGAAAAAAAGTTGTTTCAGTAAACGCTTGTGCCCATTATTCAGAGCAGCTATATATTAAGACATAAAAACCAGAGCTGGCTAAACAGAAGTTACGTGAAATGAAAAGACGCCGAATCTAAAACTGAAACAGAAACAGAAACAGAAACAGTAAAAGAAAAAGAAACAGAAATTGAAAGAGCAAAGTAACCTCTTTCGAAGGAAATTCCCTGCAGACTCAAGTGGAAACAAAATAAAGAATAAGTGCTCATTGTTGTTGTTGCTGTTGCTGTTGCTGGAAGTTTGTAACGCGAAACAAGCAAAAATAGTAGCAAGATTCTATTATTAACAATGCGCCCTGTTCTAAGGCGACGTGCAGATATCCTGGCACTTCATAAACAGCAACAGCAGCAGCAGCAGCGGCAGAAGGACGACGTCGCCGTCGACGATGAGAAGAGCAATATGAAACAATGACAGCCAACAATGGACAGCACAACGACAACGACGACAGCAACGACGACAGCGACGACGACGTCATCATCTTGAATAAAGTGTTGACATCTTTTTGCCCATTCATTGTGTGCCGAAGTCCGTCCTCTGTCCTCTGTGCCCAGTGTCTGGCACAGTCTGTGCCAACAATCCTTGACTAACGCTATGCGTCCTTTTTAATTAATTTTACGTACTGCAGCCCACCAAGCTGTCCGCCTGCCCAAGCTACAGCAACAGCGACAGCAACAGCAACAACGGCTACAAGCTGCCAATGTGACATGGTCCAGTCTCTTCGTCTGTGGACAGAATTGAGTCTCAAATTCGTTTTGCATGTAGAGATTGTGTTCATAAATTTGTTGGCGCTTGTCACGTCGTTCTATTTTGACGCAGTTTACCTCAATGAAGGAAAACGGCATTTGATGCGCCCCAGGATGTGAATGAAGAGATCATGTGAAGCGAGCTGGAACACCCAGCACAGACACAAACACAGACAACCGAATCAGAAGTAGCAACAGAAAGAAGCAGCAGCAGCAGCAAATCACTTATGCAAATTGGCTCGGCGTGCAGAATTTTATGATTGTTTGCGGGGTTCGCCTAGCTGAACCCGAAAATCAACAAAATGAATTGAGCGGCTTAAAGAAAGACAACCAGCTATGCACAGCTTGGCCTTGCCTTATATACATATATGCACCCATCCATCGAGAGTAAGAAATGAAAGATAAAGGAGAAAATAGGATTTCCATTTACCCGATTTATTCAGTATTTTATTGTATTCTCTAGAGAGATCCTTTCCTTCCTCCAGTATGGGGCGAATCGACAATAGGCACATAAACAATTGTCCATCTCTCTTGACTGTTTCTCTCACTATACACACATCTGTCTATCTGTCTGTCTGCCTGTCTTTATGTATTGAATGTGCAGGCGAATGTTTGGCATCTGCGTTTACCTGCCCACAACGTATCCTGCTTGTAAACCCCAAATTAAATACCCATGTGAAGGCTCTAACCGCCTACTCATGCCTCGTCCTGTGAGTTATGTGCCTGGCGGTGTACGGTGTGTTACGTGGGTGTTTGAAGTGTGCCAGAAACCTGTCTCAGATCGGTTGAATTTGTGTATATTTACACGTGGCGCGATTCATGGGGGCTGCCTTGGCCTCGATGCTCTCGACCTCGGTGCGTGCATGAAAATTAGATTTTCAGCCAACAGGTTTCCATTATTTGGCAACGTCTCCAGACCAAATGTACCACGACGCGTTTGGCTTTGCATAATACATAAATATTTTCTATTTGCGCTAGATTCTAATAGGGGGAGAGGGGGCGACAGCAGTACGTATCTGGTTTGAGGTCTGAGCTCTGTGCTCTGGGCTCTGGGCTCTCGGCTCTGAGGTCTCGGGTCTCAAGTGGAGCCAATAGGCGGAGCATAAATAAGCAGCGCACTGCGAGGACTCCCTCGGCACAACGTGCGGCCCATTCAGTTCAGATATCCTTGCGCCTACCAGACTGCGCGACAGTCAAGCTGCCTGGCTGCCTAGCTGCCAGGCTGCCACTCACACATTTACCATTCAGACATCATTCATGCGAATGCTGTGAGTGGTAGCGAGGTGGCACGTGAAGGAGGTGACTGCGCCAGCAACTCTCATTTTTATTATTTATGTTACTCATTCGCCTCGTATCCTGCTTGTTGATTGCTTTGCGTACACGTGTAGTTTGTGGGCCCAACAGCCTGCCTATATATATCCAAGCCATATACATATACCATATATACTCCTATATATATATATATATATATATGTGCATGCACATGGCTCAGGCTCTTTGTTTGCTTCAGCGTGTCTCGTCCTCGTTGTCCTCGTCATCGCCTCGACGCGCTAATATTATGAATGGCAATTCATGCATTGTAGCCAGTTACCAGTTGCCAGTCTCCAGTTGCCAGTTACCAGTTGGTAGTTGCTTTCCACAGCCAGCTGGCTGCTACTTTTATTTCGGCTCCAACTGCTACGTAGATTGTAACTCACCTTTGACACACTGCGAACTAAGCAAGCGCACAGGAGCGCCGTACAGGATAGAACTGAAATAAACGCCATACACCTTCTCGATTGTATATTCAACAGTCAGTACATAGAATCTTATTGAAGTAGTTTTATTTTCATACGTTTGAACACTTTTCGAAACTTGTCGAAAAGTGCCAAAAAGAGATTCCGAAAAAATAAATATATGAAAATGGAGTCCAAAATGATAACAATCAACGATGGGGATGAGTGTTGCGTCTTCTGCCTCATGACCAAGAAAAACGAGGTAATCCTCCAGTGCAAGCATTCGTTTTGCTTCAAGTGCATGGACGCCTTTTGTGAGATTGTGCGTTTTAATCGTCGTTGTCCGGTTTGCCGCAAAACCTTTACATATTATGAGAAAAGATACGGTAAGCCGTTGATTGTTATTGTGGACGAAGATGATCCCAACGCCGACGAAGATTACTATGAATCTGAAATCAGTGAAAATGAAACTGACGATAGTGAGATGATGATAGATGATGAATGATGATCAATAATAGAAACGAGTCGCCCACTATCAAAATATATAAGTTGTACATTTTTTATTTTTGCAATGCTAATATATTTTCCAGTTCGCATTAGTCTATTGTTTAACCCGAGCTACTTGGGAGCGCGCCTGTTTCTATTGACGCCTTCGAGTTTGTTCCTACTTACCTTGTTAAGGTGTCAATGCATGTGTGTGTGGGTGTCTGTGTGTGAGTGTGTGTTCTTGTGTTTGCATTTGAGGAATCGCTGGAAAGCCCTCAGCTTGGCCAAAAGAAAATCTTGGGAAATGGCTGAAAGCAGAATAGAGAAAATAAAGTGGAGCATATACGTAACAAGTTGAGGGGAAACGTTCGCTGCAGCCTGATTGCTACTTAAATCTTTGTATTTACTTCATATTAAGCAATATTTCACCTGGCCACACAACCGAGACTTTCACTGTGAATGACAGCCCCCCCACAGTTTGTATGTACGCGCGCACTTCTGTGTGTGCGCGCGCGTGTGTGTGTGCAAGTTGTGAATAAGTTGTGCTCACCCTGTGCGCTTTTATTTGGTTACATTTACGACCTTTTTTGGTCGACTTCACGACAATCCTGAGTTATTTGTTATAAAAAAAAAAAAATATTGAGGTCAATTTGTTTTGTCATGTTGAAAGCTTCACGAAAATGTTCCTTTCGTATTACGGCCCCCAGCGACAGCTCAGCATTCTTGTTGTTTAATATTAAAATAAATATTTATTTATTTATTATTTACTCAGCCCGAGGGCTCAGCAGCTAACCAACTGCAACCTGGTCACTTGGCTGCTCTCCGAAGTGGTCACTGTAATCTATCAGCTATATTGCTCCCAGGCTGCGCCTGTCCAGCATTGAAACCGCTTTCAGGCATTTTTAATATTTAAATAGTTGCCATCAAAATGATTACTTAAGTCTTCGGCAGAGGCCATGCATTCCAAATGAGTTATTTTTACTAAAGGCAAACTCTACAACCTTGCTGCCGCCTCTTGCCAGCTAATGCCAAAGGCATTTCGCCTCTTTGTTGTTGCAACCTTAAAGTGAAATATGTTTATATATATATGCATATATATATATATATGTAGATAGTGTTCGATTGAAAGGCAGTAGCACAATGAAAGGCTGAGAAAATAAAGCAAGCAAAATTGCATTAAATATATAATACTTATTACGTACAGAGAGTTGAGCTGATGCAGAACGGCAATAAAATCCCTTTTAATAAATGTATAAAAATATGTTTTTATTTAATACTTTGTAATTAGAAATATTTTTGTTAAAAATAATGTGTCATCTACCTTAAACCTGAAATATTTTGCTGTGCTTTCGCAAATCGGCTTGGAAAGATTAAAACAACAAACAAAAAGTGTTGTCGAGCATAATCCGCTCAAGTCGTGCCAACAAAAGGTTTAATAATCTTGCAAAAGAAACGATCAAAATTCTTTGCAAGCCAGAACATGAAAATAGAAATGATTCAATCCAATTGCAATTCAATATTTAGTTGCTGTTGCAGTTTTTGTTGCTATGCATAAATGAAAACTAATTCGTGAAAATTCTCCATTTTCTATTTACAGTGGCGCATGGCTATGGCAAAAACCAAATGCAAATCAAATCAAACTGAAACAACACGAAAAACCACATTTATAGAGCGAAAAACAAACTGTGGCTAGTTCGCGGAAAAGATAGAGAGAGAGAGAGAGGGAGAGAGATAGAGAGAGCGTGATGCATGCAAATGCAGTACAATGAACACAATACAAATATCAAATGCGAACTCGGAAAAGCTACCCGGCGAAATGAAATACTTATGAAAAACGCCAAATTAACAAACGCAACGCGAAAACTTTAAGCGCTGACAACGCAAACGTGAAAAGGACTTTCCGACGGTTCGAAGGGGCCAGGTGAGGGGCCCAACACCCATTGCTAACCGAATAAATAAGGCAGCCAATATCAAAGTTAAAATTATAATAGATCGAGCACCTGCCCCCACTCTGCAAAATGCCGCAGCGCGCAATTGCCACGATGTGCACAACGAACAAAAATAAGAACTGCTATGAAAACAACAACAACAACAACAGCAACAACAACAACAATGAGAGCAACTATGGTAATAACAAGAGCAGCAAGGAGTCGTCCTGCTTGCCAGTCCTGTGGGCTGCCCTAGTTGGCATTGCCCTGGCCCTGAACGTCCCCGGCTGCCTTGGCGAACAGCACCCGGCGACGGCTGATGAAGGTGAGTCTAAGATTCCATTTCACATATATCTAAACCAGCTGATGGGGTTGCATTGCTCTAATACACACACGCACACACTCATCGTTTCGAGCACAATTTAGGCGGAGGGTGGCATAAATAAAACATTGGCAGCTCCATTGACGGAATTGCGTCAAAACCTCAATTGAAAAATAAACAGCGTAACCACAAAAACACAAGTCGAAATGTTTGGAAATGGAAATGTTGAAAAGTACGCAGGGTTACAGAGCCACACCGAAGCGAACCGAACAGAACCCAAACGAACAATACAACAGCAACAGCAACAACAACGAAAAAAAAGCAATTTAGACATTAACACTTTAGCAGAGGGGGTTGCTTTGTGTTTGGTCGGAAGTTCAGTCGTATGGCGTTTTCGCTCGAAAATGAGCGTTAAATTAAAAAGAAAATGAGAATAACATTTTGACAGGTTTTACTTTTTTATATCTGCTGAATAAAGGTTAGCTTGGGCATAGTCAACCCGTAATAGCAAACTATTATGTGGTTGAGGATTGGCTATTGATTGATATTTATGCATACATACATATATGGAGCATAAGTTTCAACAGAGAAAATACTTTCAAAAGTTTAGTACAAAAAATAATACATTTCAATTATCTTTTTATAAAAGAAATATTTGTGTTATGACAATAATAATATAAAATATTAAAGTATTTAAACTAAATATTATTGAAGAAAATATTGAAAGAAAAAAAATTAAATTACGTTTGCCGGATCAATTTTTTATTAAAAAAAAATACTTACTTAAATAACTATTAAATTTTATTTTAAGACAAACTTTAAACCTTTTTCATAAAAATAATAATGTAAGGCTGTAGAAAAAATTCTTTAAATGGTAAATTTAGGCACTATTCCGCAGGACTTTATACCTATAGCTATTTATACCTTGTACAAAATTAAACTGATGTATTATGCATATCAAAATATTTTCAATAAATAATTTAAGGATTCTAGGCATACATTTTAATTTGAGGAAAGTCTCTTGTGTTTCTATTTATCTAGGGATTTCAAATAAAAATTGTTAAAAATATAAAATTAAATTAAACTAAAAACAAACTTTTGACAACTATTTTTCCCAGCTCAAATTTAATTTTATTATTTTTAGGTAAGTGCCGTGAATAACGTAAATTGAAATTTAGTCCAATTTTATAAATTTACAATATATTTTTATTTAGAGAAAATATTTTGAATTTCCATGCATCTGGGTATTTGTAATGCATATGGTTCAAAATGTAAAATAAAACTCAATTATTAAAATTAAATTCAATAAAAAAGCATTATAACGTGATTTCCTATTTTCAATGGGTTCAGTGTCTAAAACAATGTGAATTTCTCAGGAAACACAGCTTTAATTCTATACTATTCTATTCTACATATGCCATATATTTACATAAATATTTGTAAATTATCTAATATTTTTATACATATATAAATATATATAAAAATTATATTACATGAAACATAAAATCAAATGCATATCATTGCCTGGAAACAGAACTTTCCCAAGTATTTTCCCATCGAAAATTAATTTTGTTATTTTAAATGAACTTCACGCACGTGTTGTGAAATTTCGTCAAATTTCATGTAATTATCAATGGATATTTTGGGGTTTTTGGCTTTTCCGGTTGTGGATTGTTGTTGTCCTGGTTGGTTCATTACCGCTTACTATGATTATGTTTTATTTGCTCGATGGTGTGTTGACTTTTGGTCTCGACTATTTTCGAAAGGGAGGCGTAACCTTTCAGGTCAAACATCTGGCATCGAAATACTGCACACATACCCAGATACACACACTCGTACACACACACAAACACACACACACACACTCGTACACACACACAAACACACACACACACACACATCCACCGTTAATTACTCGGGTGCTTGGCAAATGGAAATGCACTTTTCGAGTTTGTAATGTTGCGCTTGGCTGGCCCAGCGATTTGTCGATGGTGACAACTGCAACTGTGACCGGGATGTGACTCAGATTCAATTGCGGGGTGGGCTCTAAATTTTCATACAAATCGTTTGTCGAGTGTATATACCATGCATACACATCTATACTCCTCTTCGAATTGTGCCATGTGTAATTGGATTTATGCTGCTGTTGTCGATGCTGTCGCTGAGGCTGATGCTGATGCTGATGCTGATGCTGGTGACAAACTGTGACAGTCGTCTCAGCCAGCCCTCGAATCGCGCTCCATTGACAGCAGTTGCCGTTGTTATCGATGCCACAGCACAGCTGATCGTCATTATCATCATCATCAGCGTTAAGTAAATGTGATTTAAACTCGATTATTCTCAATTATTTTGTAACATGCATTTCATTTCAATTTCATTCTAAGAATGCCCGAACTCTGTTCCACTTTGTGCTGCTCAACCCCTCGGCCCTTTAATTTCTTGACTTTTCCTGCTTCGGCTTGATTTTTTCCTTGTTTGTATTATTTTTTCTCTCTCTTCTTCTTCTTTTTTTATTGGTTCACTTGAGTGGATTTCGATGCCTGAGCCTCTCCTCGGACGGTTGCATTTGTTTGATTGAAATTGATTTGGTTTCACTGGGGATTTCATTTGACTCTCCTTGCTTTTTTTTTAAAAACCATAACCATATTGTAGTATTATTTTCAAGTGGTGCAGGCTGACTTCATTGCGGCTTAAGTGTTAAAGTAATAAGCAGTATAAGTACATACAGCTCCGATTTCCCCACTGTGTGCGTAGTAAGGTTTTTTTTTAGCTCTTCAGGCCTGCTTTAGGAAAGATTACGTTGTTATTTTATTTATTTTTTTTCTGTGTACATTTGAGACTTATTGAAGTACTTAATTTTATGTGTGGGAAGAACGTTTCATAATTCGCCCCCATATAAAGCTGTCTTTATCTTAATTATAAGTGCATCCTCACTCGGCACTTCATATGCGTACAAGTTCTTATTATATAAATAGCACATCGAATGATTCCCCCAAGTCTGCAAGCTTCAATTAGCAATCAGGGAGTGAATGGAGCCACAACAACAAGAGTACAATAAGCTTCAAACTGTTTTGACTACATTAAATGCAAAATAGGAAACGTTGTCCTTTTTTTTTTGCCAGGGTTCGGGGTCAACGGACCCCCAATTGCCCGACGGCGTTGCTATCTAATCAAATATTCAACCTTTTTTATTTCGCTGAACTGATTTCATGACTGCGATAAGCAAATATCTGCCATTCCTCGACAAATTACTTGTTAACAAGTGCATTTTAATGCGAACGAAGAAAAAATAAAGTTTACCAAACGCCTCGATTTTCCTTTTGGCCAATTTGCGGCATGTGTTTAGCTGCCCGCTTCAACTCCATGTGTGTGTCTGTGTGTGTGTGTGTGTGTGTGAGTAGCCGCAATTGGAATGAATGTGGCTAATAAAAATAAAAACGAGCCTACAACTGTATTTGCCTGCCCGCTCCCACTCCCCCAGCACAGGGGCAGCCTTTGGCTTTTGTATGTTTGGCCAATTGGAATAGAAAATTGACATGGCTTTTTGTGCTTTGCTCTTTGTATTTGTGCACAGCACCAGCTGTGTTTGTGGCCGTTTTTTTTGTGGCAAGTAACGTAATTTAAACATGCAACAAACTATTTGGCAGGATTTGTAGTTTGCACAATTGCAGCTCCAAAAGGGGGTGGGAAACAATTATATAGCCGCTGACGATGAAAGCGAAAATAGGGTCATATCGTTGCGTATGAATCTAAAAATACAACACAAATCATAATACCATTTTCAAGGCCGCTCCACTCCTCAGCAGCGAAGGCGTTTGTTTCCCAAATAGAAATGGCAACAAGCCTAACGGCTTTAATGGAAACTTTTGCTGAACATTTTGTTGCCCAGCGACAAAAGCTAGTCAATGCTTTTTAATGAACCTTTCAACTGTAATTGGATTCCAGGAATTCTTTGCCGATTTAATTGTTAATTTCCTTGCAATTATTGACCGAAAACGAAAACAATAAAGCGATATGTATATAAATGGACAGTTTAAGCGCTCTGCGCAGAAAAAGGGCAAAAAAAAAAAATCAAAAGAAGCACATAAAAATGTCAGGGTCCCGCTTTGAATAAATAATAAAAAAAAATAGATGTAAAATAAAATGCAGAAAGAAAAAATAATAAAAAATAATACGTTTGGAGAGCACAGATGTTTTGACACAGAAATAATCCATTAATTCAATAAAGAATTTCGTTGCTGGTTTTTTTTTATTGCTGTTGTTTTTGTATATTTTGGTCAGAGGTCAGAGGTTGTCTCATTGTTTTCTTTTGGCAGGCAACTTTGAAAGCCAAATATTTGTACAACAATTTGTATAAATGTTGGCATTTTTTTTTTGGACACCCGCAGCATCCTGGCTGATGAAATCAAAACCCTTGACGGCGCTAAGCGCGAACGCAAATAAGCAAAGTCCTGAACGGATGTTGTTCATTTTAATCCTTGATTTCTTGTCCCAATACATATATTGGAAAAACCCATAAAACACACATAGGATATCCCGACCCTTTACTGCCGGCTGCTACTGCTACTGCTGCTGCTGGTGCTGCTGCTGCTCCTGCTACGCTCTCTTGACTCACAGAAGCTAAGCAAACAATATTGGAACATGGCACCCAAGTACTTGAAAAATTACCCACCCGCAACCGAACATCCTCCGAATGGATATGTGAATGTGAATGTGAATGGCTTGGTTTTGGTGCCTTTGACGCTGCTGTGTGGCATGAATGAAAATGCGGCAAAGCCAGAAATATTTTTAAAACAAATACTAAAACACAATCACACACATACACACACAGGAGAGGGAAGTGCGGTGCGACGGCAAGGACACGCTCAACACAAAAATCAATGGGCTCAATTTTAAAGCGCTCGAATTTCATGAGTCGGCTTTGGCATACACACCTATCGATGCGCATGCCACACGGTTGTGTCTGAGTGTTAGCTCGTGTGTGAATGTACCATATATATATATATATATATAAATATACGTATATATGTGTCCGTGTGTGATGATGCGGTCAAGGCAGGGGCTTGGGCCTGGCTTTGACGTTGGCGATTCATCCGCCTGTTGGTCATATGCCGCCTGCGGAATGGGAATTGCGGATTGCGCATTGGCGTCGGTTGCCTTTTCGATTTACAAATTGTAAATTGGCACTCGATGATTTTCGATTTTCGAAAACTGAATGATGTTCGGATTCGGTCTTGTGTGTGGCTTTTTTATGCATGTCGTGGGTAATTTGAAGAGTTATATGTAGAGTTTATTTGATATATAGCTGAAAATTAGTAAAAATAAATATATATTTTTTGAAAGTTGAGTTCCAGAACAATGTATTTGAGCAGGATTTAGCAGATTATCAAAAAAAAAAAAAAATGTAAGCTTAAACAGTTTTGCCATTTGTTGTAGACTTAGAACATAATATCAACGCTCATAGAGGTTAACCGCCAATATTTAGATTGTCTTCCAGTTCTTTTAGCAATGCATTCATTGCTATGTCCAGCACTATCAAGTTTCGCGAAAAATAAATAGAAGCAACGAATTCATTGTTTGCATATAGATAAGTTAAATCCTTTAGCTGCCCATCGTCACATTTCCTGCTGTTCGACGCTAGGATATTTTAAGGAACTTTTGCATGTGCCTCTCACATATGTGCGCTGGGACTTTCAACAAATTTGGCATTCGTTTTTAATGTACTTGACCCGCCAGCGATAAATGTGAGCTCTGAGAGCTGAGAGCCACTGTCAGACGCCTTGCTGCCCGCGCCGCTGACTGCCTGCCTGGCTGCCTGCATGCCGCAATAAACTGGAAAAGTGCAGTTTGGTCCTTTGGCTCCTGGCGGCATGTGGCCGTGACTGTGACTATGCGAGTGTTTGTTTCCACATGTGAGTGTGTGTGTGTGTGTGTGTGTCACTGGCATGCTCCATTTATGCGCTGATATAAGGAATTATGCTGAAATCACGTTCCCACACAAACCAACAGCGCTCGCAGCACAGCGCAGCAGAAAGAGCCCGCAGAGTTAGAGGATAAGAGCTCGGGCTCTTATCCTTGCAACGGCAGCAGTCGCTGCTGCGTGGAAAATCTCAGCAGGAGCCCCTAAGAAAAGTGCTTCCTGCATAAGCGATTTTCTCTACTTATGTGAATGTGTGCTGTGTGTATCTCTGAGTGTTTATGTGTGTGTGTGTGTGTTCCTGTGTGTGCTGCATTCTTTGATGTTTGTTGCTCTTGTCCGTTGTTCTTGCCACTGCCTCGTACTATTTATTTTCACTTGAAATGCTTTAATACACACACACGCGCACACACACACACATGCCCTTTCTCTTTCGTGCTGTCTGCGCACACAGCGAATAGAAAGCAAATTGTCTGTTTTGCTTACATTACGAAATCGATATTATATCATTTCAGCAAATACAATTTGCCTCCGGCATACTCATATTTAAATCATTTTCAAATAATTCCATTCAATAGAATAGCAGACAGCATTTATTTATAGCTGCCAACAAATTTATACATGTATTTAATTAGCTAACTGCATAATTATGCTGCATTTAAAATTTGAATTTAAATTCGAGCTAAGTAATTGAAGTTAAACCAGTTTGATTTCAATTTCAAATTCCCGGCGAAACACATCTGATAGAATCAGTATTTGTGATTGATGCCTGTTTTATATTGTGTTAATATTTCAGTGTTGACTTTGGCCGAATGTCTTCAATGTTCGCTCATTTGAGGATAGGTTTTGGGCCAAACTATAAAACGATTTAGGGCCTAGTTTCATACGAGGACAATTGACGGCAGACACCTTCAGTCAATTGCAGATAGAAGTTTATGGTTGGTTTAACGACGACACGTTGGCGTTCTGTGGCCTTTCGTCCCAATCTGATTTGGGTATCTGTAGTGAATGCGTCTGTGATTTTGTTAAAATGCCATCATTGATGCCAATCAATCGACAATTTTATGGCTGCAGCATTTTTTTTTTTTTGCTGTTGTTGTTTTTCTTGTTGTGCCCATTCTCAATCACTTTGTGTTTGTGTCTGTGGGCTATGACAAATGAAGAGGAAACTGGCTGGCAGTTTACCAATGGCTGGGCGTGTTCACAAATCACCTTGCTAAGGATGACAATGACAGTGCCAAAAATCAAATCATTGTCTCCTGCGCTTTCAAATTAACTCGCAACGGAGGGCAGTCAGGCAGGCAGCAGAAGGATGCTGCGTAATGGAGATTTATCAGTCACATTATCTATCCATCAATCTTGGCACAAACCTGGTGTTAGGTAAAGGTATAAGGTACACACAGGCAGTGTGTGTGTGTGAATCCATTGGGCTAGATATTTTTCTTACAAATAAAAAGAGTTTCCACAATTAAGTATTTTCTATGTATCTAATCTAAGCAGCGCCCCACGAAATTAAATTGTTAAAAATACACCAAAAAAAAAAAAAATACAAATCAACTTGTTCCGACACACGAGAGTGACGGCCCGGCAATAAAATATAAAATATATAAATTTAAATATCAGCTTATGTGCAGCCAAAGGCCAATTTAATTTTCATGCATATTTAAAAGGCAATGCTGGAAAATTTACGAGTTCATCAAGTGTTTGGCTCCGTTGAATATTCATGAGTGTGCACCCGAAAAAAGACTTAATGCATATTTCAAAATTGTCGAGCAGAACTAAAGGCTAAAAGCGAAAAACTAAAAACTGTTAAACTGACAAAAGTCTCGAACGACCCATTTGATAATTAAGTTAGCAACGATTAGAGTGAGGCCGTAGCTTGTCTTATTTTTTCCTCAGTTCACTATTCAATTTGCATATTTGCTGGCAGCTCAATCTTTTTTTGGCTCTCTGGTTAGTTTATGTTTATAAGTCTCATAATCTTCTTTAATGGTTTGTTTACTCAATTTTGTGTAGCTTTTTGACATTTCCCGCTCCAAATTAAATGCAAACAAAGCCAGAGATGCACACGCCATATTTTATGGACTCAGCTAGTAGCGAAGATTTTTATTTCGGCATGGGTGGGGACTAGTCCCCATTCTTTTACCCCAGTTTAGTTCGTATTCCCAAGTGCAGCGTTAAAAAAGCGTGGCAGTAGACAAAAACAAAGCCAAAACTTGGGGCGGAAGTGGCTGTGCCTCTGACTCTCCTCCCCCACCCTCTCCCCCACAAAAAAAACCCTCTAAACAACAACAGCATAAAATAAAAATCAAAAACAAAACGAAATGCAACGAGAACAAAATAATAATAGGAAAATGCGAATCTGAAAATGGAAAACTGCTGTGCCCGTTTTATATTGAGGGAGCGGATCGGATTTTTAACAAAAATTTGTGAACTGAAAAGAACAAAAAAAAATATGCACATGAAATTTATTTCAATTCCACATAAATCGCAGAGGCTCAAAATTGCCATGGAGATACTAAAAATACATAGCGTAAGCGATGAGAAATCAACTTGTGAAGCGAGAGGGTTTTAGTTGATTGAGAGACTATTGAAAGGAGAATAAGAGGAGACAATGGATAAGTTTTCAATGAGCTTACCGATTGATAATCGATTGAAAGGCGAAAAAGTTATTGAAATTGAAAGTGAATTTTGACTTTGACCTATTTAAACTGACTAAGATCATACAGAGCAATGATTAGCGGAAGAATAATTAAAAGTTATGAAAATATGAATTTCATTGACTTATCTGTGATTGAAGCTGTTAGAAAATGAATCAAATTGATTGAATGATCGCTAGTAGGTTGTTTTAGAATAACCTTTATATATTAATTATGCTTATCGGCTATGCTAAATTTGAATAAAAGCATTCTTAGCCATATTTAGACTCCACACTTTAAAGTACAGCATCAACTTTATTTGATTGACATCGCCCTGAGAAACTTGCTTCTGATTGATAATCGCACAACTTGACGGAAGACTCAGGCATTCATATGTCTGTATGAAATCTGGCCCTCGCATTCAGCATCCACCCGAGGGAGTAAACAACAGCTGATCTCATGTTGCCTTAAATATTCTGTTGGCGTATTTATATACTAAAAGGTGTCTTGTAACCGGCAGCGATTGTGTGTGTGTATTTTTTTTTTTCATTCAATTCTCCCGCTGTGATTAATTTTTGCTATTCCAATTTTGTGCCACCGCCGCTCGGGGTTCGCCTGGCATTTTTATTACGTATTTCGGCTGCTCCCTCGCACAGCGCGACAATGCGAGGGCCAAGCTGACAACTGGCGACTGCCGTTCCGTTGTTGTCTCTGGTCGAACGCCCATTCATGGCTCCTAAGTGGCCCAATGCGTTTTTCTGTTGTTGTACTGTGTGCGAGGTTATTAATGATCTACAAATTCCCCAGACATTTCATTTCATTTGAAGTTGACACACAAAACGCATGACAACGAACGGGCACGGGACCACAGCTCTATATCTATATGTGTGTATTTGTGTATGTGTGTATTTGTGTGTTTGTCTGTTTAGGGTGCGGGGGGAAAAGTGAAACCAAATTTTAAAACTGTCCAAACATATCTAGCAAACCAACATATGCCATTCCAGCGAACTTCTATTCTATTCTATTCCATTCTATTCTATTCGTTGTGCCGTGGCGATAGTAAAATGATTTTGAGTAATTTATTTTATAGTAGCGCTGAAGTATTTATTATTTTGAAAAGCGCTGAACAATGCCGTGATTAATTTGACATACTCCCCCTCGATGCCCCGCTCTCGCCTGGGTTGAGCAAGTGGTGCGGTAATCCCTAAGAAATTCCTTGCGGCCACGTCTGCAACGCAACCAGACCATTTCACTTTCTCGATAGCGCAACATATTTGATTTTATGTGGCCCCGTGTTATTTATTCGAATCGGTTTCGCTTTGAGCCCCACAAAACATATTGCGGCAATGTGGCCTTTGAAGGCGCAACTCCTACCCGCAGCCCAAAACATTTTAGGCAACGTCCCTGACTCGGCTGGCTATAATTCAGAATCAATCGTTATGGTTTTGGCAGCTTGCAAATTTTTCTTTATTATATCATATTAATTTTATGAGTGTTGTTTTTGCCGCTCTTCACAGAGGCCGCCCCTACCGCCAGCTACTTTATGGCATTTAAAAGATATTTTTCATATCAATGAAGCTTTATTTGGGCAGGCCCAACGAGCAGCCAGGGCTCGAGCCCACAGGCAGTCCGAGAGAGCAGCAGCAAAAAAAAAGTGAAAAGAACTTTGCTAAATTTCCTAAAGTCATGCAAACATTTTTTACATATATCGATTTTTTTTCGTCGGTTATTGTCCCGTTATTGTTGTTGTTGTCGTTGTTGTTTTTTTTTTCATTCAGAAATTTTCTTGCGTGTGCCGTCTGGGTGGGGGGCTGGGCTGGGATAGAGCTAGGCTCCGGTCATACATATTCAGGACTTGTTTCAGCACATTTGTTATGACAGGCTCAAATTGGGTGCCATCAAAATTATATATTATTTTGCATAATATCTTCTTTCTGGCTCAAATTGTGCGCTCCGTGCCTGTCAACGACGTGGCTAGAAGAGCGAATTCCATGCGGCATGAATTTCATGTTACCCAACGATTAGGCAACAGCACCGCCTAAGATGCGCCGAAAACAGACACGAGTCTTACCAATATTCAACTCGTAAGAGTGACGCACACAACTTAACAGAGTTTGCACGAGAACAACATGCAGCACTTAGACATTTTATTGCAACTATTTGTCAGAAGGTGTCATTCCACTTCAAAGCAAACTTCCATTTGCAAACGCGCTCTTAGAGCACTATCCGAACAATGGCACCCCGGGCAGAACGGTGCCACGACTTGGCTAAGATCTTAATGTACTGTCTGGCAGCCTTTGTACCTGGAGATTTGTGCAACAATCAACGTCAATTGGCGACTTACTTACCAACTTACCCTTACTTACCGAACTGAACGAAACGGAACTGAACTAGAGACCAACTGCGACCCATTTATGAGCTGCCATAAACACGTGTAAATCCCGTTCATAATGAAAAAGTCACGATTTCTAGTGTCAATATCGTAAAACGAACTAGCAAACGGGCTAAATAGGAGAAGAAGTCGTTGCCATAACCATTTCATACCATTCTTATGCCCATTTCGGTGCAATAAAATCGAACTAATTGAAGCTCCCACAACCGAGAACGCGCATACTTCTATGGATCCCGCCCCGAGCAGCGGCTTAACTTATCTATCCCATCCGTAGACATGCCTGCTGCCATGATCTAATCACTTTGACTGATGCCTCTAACCATCGAGACCTTCGCCGTTGTCCGTTGCCCATTGCCCGTTGCCCGTTGGCCGTTGTTCGTGTCCATATCCGTGTCCATGCGCTCGGTTATCTATCTATTCGGCTCTGCGTGTTCTGTTTGCATTTTACAAATGTCAACAAAAGAAAATGCACTTTGAGGTTTCTATTAGCGCAAAGGAGGTGGAGGAGCCCTAACACTATGGACTCCACTATGTGCGTGCGTGTGTGTGTTTTGTCTGCGTGCATGTGTGATAAGCGTGGCGAGCCTCATGCTATGCTGCATTTGATGGACAGCATAGCGAACGCGATAGCTGCAGCCCGATGGAACCACTGTAACGTTCAGCATTAGAGTTAGGATTGGACTACCCTTGCCTCAAGTAATCCATCATAAAATTAGTTGTGCTGCGCTTGCACAAAGATTTTTGAACATAGATTAGCGCTGAGTGGAGCTCGTTACAAATTTATAGACCGTTCCATTTATACCTGAACATAAATTAATATTCATGAGACACACATGAAATGCAATTGTTAAAAGTTGAAAATTTCAAAATATATTTTAATAATGCAGTCGAGTAGATCTAACAAGGGTCAAGCTTACCCTAATGTGAGCTCGAGGCAGCCTTTGACCCAGTCTTTATTTAATTTTCGCCATGGCCAGCTTTAATAATACTAGCATTGTTATTGGCCGGACTTACGCTTTGATAAACGCACCTAATGGAACTTTTATGCATAATAATCCAATCTAATGAAAATCCAATCAAATGCCCAAGGCCTACCACACACACACTCACTTCTTACACACACACTCACTTCTCACAAAGACACACACACTTTTCTCACACACGCACATTCGTATATATTTTCCATATTTTATAACTTCCTTTGCCGGCATATAACAAAGCGAACTTTATGGACATTCCAGATATTTTCTAGGAACTGCAGAAAATCTCTTATGGCTAGCAATCAAAGTACTTGTCTAATTTTGGAGTTAATTTAGGTGAGATTGTCACTGGAACGGCATTCGGCCATAGGCAATCGGAATCGTATTATGACTCTCGGGGCTCGTCTGCTCCAACAAGTGAATGGGCTGCCAGAGCAATTTGAACATCCGCCAGCGCTTTGATGTTGGGGCCAGACCCTAAAAGTCGACAAATGTGCCTGCAGGAAATATTAAAGCTCAAATCGACGACAACGAGTAAACTTCTTGACAGTGTGCGCCATTTGGCCAAAACTCAAATAAACGGCAGCAAAATAAAATACAAAAAAAAAAGAGAAGAAAAAGAGGCGAATTCACCCAGTTGGCTGCGGGTGGGGGCGAACGGAGTCAAAGCGGGTCATAAATGGCCAACAACTTGAATCGCAAATTGTCAATGGTCACGTGCAGAGTAGCTACTGTTGCCATTGTTGTTGTTGCAATTGTTGCTGTTGTTTGACAATGTGGGGATAAAGAAAAAAATCAAAGTCTTTGTTGCTGTTGCTGTTGCTGCTGTTGTTGCTTTTGCTGTTGTTGGCAAGTGGCGCCTATTGAATCGCCGACGGCTTTTACTTGAGTCATTGCCAATTTGTCGCCAGCCACAGTCAATTTTACGGAATTGTGCTGACATGCAGCTCAAAAACAATAGAAACTCTTGGCCATGGCTCAATAATAAATGATGTTTATTTAGTGGAAAGCTTAAGTCTTTAAGTGTCTGGGCATTTGGGCATAATTAGCTCTAGAAAGGCTTAACAGCTGATAATATAGACTTTATTAATGCCAAATACAGCTGAGAATGGGGCATAGCTGACTGCGCCATACTCGCTCAGTGTAAAGAAACTGAGCAATGATGCTCGCTTCATGTTTGCATAAATTCTTGTCTAAAACTTGTTTAACTCTCATCAATCTTCTTAGCAAGTGCAGCTACCCATTTATTGTCAACATTTGGTGAAACATATTTCATTTACCGCTGTCAACATTCTCTCTCGAGTTTTTAAGCTTAGCAGATATTTCATGATACGCTCTTTGCTAGTTCTATATTCCTGTATCTGGGCATCTACTTATTTGCTTTTCCCGTTTTTTTAGAGATAAACATTCTATTTGATTTATCTGGTGATCTGTTTGGATCGTTGCTGCTGGTGTTTGTTTTACGAGAGGCGCCAAGTTGTTGTTGCTTATTTATGAATGCGACGAAAAGCTCTCGAGGGCAGTCGGCTCTGCTTTCCCATTTCCCATTTGCTGTGGGGCCCCCGAGGGCGAAAGGCAACAAATGATCTAAATAATTACCTCGTGCTGTACATGGAGTTTTAGTTTTTTCTTTGTTGGGCATAACTCGCCACATGCAACTGAATGTCAAAATATTTTCATTTCAATTTCCAGCTGCAGGCGAAAATAAATAAATAAAATGCTCGTTTACGTGGGGCAAGCGTAGAAATTGACTGAATGAGTGATTGAGTGATTGACTGATTAATTGGCTTACACTTAGCATTGATTGTTTTGCCAAGCGGTCTAAATGAGCTGAAGCAACGGGATGCAGCATTGTTCCAAAGATCAAAGACAAGCGTATTTGGTAATGGGTAAAGCAATGGAAAGCATAGAAATAGCTTAAGTTATATATAAATTCAATATGAAAGTCAGGCGAACTTAGACTTCAGGAAAACGACAGATTATATTACTACATTCGAAGAATTTTATGCAATCGACATGTATATTGGTGTTCAAAGTTCATAAATTGAGTTTCTGGAACAGCGAACGTAATATGAAATTGTTTGAACTCCGCCCTCATATTAGACTGTATACAATATTGTTTATGCTTTTTTCATACATGAAAGCAACTCTGTAAATGCCCCGAACAGAGCGAGGCAATTGGGTAGAAGTTGGTCGCATCATGTTGACGCCCACATTAAGTGGCACAATTATGAGTCGACAACATCGGGCCGAGCAACTTTTCCGGCCCCAGAGACAGGAACATCGCGATCCATGTTGTTGCTTAATTATAGAATACATCATGCAAGAAATTTGTTGTATGCACCATTAACAGCAAAGTGTCCGTCAGCGCGAGCGGCGCGGCGGCGGCGCGTCACACTGAATGGGGCATGAATGAAGCGCAGGCAGGCGGCAAGCAACAAATTTGTCAAAATATTGTTGAATAGATAAATAAACCCTATGCCTGGACTAGTGCCAGATCAAAGCGGATTTCAGATGGACCCATTTACGATGCGACACAACATTGAAATGCACTTTCAGCCGAAACTAATTCATTCATTCATTCAATCAATGCGTCAAATTCAGAGCGTGTGACAATAAATCTTTTCGTGGGGGTCCCCTAATTTCCGTCAAATTGATCGACTGACCTAGCCGGCAAATGACAATTGCAAAAGCTTGCCACAGATCATTCAAATGCCCATTTCGAATCAATTTCAATTCAATTCGGGAATCGTATTTGGATGGTGTGTGAACATTTGTTGTCCAATTGCAATTAGCAATTGAAGCACTCAGCTTGGAGCTGCAGGCACAACTTATACAGATGGCTGACCCGTCTTCATCCGTAACTCATTTATCGCTTTGATCTGTTGACCCCGATCCCGTTTAGTTGTGAAGCCAAACAAATTGCATTTGCCCTCAATGAATTAAATCATTCGTTCAGATACCAATTGCGGTCATATTTTTGGCGCCTCCAACCCGTGGCGCATTTGCTTAAGTAAGTTTTCGTATATATATATATAAGGATAGATAGATATAAGGCTTCGATTTGTTACACTGATTTGACACATCTTTCTCGATTCGTCTATGGGTATAACTAATGGCCATGCCCATTTCTCATGTTCTGGTAATGGCGCCCCAAATGGAGCTTTGAATAAATGTGAAACAGCTGGTGGAAACGGAAGATGGTTCCGCTCGCATTTCATCAGCCCGAAACGAATCGATAGAAATAAGAAAAGCGAACATGGAGCACGAAGTTCAGGCCTGTTTAGGCTAACTACAAATTGTATTCTTAGCAGAGATGGACAGGTTTCCCAATTGTATATAATTATTTACTTTAAGCTCTTTAAACACGACTGTGTTCATTCATAATGCTCAAACCGAAATTCAGCGTTTTATAGTAGCCACAACAATGCATGCCACAACATTCCATTCTGTGCACGAATATTCATTAGCTAATAATAATTCGCTCCCAGACCCTCTCGCCAGGCCCCGCCCACAAAACTAGCTTAGCTCCCTTGGTATATTCATTCTATTATATATGCAAAGCGTGTGGCGCTTGGCGCTTGGCGCTTATGATGACAATTAATCAGCCATGGATATATAAGTTGCTTAGTTTACTTTCTGCACTAAAGGCGGAGCTGAAAAGTTAACAGCTACACAAATATACATATATTGAATATGGAGTCAATTAAGAGAAATAAAAATGCATTAAATTAATTAAATTGCATTAACGGCAAAAAGGCGGGAAAAGTCTATTCTGATAATCCAATCCAATCCAATTGATAAATATTGATTAATATTTTTAAAAGCTTAACAGCAAAGCAAATAGGAAAATGAAAAACTATTTACACAGTCGAATTCACTGGAAGAAAAAACTTTGATAAGCCATTCGTAGCGCAGAGTGGGGCATAGAGCACGCATATAGGCACGTACGACACGCCCATTCCCGTTGAAAATATGGAAAATATAATTTGTATAATTACAAATGCTTTGATAATACCACATAACAAATACCAAATACCAATCAACAAGAAAAACAACAATAACAATATTGCTACAATTGTCAAATATGGCCCGAGCTACACCCAGCTCAAGCCCGAGCACTGGAGAAGGGGCAATAACTAATTGCCCGCCAGCCGAGCGGCCCTTGCTGCCGCTCCACAGCGGGCGGCACGCACAGCGCGTCGCCATCGATGTCGACACCACGTCGCGAGCAGTGAGCAGCGAGCTGCGAGGCGCCACACGCTGGCTCCGAGGCTCAGTGACATTGCCACGTCGTAGATGCATAGATGATGATGATGACTCCATCCATATAGGAATCCAAATACGCACAATGAACCAGTCCGGCTCGACTTGGCTTCGTTTGCCCTCTCAGCGCCAGCTTATCATCAAAGGAAATCAAGCTGTCAGTCAATTTATAGTTATGGCATACAATGTTCGTATGTATGTATATGCGACAAAAGCAAGTTACAGAGACGCACGCACCCGCCGGCAGAAGCCTCACGCACCATGTCAAAGTTCACATATTTCAATTAGCGCGGCCGCCGAAACGAATTCTCTTTAATACCATAAGTCATTTGCATTGCATTTGCTATAATGAAAATATTTATAATTGATATCCTTGTCCATTCCCACTAATTTCAGGTCCTCTGTCGGAGGTACTGACAGCCGTGGGCTCCGAGGTGGCGCTGCCCTGTGATCTAATGCCAGGCACAATGATCGCCGATAAGGTGCAGCTGGTCATTTGGTACCGCCAGGGAAATGTAAAGCCAATCTACACGTAAGTACCAGCCATAAGCATAAAGTATAAAAGTATATGAAAACCTGATTGACTTCGTTAATTTTGGGCTCTTTGGCATCTTTGCAAGTACCTTAAGTCTGCCGAAATCCGCTTAAAAATCATTTTATTATAAGGCACTCTAATCTCTCAAATAAGATGGCGTTAAAGCAACACCTCACATCCCCTGCGCACCTCTACCCAATAATAAAGTTAACTGAAAAATGTGCCAAATATTTTTTGATATTTTCAATGGCAAGCGCCGTGCCCCACCCACCCACAACTCGGAGCCAATTATGAAAGACGACACACGCGTCTAGGTGCGCTCATTATAAATTCTATTAACGTCAGGCATTTATGTTGAATTTGCCGAAATAAACATTACTTACATACATTTATATAAAGAGAGCGAGACCATGTACGTATAGGTACGTGCATCTTTTGGCCCAATATATGCTATTGATGGTATTTCGTTTGTTGAGTAGCAGCAGGTATGTAGCTACAAGCTGGCACCCAAGCGATTCTTAACAAGCCAAGCAATCAGAGACATGTATGTCAATGTATGTTGGCAGCTGGGTGGCCCGGGCTTTTACACATACATACATATACATATATCTATATGTCGTATGATGTTAGTCAACCAGAAAGTCGCTGAAAAAAAAGAAGAAAAACTTTAGCTTGAACTCAAAAAGCATCGCTTGAGCAGAGACTGACGCGCAGTAGACCAGAAATTGATTTTTGCATACGCTGGCAGCCGAAGCACAGTAACGCCCCAACAGCCCTCTGCACAGACTCCGCCCGGAATCGATTATGGGCAAGTCAAAGTGTCAAAGTTAAATGTGCATTCATGTGGTTCGATTGATTTTACAGTATAAACGCGCTGTGGTGACTGCAATTACAGTTGCGAGTGCCGCTTTTATGGCCACATAAACTTTACGGCCCTGCCCATCCACAGCTCTCTCGCACCTCTCGAACAGATCTGTTGCTCTGCTACCGAATAAAGCGTTTTTCTCTCTCTCTCTCTCTCTCTCTCTCTCTCTCTCTCTCTCTCTCTCTCTCCCAGCCCGCATTCATTTTATTGTTTTCCATCAATTTTAATTTGCTTTTTCTACACTTCATAAATTTTCGCTGGATATTGTTGTTGCTCTAGAACGCTTTTACAGCACGATTGAAATTTCCATATGGCAAGAAGGTCGGAAGATTAATTACATGAGAAGTTTGTTGCCCAATTGTACAGGGCACCAGGTACAACCAGACACTTGGTCTCGCCCCAATCAATGACCTCTGGCTCCGGCTGCCCAGGGTGCATACAGTACTTATGAAATTAGACATGGGGGCCAAATAGTAGCGTCCGATTGTTGTGGGTGGTTGGGGCGCAGCTCACAATTTTGGCTGTTGAACCTAATTTAATTATCTTTAAATCCATTAACAAATAACCATCCATCATGTGGCACTTACTCTTACTTTGCTGTTTTTCTCGCTGCCACATATTGCAGTCGCCTTAAATATATGTATATTTCGTTTTCTTTTCTTCATCTTTGGGAGTCTGGGTGCATTTGTGATAAATCACCGGCAGCGACATGAGGGCTGAGAACGAGTTACGTAGCCCGATATGCATAAGCTTTTGATATATTCAAGCTGTGCGATAATCTAGGGCAATGCTTTCATATCGGACGATCATAAATAATGCGGCTAGCGCTAAGTGTAACTGCCCATCGAATGACCTTTGGATCTACAACGCTCCAACCAACTTCTAGCTGCATAAATAATATGTTTTTTTTTTTTTTTGTATTTTACAAATATTTCTCTTACTATAAATTTATTTGGTTTGTGAAAGCTTTTTTAATCCCGCAATTTTCGCAAACGCATTTAATTAGAGCTTCGGACATATTTCCTTTTACTTTTTCCGGACAAAAATTTTTAATGGATGCTGCTGGTTTTTTACGATAAGAGCCATGAGTGGAATATATTTTAATGCCTATTAAAAGCTGCTTAAATGCTGGCAAAGGCAACGAACACAAATTAAATGCCACGAAAAAACAACACACATATTCAAATGGAAGCGGATTAACAAATGCACAAAAAAAAAAAAAAAAACAAGAAAAAACAAACAACAAGGAATGAATTGATCAATTAATTAATTGAAGCAAACTATAAAATAAAAAACTAAAAACACAGCGAGCTGGCCAATGAATTAACATAAAGAGCGAAATTTATTTTGGCTGCCTGCATATTGGGGGAAAAAAAGCCAAGAGCGGAAACGACGATGACAACAAGAACCATGGGCGGGTCTTAGGGGCCGCAAAAAGACACAAAGCAAATTAAAAATTTACAAGTGTCATCGAATTAAGTGCCACACACACAAATACACACACACACAGATAAAGAACCATGAAGAGCCAAGCCAATGCGCCTGGGGAAAAGCCAAAAAGAAATGAAAGAAATCAGATGGAAAGTTGGAAAACTATTTAAATGTAACCAAGAGAACTTAATGAAAATTTAAAATAAAGAAAAAAACGAAACGAAACGAAAGTTCCGATTGCACTTTGGATTATTTACGATATGTTGTTGCTTCTGTAGCTGCTTCTATGTGGCTTTCGAGGCGTTGACATATAATGCGGAATTTTGTCAAAATGCATAGAAACAGCCATAAACCAAAAAACCTTTGGCAATAAAAATAAAAAATGTTTTCTTTCTCCTCTTTTTTTTTATATTTTTAATTTCCATTGTTCTGATTGGATTGGCTGTTCTGATTGCTAGGGGGAAAGTTAATGAGACATTCTATTTTTACGGCGATTACGAGTGGATTTTGTTGCATTTTCAGCAATTTTTATGCCCATTTAATTTCTGATTTGACACACATTTCTCTTCATACATATGGTTTTTTATATATATTTTTTTTTTGGTTTGGCTTGCCTCGCTTAATTGCTGTCAAATAAAATCGATTGATGACCATTAAAACGATGCCCAGGTGAATGGCTGGCATGTGCACTAATCTCTGGGGTGTGCCAATGCACAGACTTATATACTCTAAAAATATATTGGGTCAATAGACGTGCGGGCAGTCTTGCATGTACATATATACGTATAGCTATAATAATTTTCGTTTAATACAAAAGTCCACTTACTAAATTCAATTACATTACCAAAGCCCTTTGGTGACACTTGAAATATGCAAATGTATGTTAATATAATTGAATTTTTAACTTTCTTTTGGTCTAACGGACAGCTTTGATGCCAGGGGTCGTCCGCTCCACCAGGCCGTGCCCTGGGCCGACGAGAATGTCTTCAACAAGAAGGCCCACTTCTACTATGACACAAATCCGCCAGCTTTGCGCATCAAGAATATTCAGACCACAGATGCTGGGCTCTACAAATGTCGCGTTGATTTCCATAAATCACCAACCCGCAATTGGCGCATTAATGTGACAGTCCTGGGTGAGTAGAAATCAGCCTTAAGTCTTAATTCTTATCTTTATTCTCTCTCAATACTTGACTTTCTATTCTATTACCGCCCACTTGCCTCTGTCAACTTTCCATTTTCATTTGCAGTGCCGCCCACTCAGCTGACCATACTGGACCATCATGGAGCCGCAGTGCGCGACCAGACGGCTGGTCCCTATCTGGAGGGCGACAGCATCAATTTGACCTGCCTGTCCAGTGGCGGGGTGCCACCGCCTCGTGTGTCTTGGTGGCGCGAACACGCCCTTGTCGATGACTCTTTTCAGGTGCTGCCCGATGGCTCGGTGCGCAATACACTGCATCTCAAGAATATACAACGCAAGGATCTGCTAACGGTAAGTGCTGGCCAGATGACATCCGAAAATTCTTAAGCCTTATTTATGAGCAGTCAACAAAGACGCGCTTCTAAAACCCAATGCACAATGGCCAATGCCGCCCATTTATTTCGGTTAGCCACAAAAGCAGCGCCCCATTAATGACAGCGCGCGGTGTGGCCGTGTCCCCTAGACCCACAGCGATACCCAGCCTCAGCCATAGTCGCACCCGCAGCCACAGCCGCATCCCAATCCCCAGTCGCGTCCGCACAATGGCTAATAAAAATCAAAGCGCCTGGGAAATGAATGCAGCCGCGACTGCATTGGGAATTGTTCAGAGTCGGGTAATGCCAGGCAGCGGGCAGCGGCCAGTGAACAGCGGCTGGCTGCCAGTTGGCAGTTGATTCTAAGCCGATTTTACTTGGCTTGGTGTAATGAACAATATTGTTAGACCGCTAATCCAGCGATTCAGAGCTCCACGCTCTAGTCACCTATAGAGCGGCCCACTTGTACAAATTGTAGACCATTGTGAATGGCAGTCATTGTGCGCGTTGAGCATTGTGAACAGAACCAAATTAATGCTTGAAACTTGTGCGGTATAAATCCCAAAAATTATTAGATCTAACTTGAATGATAATCTTCAGCTGGCTTGCAAACACATGACAAATATACCACACTCGAAGAGGAGTAGAACACAACTTACATACGATAGCTATAAATCCTCAGTTATAATACGCCCTGAGACACATTGAAAGTTAATTTAATTTATAATTTATTGCTTATATATAGTAGTAAAATATATTATTCAGTAAAATATGTTATTCACCTTCAGTTAGCCTGGGAAACACAAGTTTCCAGCATCATTAACAGCTCAACTCGATTTGTATTTAAAAGCGACATGGTTTTTGAGCTGTGCAACAATACGAAAAGCAATTCCGTTAAACGTTAAACAAACATAAGCAGAAAAAAAATAAATAAACAAACAAAAATGCATTGTACATTAGCAATAAACACATCGGGCAGCCGATTGGGAAGGAGAGCCCACCTGGCGAGTTGGTCGATGCGACAGAAATATTGTATAACCCGAATGAAATTTATGACCTAATTTCCTAGCCAAAAACGACAGTTTGACAGACTGAGCAGCCCGTTTTAATTTTCCCCGAGTTATGCAAATATTTTTATTAGGCATCGTTACAATTTTCGTGCCTCAATAAAATGTCCGAATTGGAAATGTGTGTATGTTGTATACATAGCCCGAAAGTATCACATTACCAACAACAGCAACAGCACTAGCAAGTTGGCTACAGAATTTATGATATTCCGACTACAGAGCGAGCCTTTGAACCACTTTGACTGCGACGGAACGTAACATAATTGATTAACATTTTCGTGGCTGGGGGCGCCTAGATGTGGAGGAAGTGGAAAGTAGTGGGCTGGTACGGGGGAAGGGCGGCAGCAAGGAGCTATGCGTGTTCGACGAACATTTCAAGCAATTAAAATTAAATGTTCACCTCTTGGTCAGGTTGATTTATAATCTCCCATTATCGCCAATATTTTATCGCATATTGTATTCATAGAAGTCCAATTATCGTCTAGCGCATAAATCAATTTATTTATTATATATATACAAATGTTTTTGCTCATGTACTCCTTTGCAGATGTACACCTGCCAGGCGACCAATGGCCATGTCGTTCCGGCGCTGACCAAAAAAGTTATCCTGGACATGAACCGTAAGTTGGGGCAATCATCTTTAATATGCGTGTCCCGTTTCATATTACAAATTGTATTCAAATTATCTATGCTAAAAACTCTGCCCGCCCACACCTGAATACAACTTGCATTCATTATATTCTATTTCTATTCCTATTTGTTTTTGTGTTTGTGTTTGTGTAATTATGTTTATGGTTCGATGTGGGCGTTTGCCAAATGTCGACAGGTCAAGGCCACACGAAGAGCGGGGGCTTGACAGCTTTTGCATGGAAATTAATGTAATTAAAGTAATTAAAGTTTTTGTCATTGTGGTCTGTATACTGTAATCCAATGTTTATGCATTTATGACATCCAAACTAACAAAGTGTGTGTGTCTGTGGGGTGGCCGGGCGGGAAAATATGCTAATCGCAATGCGGATCCCGTGGGTGCGCGGCACGATAATAATAATACAGTTGTATATAGTTATATGCTAGTTGTAAAGTGGTTACGAGTGCATAGACAACAGCGAATTAGGCGTAATTAAAATAGCTCTTCAACCCCAAGTACCCCAAGTTTTGTTCAGCCCCAATAACCCCCTCATGGTGTATTCTGTTCACAGTGCCTCCACTAAGTCTACTGCTGCAGGGTCTCAATCATGCCGTTGTCGCTGGCACACGAACTCATGTGACTTGCACAGCCATCGGCGCTCGTCCGCCGCCGCATATTATCTGGTCAAAGGCTGGCCAGATACTGAAGGGCTCTTCACAGTCGGTAAGTCAAGCAGCAAGTCCTGATTATCTTCCATTAATCAAACCCCTTTCATTTGGTGGCCAACTGCAGACTGCCTCCGATGGCAATACAACCATATCGGAGCTAATGCTCATACCTGTGCCGGAGGACAACGAGCGTCAAGTTGTCTGCTCCATTGCTCTCAACTCGGGCATTACGTCGCAGCAGCTGCACGAAGGAGATACTACGGTGATGACAACCCTGGGCAATGGCAACATGGGCCTCTATCTCAAGGATTCGCGTGTACTCAATGTGACGCGTAAGTTGAAACTTTCAGTACTTTACATATTCCTTTTAGCGGCTATAGCATTCGATTATCAATTGTAGATGCACCCATTGTGAATCTAAACTTGGGCGCACCGCTCGATGCCAACAACTTGCTCAAAGGCTCCGATGTCTATCTGGAGTGTGATGTGCGTGCCAATCCAGCCATAACTCGCGTCGAGTGGTATCATAATGTAAGTAACTTTGGCGGTCTAGTATAATAACGCAACCTGAATATCACTCTCCCTCCCTCTCTCTCTCTCTCTCTCTCTCTCTCTCTCTCTCTCTCTGCAGGATAAGCAGTTGCACTCATCCCGTGGCATCATTATCTCTAATCAAACGCTCGTACTCCAGGGTATTTCGAAGTCGTCGCATGGCCAGTACTTCTGCCGTGCCACCAATCTGCAGGGCAGCGTGTCCAGCAACGAGGTTTACCTAGATGTCAAATGTAAGTGACCGAGAAGAGCTACGACCAGTACTTGACCGAACACTCGACTTTATCCTGCACTCGTGGCACTACTTCTTCCACTTGCTCCCTTTCAGATCCGCCCGTGTGCAAGTCCGACTCAACGATTATACGCGCCGCACTCAAGCAGACAATCAACATTACCTGCGAGGTGGACGCCAATCCACTCGATAATCTAAATTACAAGTGGCACTTCAACAACTCGCTGGAGAGTCTCATCGAGCTGCCGGTGCTGGCGCAGCTGGTGCCCGCTACTCTGCCTCTGCAGCTACCATCCGGCGCTTCCGGCGGATATTATCAGCGCAGCAAACGGAAGCACACACATGGAACCCAGCGATTGCTGCACGGTCGCCATGGACGCGTGGCCAGCATTGTGGACATGACAGCCGCTGTACGCTTCGAGGATGACTACGACCAGGACCTGGAGGACCATGAGCAGCAATTCGACAGCTATACGGATTATGTGGAGCAGCCCTACACACAAATGGTCTACTCCAATATGGTGCACAAGAACCACGTGGACAGCAAGCAGCCCCAGCGCAAGCAGCCCACCCCACAGAGCCAGCCGGGCGAGGCAAATGCCCATCACATCAATGCGGCCAGCAGTGGGCAGCTGGCCGAGCGCAAGCGTCTGGCAGCGCTGCACAAGCAGCAACATCATCGTCAGGTGCTAGCCACGCCCTCGACTACCACGGCGCCCCCCTTGAACAATGTGTACAGCTACCATGTGGATAGCTATGAGAGCTTCGGTGCGATTTCGTGCGTGGCCAACAGCCCCATGGGCCACAGTCAGCCCTGTTGGTATCACATCCAGCCGGCAGGTGAGTGCCTCTGATGACTTATCTGGCCCGTCAATCGGTCAGTCAGTCAGTCAGTCAGTTAACTTAAAATTGAAAAAACAACAAATATATCTTAATTAATTTCACAACGTGCATTGCAACACGCTGACGTGCAAGATGTTTACCCAATTCCAGCTGCTGCGGTTGACAGGAGTCTGGTTTGGGTTGGGGTTTGGGGTTGGGCTTGTGGCCAGCAGTTAATTGTTGCACGTATCGCGGCCAAGTGGCAGCCATTTGGTGCGTGGATCTCTATTTACATTTCACTGCTGGAAAATATTGCAACGCTGTGGCAATTTTACGCGTCGCAATTGTTTGTCGTTTGGCACAGTGGCTCGTCCGTTCGTCCAGTTGTCCAGCTGTCCAGTTGTCCGGCAATAAAAGCCACGTTTACCAACAGTCATGTTGCTGCTGCTGCTGTTGCTGCTGTTGCCGCTGCTGTTGTTGGTGTTGATGCAGCCAGCTTCAATCTGTGTCGCCAATAATCTGATAATCAAATGCAATAAATTGCGAGGCGCATCATTTATTTACCTATCGCCATTGGCTGTTGCCGTTGCCATTGCCGTTGCCGTTGCCGTTGCCGTTAAATTAAAATACACAATGACCATGGCCTGCCAAAAGGCCAACAAGGCTAGCCGAACAGCAGCGCACAAATCTGAAATTTAGCACAACAATATTTCCGCAAATTCAGGATACTTTAAAGCTTAAAGCTCATTGAATTTCCATCACTTTTAATGCATTTCCCAAAAGGTCTGCCTGGCTAAATTTATTCGTTTCATTCTATTTTTACTCAATGTCAGCTAATCTAATCGAAAAGGTAAAACAGTCTGTTAAATGGATTTCTAATTTTAACATTTTATTAGAAAATTGATATCAAGCATGCTGTGAGTGCTCTCTCCTCTCTTCGATATATATGAACATGTCGCTGGGCAACATTTCATTATATACAATTACCTTAAATAGAATATGTATATAAATATATGTGTCATTAGTGAAATGAACTTGAAATAGTATGCGAAGTCAATTAAGTTGTTAATTTACCATAAATCATTTTCCATTTCCTTGACAGACCTGCCCGAACCGGTTAAAAACTGTACGGCGTATAATGCGACGGCGAACTCCTTGCAGATCCAATGCGTGCCCGGCTACGATGGTGGCATTCCGCAACATTTTCATGCCCAGGTGTACGATGAGCTCACCCGTCAAATACTGTACAATGCATCCTATAAGTATGCGGACTTCACAGTGAAGCGCCTGCCTAGCGATTCGGCATTTAACATACGGGTAACGGCTGTCAATGCACAGGGAGCCAGCAAGGTGGCATATCGCGTGCGTGGACGCACACTCTCGGCGCCCCTCCTGCGCACAGGTAAGACGTGACGCAATGAATAAGTCAACAGTTGAGCCACCTGCTCGCGCTGTTGGCATTTTCCATAGCACTCATTTGCATCGTTTTACTCATGCATCTTCTCTGTGCCTCTCTCTCTCTCTCTTCCTCTCCCTTTTGTTGTTATTCTTGTTCTTGATGCAGCATCCTCGACTGCGGTGCTGGTGCAATTGACACCGCTGCTGGGCGCGCTAGTTGGCGTCATTGCAACACTCTTTTTGGTGGCCATTTGTGTTGTGATCTTTATTAAATTCCGCAGCAAACAGAGCCGGCGGCATGCGAATGGCGATGCGACCACAACAGAGGCTGACAAGGGCAGCGCTGAGCCGCTGTCTCGCAACATGGGCAGCCATTCAAGCTTGGAGGACAAAAACCCGGATGTAGTGCCGCAGGAGGCCAACAGCGAGGACGAGTTCCATCTGGAGGAGAAGGCATTCGACCGCCTCAATATGGAATCACAGCGCATTCTCTACACTCCACCCACACGCATTAACACCGCCTCACCGCCGCCACCACCCTCGCTATCGCCCACATTTGGCAAACAGGTGAGTGTCGCTATAGGAACCAGCGTTAGCCAATTTTGTTGCAAGCGTTTAGCGTTTATGATTTACATGTCTGAAGCTTTAAAATTACTTCGAAATTTCAATATCTCCAGCAGAAGCTCACCTTAGCCTGCAAATGTATTGCATACCTTAGGGCTGTTTCGTCATCTAGTCTACTTTTATACTGCATACTTTATTGAGAAAAAATTTAATTCAAAATATTTAAAGCATTTACATTTAAAGTCGAAATTGTTATATATAGCTGTTCATTAAAATAGTAGTTCGACTGAAATGCAGGACAGCACTACTATTTTTATGAACAGAGCTGTATATATTTTATATAATTGTTATTTCTATTAATCATTCTAAATGTGTTTTCCTGTTTGGGTATTCAAGTTTCAAATTGTCTGACGTCTGAGAAGCCCCTAAGTTGCTCCTCAGATAAAGCCCATCAAGTTGAAGTCTAAATTTAGCCAACAACCAGCCCAATATCCTGACAATCAATTACCACAGCTTCAGTTTAATTCAATTTGATATCAGAGCCTGGCCTATTCGCCCTTCACAGAAAACGAAGTGATGTAAACAGCTAAGCTCGCATTTTCTGTGGACAGCTAGAAATATCTGATTTCATGTTCATAGACCACACAAATTATTATTACGCATTATTGACGCATATTGATTTGGCAGGCAGTTGGCAGAGTGTGGGCGTTGCTATTGTTCGACAACCAACACAAATTGGGTAAAGAGCTTGCTTACATTTGGCACCAATTAGTCAAAGATCGTAAATAAATATTACACACGATTGTGGCTTTATTTATACAGAAATGCTAACAGTTTGTTGACACGATGATAATAAGTCGAATTATTTTGTTTATTTTAAGGGTAAACTTAAAATTCAAATATTGAGAAATTTATAGCAAATAATTGAATGGTGTCGAGCTCTATCATTAACGCTAGTTTCGACTTTGGTTTCGGTTATGGATGTCGTGTCATATCAGCCGCAGGACAATTTAGTTTGTAATTTGTATTAATAACTTCTATTTATACGTAACAGAAGCTATCTAATTAATTTCTCGAAATGTGAAACAAGGAAAAGTTAAGATACACGCCACACTTTTGTTTCATTTGTTGCCGCTTTTATTTAGCAAAGGGTCAAGGCATACAATTTTGATGAGCTTGGAAATAGTTTTTGCTTTGCCTTTGGCCAAGCACATTTAAAGTTACTCTTGTTTGGGTTTTTAGTTTGTGTTGTTGGCTAACAAGCTCATTAGCAGTTAAAGTTGTTTTCACTGGTTACCAACTTTTTAACCACACATGCAAAAAATAGTTATCTGAATTTTAAGCATGTAGCAAAAAGCACATAAAAGTTGCACTTTCAATTTAAATTATTTATGAGCATTTACTAAACGATCCGACCCACCCACACTTGTTATCTCTTTGCAGTATGGAGAACTGTCGCTGACGACCAATCCAGCTTTTAGTTTGTACAACACGCCACAGAGGGCGCCAGCTGCACAGCGTCCGGTCTATACGGCTCCACCGCCGCTATTGTCAACACGAACGCCACCAAATATTTATACTAGAATACCGGGACGCGGTAGCAGTGGTCCAAATGGAGGAGCCACCACCTATTTGCCCGCCTACGAGACACGCACATCGCCAACCTCGCCCTACGGCTCGACCACGACCTGCACAATGCCGCTCCTGAACGGCCAGTCGAATGGCTCACTACAAACTAACAGCGGCAGCATTGGAGGTGGCATTACGTGCAATACGTTGCCACATCCGGGCAGCCTGCACTTGGGCGGCGTCTCGGCAGCGATGACCAGTTCAGTGACCAGCGGCAATATAACCATTGGAGCTGCCCAATCGCTGCTCACCTCACCTCGCACCCAGACCGCCTACAGCACACTGGGTGGCGGAGCTGGCACACAATCGCCGCTGCTGAGCGTGGGCAGCTCCTTGATGGGAGTCGTCGGCGGTGGTGCGGGTAACTATGAGACGATGGGCTCCTGAGAGTTAGCCAAAGATGACATTAAATGTCAGATCGTGTGCATAGGCGGGAGCAGTACGTGCACCACATCGGGCGCTGAGCGCACCACCATCGTCTAAACAACCTGTCCCTCCTCTTGTCCTTCCCTGCCTCAAGCCAGAACTGTACGCCCCATACTGTATTATAGTTATGTAGTTGTCCAGCACCTTCGTCTAGCTTTTCAAACATAATTCACAACAGACATTTGGCGTGAAGCGAAGCGAACAAAATTTATAAGACTTCCAAAAGGGCAGAGCGATTAAAAGAATGTATGTATGTATGTTTGAAGCGATGTTGAACCGACTTAACTTGAACTGTATACCACAAGAGAACAAAGCATTTATAGTTTACTTGTACCCAGAGAGCTGTTTGCACATGGTTCATTATATGTCTGTATATGGTATATGTATGTATGTATGTATGTATTTCGGTGAAACCAGGCGATACTGATAGTTTTAGCTTACACTTACGAGTATGAACCAAGAAACAGTTAAATACTGAACTAGTTATACTTGAGATACTTTGTGCGCAAATTACTTCAATGAAATTAATGAGCTATGCTTGTGAATTCACCAAGAAACTAGTTTAAACAAATACTTAACTAAATGGTAATACACCATAGCAAAAATATATGAATATACGAACATATATATATATATATAAATGTATATCGAAAAACCATTTGAGAATTTAGATGTATCCCGTATTGTATATATTAACTAGGCTAAGACTATGAGATCCATAAAGGTTAGCATTAATTATAGTCACTTAACTCGTGTAGTCTATAACTAAATTAGTTAGTCACATTGAATCTACGAAAAGACTATCCCCCTTTCAAAAATGAACAAATCCTGAGTATATTACTGACTTATATGGCATAAATAACATATTATATACACATAGATAATATATATATAGCGAAACATTAATGGAAACACAACTAAGCGCAAATCAATATATATATATATATATATATATATATATATATATATATATATATATATATATATATATATATATATATATATATATATATATATATATATAATTGCATATGATATATGTTACTCGTATATCACTGATAAAATTTTGTTAAATGTCAAAGAACTTTATGAAGCATCTGTTGTCGAAACTTTATCAAATATGTAAGTATATATAGTATGTATTTATTAAAGAAAAAATAAACAAAAAATCCAAACGCCCGCGCCAACGTTCAATGTGTATGTAAAAATTTTGCCACCCGCCCAAACAAATTATTCAAATTCAAAACTCTAAGAATAACAAAAAAAAAAAATAATTAACACTCTAAAACTTCAAGTTTTTGTCAAGTGTAGAAATTTTTTTGGAGCCATCTAAATAAATTAATTGCAAGTGCTTTTTGAATGGACGAAATCAAATAATAATGTGACTCGAATTGTAAATTAAAATAAATTAATTCTAATAAATATATATATTGTATAGTGAACTATATAACTTCCCACAAAAATATATAATTTCTGAATTTTACTTTCATTTCAAATTGTCACTAAACCTAGTTTTACATTTTGTCTGTCAATTATTTAAGTTGTAAACGAAATCTTACATATTTATTTGGATTATCATTTGATAAGAAAAATCTAAATATCAAATGAAAACAAAATAAGTGGATTTAAACAAATCTGAAATATGTGCAAGAATAAATAAAGAACTAAATCTGAAAGTGACTTTAATTGGATTATAATGAACTTATTATTTTATATATACATATCGGATTGATAGCAAGTTGGATATAGAACACCTAGTTAGAATATTTGAATATTTATTTTTAGCTCATGAGCACATTCTTCAGACATTTTTGCTAAGAAGCTGTCAGAACTTAGCTGCTGGCATTTGACGCTGATTTGCTTTATATGCTGATATATAGTATAATTTTTCATAATTTAAAGAGTCGCTGCTAATGACACAGCCAGACAGACAGACAGACAAACACACGCAACAGGACCGACCCACACATGACATGATTTCGTGTGTGCATATTTGTCCTTTTGGCAGGACACGCAATACATTTTTGGAATTAATTAACGCAGCACAATAAAGCCCCAGACGCCGACCACAAAAAGCACCCAAAACTAAACACAAACCCATATGTACATATATGCCTTTAGATGTCAGCGACTGAAAATGTCTGTATATATATACATATATTGTATACATATATGTTTGTGTGTAAGAGACAGAGAGAGCAGTCCACATCCTGCAGCGCAACTTGTCACTTGACTAATTTCGTGTCTCAGCTCATAAATTGATATTAATGAGCGAACATATTTTTTCGCGTTTGAATTTGACTTCGGTTCGTTTGACTCTGACAGTTACAAAGTGGCTTCAAGTATGCGTAATTTAAGCCGACGACCAATGTCCTGCGGTTATTTAACATGACTTGACATTCAAATGAACACACACGTATGTCCACACATACATACACACATATTTATATATGCACGACTGTATGTAACACGGTCTCGACGGGGCTACTCCCCCATAAAACCCCTTATGGCAGTTCTGTAACATATCGTGTCCACAAATAAATTGTATGAGAACTTTCTGTTTGCACATTTCTTTTATTTTTACCTCGAGGGAATTCAAAAGTCAGTTGATGTTAAGTGCAAAGGCATTTGCAGAGCATTTATTGCCATCCCCCAAAATAATGACAGCTAGTTGTACTTATTGCTGTCTATAATTTCAATCAATCTATACATTTTTTCGACTGGAGACGCCTAATCGAAATACCCCGTTCCATTCAGTTTCGCTTTATTTCTTGTCCTTGGATTCTTTTTTGCGTTTACTTTTATGTTTCGATTTCTCCTCGGCACTCGACTCTTTATTATCTTGCTTTCGTTTGTGTGATTTATGTCTGTGCCCCTTGTTTTCTAAGTCTTCTGGCTTCGGGTCGGTAGCTAATTCAGCTATTGATTTGGCTATCTCCGCTTCAAGCTGAAGCTGCTTATTCTCAACTTGAACCGAGCTTTGGACTTTCTCTGCCGTTTTATTCTCATCACTGCTACATTTCTTCTCATTGTGCTTCCTTGAGTGTCTTCGTGAATGCTTCTTATCTTGTAACTGCTCCTTTCCTTCCTTTTTACGTTCATCCTTCTCCATTGACTTATTCGAATTCTCTTTCAAGGTTTCACTGCTCGTTTTATCATCTTTTTTGCTAGCCTGAAGATCGTCGCCAGTTGCTTTTTTCGAATGCTTTTTAGAGGCCTCTTCTTTGTGTGATTTATCGCGGTCCGTCTCCAACTCCTTCTTTTCTTTGCCATCACTTAGTTTTTCCTGGCTTTCCTTTTTTCGGCATTTTTCCTTACTCTTAGATATGTCTAGATCAGTGTCTTTACGCTCATCTTCATCTTTGGCCGACTTTTTCCGTTTTTTCGACCGATCTTTTTTTCGAGAGTTTTCGGTGTCTGTCACTTGGGCCTCATTCGGGGCGTCAACTCGTGTCTTTTCTTCATGTTTTTTCGGATGTTCTTTTTTGCGTGAGCTTTCCTTATCCTTATCTCTTTTAGACTTATGACGCACTTGATCCTTGCTTAGGTCATCCTGCTCTTGTAGCTTCTTAATCGCTTCTACAACATTTTCTAAGAGATTGCTGCACTTGCTGGCTTCTTTGGTAGCGGTTTCTATTGGTTCTTCTTTTTGGCTTAAGTATTGAAGGATGCTTTAAAACAAAATCATTGGTAATATCACTCGAAGTGGATTGTAAAATAAATTATAAAACTAACCTTTGAGCTATTTTGAGTTCCTGCTCGGCTTGTTGAAGCTCTGCTAGATTAGTTCGCATTGTGTCAAATGTGTTCCGAATAGGCTGCGTAATAACTATTGCCAAATTATACAGTATATTCAAGTTCTGAGGCGACACATGCCGTGCTTGCAACAGCAGGTGCTTGGCCTCTTGGAACTGCTCAGTCTGATAGAGAGCAAACGCTAGCAACTGCATCTCATTGACGCTGTTGATAGGCAGCAAGTCCCTCAAGCATTTCTTATATATCTCTATAGCTTCTGAATAGTTTTCCAGATCCATGGCAATGTGTGCCGTGTTTAAAATAGCCTCAGGGCAACGTCTACCGCACTCAACAATCTGCTTGAAGATCGTCTCTCCGTCCGTAAAGCAGCCTTGATAACTCAAGGCCACGCCTATGCCATTAGCAGCCCACAAATTACGTTGGTTTTGCTCAAGAGCCTGAAAGGGAATGCGGGAATATTAAAATATATAGTTAGGCCACTACAGACTTCTTTCCACTCACTTTTCTGAATAGCTGTAGAGCATTTTCCAGGTATTGCTTTGCCATATCCAATTGGTCGTTGGCCTTGGCCCGTTGCACCTTGATCAAGCACACATTGCCCACGGCGACGAGCACATAGGAGTCGCCGAAATTGCCTGGACGACGCATGATCACATTATAGTTGCACATGGCTTGCGATAGAGCCCCCTGATTGGCATACAAGTTGCCCAGATATGTTCTGCAAAGAGTTAACGTGTTTAGTAAATCTAAAATGAAACCCCTTTGGCCTCTACCTGGCTGACACGTTGTCGTTCTCTAGCTGTAGCACAGCCTTGAAGTACTCGATGGCTGTGATCAACTGATTGCGTTTGCTGGCCATCACGCCCAATCTCAGATAGCTGTCATAATAGTTGGGATATTCTGAAATTAACAGCTTGTAGCTGTTCTCTGCCTGCTCCACCCAATGTAGGTCCTCCAATACGCGCGCCCTATTGTATCTTAAAGTCAGCAAATCGCTCTCGCTTTGCTCCTTAGATGGGTATTTAGGGTACGCCATAATTGCCTTATCCAACGTTCCGAGCGCCGCCTCTGGCTGCTTGGCATGCAGCTGCAGAGCAGCTATATTATTGAGCCAAGCGATTGGTATTTCCTTGGCTGTATTTTGCACACGCAAGTAGATGATTTTAGCCTGCTCGTAAGCATCGATAGCCTGTTGCCAAAGCTGCTTGCGCTCGTAAGTGACGCCCAAACCCAGCCACGTGTCGTAGTCGTCCCGTCCATTGCGCTCCAGCACACTCTTGAACAACTGAATGGCCTTGTCCAGCTTTCCGGGCGAGTCAGCCTGGGAATAGAGTGTGGCCAGCATGCGCAGTCCGTGTGGATTGTCGGGCAACAGCTTGAGGAGAAATCGCAGCGAGTTCTCTGCCATGTCCAGCTGCCCGCGACGCACATAAATCTGGGCGATGCCCAAGTGTGGCGGCGCATATTCCGTTGTGGCCTCCAATGCCCTGCCATAGAAGTCGAAGGCGCGGTCGTAGTTCTTCGTCGCATGAAAGCTGCGCGCAATCAGAAAACAATTCTGAGCCTTTAGTTCCGGATTGTCTGTGATAAGATATGCATTGCCTGCCGCCGTCTGAAGCTTTCCATAGCTGCGGGAATAGTAAAAGTAGCATGCCAGCCAGCTGAGTACCACGGGATGTCGATTATTCAGCTCAAAGGCAGCACAAAGCAAATGCGTAGCTTCCATGTTGGCTGCACGCGTGAGCTCATTGAGCTTCAGTTGGGCAAGGCCTAGCAGCGCATTTATGCAACGGCCATTCCTTTGCACGGCCATCTCAAAGGCCCGTCGAGCGCTGTCCAAATCGCCCAGCTGGAGGAAGCAGTGGGCAATGCCCACCCGCACATCGGCCGGTCCATGCGGATGATGGAGCAGCACGCTCTTGAAGTAGCCCAGGGCCAGGCGATACTCCTGACGATTGTATGCTAGACAAGCACGACCCAGCAACGCGGCCACACTATGCGGCATCTGTCGCAACACGGACACAAAATGATTGTCCGCATCTTGAAGACGCGTGTCATTCAGCATTAGCGCAAAGCCGCGACACAACAAATTCTGAGTCTCATTGGAAACCACCTGCAAGTTGTCCATGAGCTGCAGTTGCTGCGATACCTTTCCCTGCCACTTAGAAAAACGCATTCCATGCTCATTGCAGGCCAAGCGAATGAAATATGCCGCCAGCATCGTGTGAATCCTTTGCAGATCTTCCTTGTACCCAGGATATGCCTTATTGCCACGCGTAAGTGCATTCTCCAGCAGCAACACAAAAGCATCATACTCATTTTGGTTATAGTACGCCAACTGGCATTCGGAGAGCGAAAGAGTGAGTGACTTGCATATACATACATATGCAATGTAAGTAATCTACGTACAGCTTTTTGTATCCAGTCGCGCAGCTTGACCCGCCTGGACATCAGTGTTGCAAGCGTCTCCTGTACATCACGAAGATTTCCACCATCTTTTTCACTCAACTGCCCTCTGTTACGCGCTTGTAGAAACATTTCGCTTTTTACAACCTTTTTACCAAGATACTGCAAAAGAAAGAGAATTTTTTCACACTCTGACAAGTTCTATTAATGACAGCTAAACGTCAAGCGCTGCCAAAATAATATCGATATCAAATTGACAGTTGAATAAGTTTGATAAAAAGATTTGTATTTAATTAAAATAGATTTTATGATGAAGCTGATAAATTTGATGTATCTTCCAAAGCTGCAGATAGTTAATGAAAAGCTGAAGAATGGCAGATTACTTTTATCGATGAGGACGATGAGATGAGTCTGTCTAGCCACAATTGCCGGAGTATCCGTAACAGTGCAAGCTTATTATATATCGATAATTCATTCCAGTTACTTATTATCGATTTGATTTTTTAAGTATAACTTGAATAGAAGCTGGAGCCTTTATATGTGCTGTGATAAACTATGTGAGACTAGAGACATCTGCAAGCAATCAGTATGCCCAGAATTAATTTCGAAAGGGCATTTAGAATTACAGCTATTCAACAATTTATTTTCTATACTAAAGCCCGTAAACACAGCCCAAGTGTAGCACCTGAATAAATTGCTCAGTAAGCAGAACGCGCACTTATGCGTGTCTATTCTTTGAAGAAGCGTAGACTGATTGGAATATCAGCTCTTTGCGGAGTTCAGGGTATCTCTTAGTCAGTTTCGACCACGGAAGACTTGTTCTCTGCCAGCATATATGTAGATTGCTGTAACTAACTAGCAAGCATTTTATAATTACTTTTCAAAATACTTTTAACTATGCAGATCATTTTATCCCAAGTTACAAATGTTTTTCCTTTAGCCTTTCAGTATCTCTCAATATAAACCATAGACCCAAACGGCAATCATAATTATCTATAGCTTTATCTTTGTTATATTTAGAAGTAACTACAACAAAAGACCGTTCATTAAGTGGTTTTCAACACCTGCCATCCGATTTGGGCAATGTCAATGCCAAATTGGTACACTTGTTTGTAAACATAGAGTTTGTGACGCAAATTACATGGCGACAACCAGTTGTGCAGATACACAGCGATATATATAATTATTTTATACTGATTGCCCTTTACACCTTGATTCGTGTCTGGTAATGTTGCTTGTCACTGCTCAGTTGAAATCGAAAACAATAAGCCCAAGCTCCACCTCCGCTAGCCTCACACACAGACGCATTTCGGGCGCAATTGTCAATTGTAGGGCCTAAAAATAAATATCCATTAGGGGGCAAGGTGAACAAAGCTAATTCATTCGATATGCCAGATTAATGTCCACTGTGCCACGAATTCACATCCGTGTCAAGAGAACTTGTTCTGGCTCGACTGCGAGTATAAATGGAGCAGTTTGCCCATGGACCAGTATCAGTCAACTAACTTCCAACTCTGAGAACGTTCGTCGAACACCAAACAACTAAAATCAACATGAAAGTAAGTTATCTATCAGCTTTGAAGATAGTTCTATTTACCTATTACCTATTGCCTTTGTAGTTCCTCATTTGCTTGGCTCTCTTCATCGCCGTGGCCCAGGCCCATGTTGTGGCGCCAGTTGCCACCTACGCTGCCGCCGCACCAGCCCTGACCTATGCTGCTGCACCTGCCGTCTACTCGGCTGCCATTCCACGTGCCTACAGTGCCTATGCTGCTGCTCCATCCGTTTACTCTGCCTCGTATGTGTCGCCATCTGTGTACTCCGCCTATGCTGCTCCCGCTGTGGTCTCCACCTATGGCGCTCCCGCTGTTGTTTCCACCCTCCTCAAGAAGTGAATCAATCATGAAACAAGCAAAAAACGTCCCGCTACATCACATGGAAATTTAAGTTAGGTCAGAGTGTATAAATAAATTGAGCTGAAATGAAGATTGACAAAAGGTTTCATTTGGATTTGACCTGAGTGTCAATGGTTTGAACGATTACCCGGGTGCTATGAATATTTAGAGTTGAAATATGAAGTCAATTAAGCTGCCAAGAAATTGTTGCATATAAATGAAGTGCACACTTAGATAATAATGACAAGGAACTACTTAACACCCGGCTAGACCCGACCAGGCCAGGCCAGGACATTCCAGTAAAGCTCACTATCTACATATTTAAACGGTCTGTGGATAATTCGTTGGCATACATATTTTATTTAAGCCCAGTTGTTAGCCCACTTTACACTTTCGAGGGACCCGCTCAAACGCTTTCGTTGCATGTTCGTGCATCCTGGCACCAGTTAATGTTATGCAAATGAATTATGACCGGACTGGGGAGCAGCAGCTGTGGAGCCGTCCCCAACTGTGAAACGTGTACACATTCCAGCTCACGTGAAATGCTAACCGTCAGTCGTCACATAATCCACACGTAAACGCTTTGCAAACACATACACACAGAGTGAGACAGAGAGAGTATAGCATAGCTAATCATCTAGGTAAGCAATTGCTTATTGATTTTAGCTCACTTGAACGGTGTTAACTGTTGGCCAAGTGGCGCCGAATTATGCAATATTGCGGGCGCGACCGAAGGCTCAGCGCATTGCGTTCAAGGGCCAACAGACAAAGTTTTTTTTTTTTTTTTTTAAATTCATTCACTAGAAACAGAATTTTGTAAACTGTTTCTTTTGATTCACTTCCGCCGGGACGAGCAACGATTATGTACAGCAAAAGTTTTCCTCTCGCTCAGCGATACATTTCCGCTGTCTTTACTTTTGTGGAGGAGAGGAGCCCGAAAACTTTTACCTAAATCACTTAGACCAAAAACAAGTGTCGGCATGTCGAAAAATCACGCCAAACAGACAACTGCGGCGCCTATTCCGGGATGCGAGCATTGCGGAACTTTGGCTGGCAAAACTTCAGCAACAGTTGCCACTTGGCACTTCAAATAGCCTACACATATTATGTTATTTGTGGTACAATCTTGTTACGAATGTTTAAAAATAAGAATTCTATATACAGCTGTGTTTATATAAATAGTAGTGCGACTGAAATGTTGGACAACAAAATGCTGTGATAAGCATAGTTTTTTTTAAAACAATACTTTAAAGCAATGTTTATCTTAAAACTCGTTTCAAGTTGTTTTCGTAGTATTATCTCTATCACAAAATTTTGTTTCCCAACATATGTCGCACTACTATTTTTATGAACTCAGCTGTATGAATTTGCTTATATTGTTCATTAGTGAAAATGAAAGCTTCGGGAGATATTACCAGCAGGGATTGCATTCCAATACACTTTAGTTTGCCTACTGACCCTTCACACTTTCTTCAGTGCTATAAAAACATACTCTAAGAAATATAATCAATATAAAAGTTTGAGGCTTTTTTTGCCTGCAATGCCTGATCGATTAGCTAACCAGACCTGGTGCTAAGTATTGGTAAATATTGTTAGCAAGAGTTTTATTATCAAGGAACTATTTGTTTTTCGGCTTAGGTGTAAAATAGTATTCATTTTGATAATTGTGAATGCATTATTATAGTTATATACAAACATAATAAATAATTATTTTTGTTATCGTGTTACATAGTTGAGCACGCCGGACTATGTTAAAGCCATCAGACGTGTTTATTTTCTTCATTTGTAATAAGCATTACTACATTGCATAGAAGAATATATTAGCAGAACAGCTTTTAGTCCACAGTCTAAAGCACATATTGTTAATTTAATCATAAATAAATATTTATACATTTACATAAATACACATGTATATACATTGATACTATACAATATAAACCACTATAAAACATCTTATATTTGAGCTTTAATAAAATATCTCAATTTTGTAGGCCTGCAGCCAGCTGAAAATCATTTCCTGCCAGCCAATTAAATTGATGCTATTACAAGCAGCTTATGAGGGTGGTAACTCCTCGACGTTAGTTCCCATTACGTCCAGCTCAATGGTGGCACAAGGCGCAGCGCAGTAATAATGCAACGACAACTGGGAATTACCACAGAGCTTGTCGTGCTCTTTAAGGACAAAATGTTGTACAACGTGCTGTTACTCATACATGTTAGACAATACCACCAAATTGTGCAAGGTGAAGCCATTCACATCGTCACATTTACGCAGAACAAGCATCGAACTGCTACACGGGAAGCCTTACAGTTTATGTTGAAGCAGCAATGCTTTGTTGAGGCGAATGCTGACTGTTAAGGACACGCTGACGATCGCCAACTCGTTGCTGCTGCCATATCGTGATCATCCTGTCCGAGGCCACTTTGACGAGGCTCTTTCACTGTGAAGCAACCATGTCAAAAGCAGAAGATGTCCTTGTTAGTTAGCAGTAGTCATTGTGTATCTCGCCCGCCATCCTCTGTGCAGCTGAAACAAGCACTTGCTTGTTGCATAAAAGGCTACTGGAAATGAAATGAAAACAACGTGGAGAACAACAAACCTAATGACAATTGAATGGAGGCAACAGCTCAGAACTAATCCGATATACATTTGTCATTCCCTCAATGTTGTCCTTAGCGTGCATAAATTGACAACATCCTCTAAAGTACTTATTAGGGCCTGTTCCGACTTTCAGTTCCATTGAAAATTCCGTCAGCTTTGACTTCTTCTTCATCTGTAATCCGCTGAATTTGTTAGCGAAGGGTTTTAAGTATATATGCTATATTTCTGAAGACTTTTAGTTTTATTTTAAGCATTTTCATGGCGGAACAGACCACATTCACACATACATTTATTGTATAGCCTCCTTCCGGGCCAATAATTAAGCCTATGGCAAGTGAAGTGCATATCAAACACGTTCGCGCGCATTTGGCTGCGTCTCAAGAGGAGACACGCCCCCGTCAGCCTCTTCAAAGGGCGAGGAAAAAAACCCTTCTACACGTTCGCTCATTTTTGTTGATTTTGTTGCTTGTTTGTTTGTTTGTTTGTTGCAAGACGCCTTGACAATGGCGAGTCCGTCACGGCCACGTCCTTAGCCAGTTACGCCCACCAGGTAAGGTACGTGTGTGCCAGACACAAAGCCAAATGACAAATGACTCAAGTGCAGCTGTGCAGAAAGTCAAAAGGTGTTACGTGAAGCAATTGCGAAAGCTACTCCCGCTTCAAGTTGAAAACAAATATTAAAAAATATTGAGTGTATTCAGTATCCATTGCCAAGAGTCATATGCTAAACAATTTTCACCTGGATTTAAGCTAGAAATATTGCTTGCTAAACTTATAATCTGAGTATTTTGTAACATTTCTAATATCCATTTATGTTTCTAGGCTGTGGCCACATAAATTAAAGCTTTATAGTTCTCTCAGCAAAAGTAAAATAAATGAGTGCTAAATAATTTAAATGTGTTTATTGAGGCAAGAGTGTGGGAATGTTTCTTGGTTCTGAGTCTTTATGTCTTTGGGTGTCACGTATTTTCAACCTTCGTCGATTTCTTAAGACTCACTTAAGCTCTTTGGGAACCCTTTTGCCGCACAACCCAACTCGCAGTTGAAAGTTTCTGGCGCACCAAATCAAATGTCGATTATCGCCTAGTTAGTTGCACTCCCGGGCAACTCGAAGGCGCAGTTTCAGTGCCCAAAAACTCTTCACATTAGCAGCGGGCAAAATGGCGCCTGGCACCGAATGTGCGTTTCCGCTTCCGCTTCCGTTTCCGATGCCATCTTCCACTGGCAAAGGTGCCCAGCCCAGCCCAGCCCTGCTCCTAGCTGTCTCTGGCTCCGCCCCCTGCGATGGCACCAAACGTCACTTCGACTGCCTCTCATTATCGGCGTGTTTGTTTTATGAAGGTCGTTTCCAACAGCCCCCCAAAATGGCACAAAAGGATTCAGAACACGCACACGCACGCACAGACCCAGCTCTATATCTCTCCAGCCCACTCCTGGCCCAAGTGCTCCCACTTTCTTGTCGTTGTCATCATTCTCACCATTTTCGCTGCTTGCCATTGTTATCATGCTCCCGATTCAGCTCCATCTGCTTATGAGCCTTTGCTTTATGACACTTTTGTCCAGTGAAGCTCTGGCTCAAGTTGCTCCTCTTTCTCTGCCTCTCCTTCGCCTCCTTCTTCCTTCTTTGCCTGCTCATCTTCGTCTAGGGCCGTGATATCTTTTCAAAATCAAACATTTCGCTTGTCCGGCAAACCAAAAATTTGTCTTTGCTTTACAAAGTGCTAATAGGGCAGCTGTCAGTGGATGTGGATGAGCCCCAAGTTCATCATAATTGCGTATGACAACAGTCAGAGCGGATCTGACAACAACTTCAGGGTGGCTTCAGCCCCGTTGTCCTTGTTGTTGCGTTGGGTTGGCTGTCTTGGGAGAGCACATTAAATTATGGCGCATTATTGACAGTTTATCAAATTGATTTAACAAAGCGTATTGTTGTTGTTATTGCTGGTTGTTGGTTACTTTGTAAGTTACCCCCAACCCAGCCCCCGTTCCCTTCCCTTAAAGCTCGGTGCGTGCTCTTCTTGTGTATTTTAAGCATCCTTAAGTGGTCATGATAAATGTTATGGCTCTTTCTCTAGTTTGCGCCACTCCATTCACTCTTTGTCTAGCCCTCCCATGCCTTTGTTCAGTTAGGTTTTGAGCGCGTGTGTGTGCTCCCTCTCTCTCCCTCTCTCTCTCTCTCTCTCTCTCTCTCGCACTCTGTCGCTGTATGTGTTTGTGTGAATTTATGTAATGCGCAAAGTTAAAGCATACTTTTTGGCTGTTTGCTTAATGTTTTTGCTGCCGTTGCTCTGAAAATTTAGTTAATTTTAGTTTGTTTGTACGACAAAGTGCGTTAAATTGTCTGTTGTTTTATTAATTTAAACAAAAGCTGCCAAAAAAGTTTACCAAACTTTCAGGCGTTACACAAACAAACATTGCCAACAGGCATTAGCTCTTCCGGGTTGTTTGATGTGCTGGCATGATTTGTGCCAGAGATAATAAAATTGGTTAGGTCAAGACAAGCTACACTAATTTTTCATCCATCAGTCCATATAATATACAAAATTTTAAATTACAACGAACGAAGTTGAAGCCTTTCCACTCAGCTCAACTCTTTCAAAAAGAGACTTTAACTTCTTGCCGTTTTGTGGCGTTTCCTCGATTTTGTACCTTTTTCTTTTTGGGCTGGGTTTTAATTTTTGTTACTCTGTGCTTTCCTCTCCAAATTAAGCCAGTTAGGTAGCGGAAGTCATGTTAGCTCACCCTCGCACTCAGCTTTCATTGTAAATTTGCATAAAAGACGCTATTTTAGTGTTGGCAAAGGAATGAAAGGCCAACCCGAAAATGTATATACTTCACTCTAGCTGCAGCTGTAATAAAATATTTTTTGGGCCAAAGCGCAAAAAGCAAGCGAAATTGAAAAGAAAAACTAAACAGCGCAAAACGCAAAGGCGAAAACACACAGAAAAGGAAACAGCAGCACATGCTGATTTTTTACTTCGTGTGTTTCTCCCTCCCTCTCTCTCTTTCTCTGTTTATGTGTGTGTGTGTGTGTGGAATTAAGTTTACGGAAACGGAAATGGAAGCTGCACGTCGCCATATTGCCCTGCAGCTGATCGCCAGCAGCTGCTGCTCTTTCTCTTCGGCTGCCTCTGCCTTTTGTGTCGCTCAGTACTTTTATCGTGCTTGGCTTATTTATTTTGTTTTCTCATTGTTCTGCCGTTGTTCTGACCTTCCCATCGCTTCCGTGCCAAAATCCCCAATCCTCAGGTGCTGCTCACCTCGCTGACCTGTGTAAGCAGCATACTCTGTTGCTCCAGTTCCGACTGCTCCGATAGCTCCGACTGTTCCGACGTCGCTCTTCTCGGCGACGACTTCAACAGTTCCCAATAATTGCAGCAGTAGATGAATGCACCTGCAAGGGAAGCTTCGTCTGTTAAGCCAAGTCCTTATAACTAGCACTGCAAATAACTCACTTATGCAACTGAGCAGAAGCCACGTAATGGTAGCAATGACCACCATGAATGTGTACTTCGAATTGTTCTCCACTGAAGAGCTGCTTGTGGTGTTTGCTGCGGGGATTATCTGTTAGTTGTGCTCTTTAGGTATATATGAAATTTACTACCTTTGATTTGCTCTGTAAGATTTACATAATCGTAAGTTGCTGGAGTTGCCATTGCTGAGACTATTCAAGCTGCCTTAGGCGACTGTTTAGTTGTTCATGAAGTTGAAAGAGCTCAACTAGTTCAGACTAGAAACTGCCCATGCAATGTGTCGAAAGCATATGTTTTCTTTAACAAAAAGAACAGCTTACAGTTGGTTTGGAGGGAAGAGGATTCCATTTATTGTATATTTGTTCGGAATGAATACTCTTGGAATATTACAAGTTATTGAATACCTCACTCTCTCTTTCTCTCTCTCTCTCTCTCTCACTTGAATCACCAGGCATTAGCTTCAATTGTTTTGTAGCTGTTATGGAAGGCGTTGCTGTTTATCATTTGCCGCATTGCATGACTGGGACTCATATATCAATATCGTAGCCCACTTGGAAATCGTATTTATAGGGAAAACCAAACAATAACATTGACGAAATTATTGCCGGCGCCCCAAAGAAATTCATACAACGTCATCGAGACGACGAGAATTTGCAATTTTTCGTGTCCTGCGGCTTGCGTGAGAGTTCAATTTGTAGGAGGGGCAGGGGCAACGCCCACACTAATTACGAGCACAGGCCCGGGCTGCATTGCTGCTCAGCTAACAGCTGCTCTAATTGAATTCAACAAATAACCGACAGGTCGTCGCTTAAGGAGTCAGACTAGAAGCTGCTGTTCCACGTATGTCGAGCATCATCCGTTTGCGAGCTGCTTGCAATATCCTGCGGATGTGGTTGGGGTTTCTGTTCTGTGTAGCTAAAGCATCTGCAGAGCCTTTCAACTGAACACAAAAACCAAACTAAGAATGTTCTTGCCTTGCGAACAAAGTGGTTTGAAAGAGTTTGGCTTGGAGTCGAGCATTCTGTAATGTTTATAAACTGTGTTTAAATGGAAGTTAACTGCATCAACGTCATGAATAAGCTTACTAATTCGGCTGACTAGCTGTTAAACAACAGCTGCCATTTAAATCACATAATTATGCTGCCAATTTTCAGCTTAGAGCCGAGTGCCACTTGAAGCCTGAAAGCAACCTGGCATACTTCCAATATGCAAAGGGTTTCCTCTCAGTCAGTCGGCTGCAATGGTGCATGTGTGCGAGTGTGTGTGTGTGTGTGTGTAGCCTCATAGGCGCATCCTTTTCAACTTCTCTTTGGACGAACAGCTCAAAGCTGGGCGCACTATGTACTGCGGGCTGATCTCTCTGAGTAAGCATTTATCTGTTTGAATCCGCTGCGCTCGCCTTCTGACGTAATAAAATTAAATATTTAAGCTTACAACGACTGAATGGGCCACTCCACACAGAGAACTCGCAGCGAAAAGGGAAGCGCACAGGATTTGGCATTGGTTTTTATGTGCAAGCGCAACATGCAGAGAGACAAAAACAAGTTGGAATGCTTTGGAGTTGCCATGGGACTGGGTTGTGAGGTATCCTGTAGCCACAACTGCTATATGCTTGAGCAGCCAAAGCTCTACGTTGACCTAGTTTGTAATCTAAGTAGATCTTTTATTTGCAGCTTGTTAACAATAGATAAATATTTCGAAATTTGCTCGCTTCAATTTTGGCATACCCTTTGTCAGAGTTATGCACAGGGTGGAGGCAAAGCGAACTTAGCCTTGTGCCATGTTTCATAACACGATACGGCGGTCCATGCAGCTGCTGTAACTGCGCCAGTGCCATCCATTGCGTGCACCAGGATTAGGATTAGGCCCTGTCCCTGGCCAGAGCACAGCTTGCAACTGTGGCGGATTTTGGGCTGCTTCTGGCCTCAACACTTAACACAAGCTACAACAGCAGCACCAGCAGTCGCGAGTGGAACAGAGAAAGGATTTTGCGACAACTTCGTCATACAGGCACAGTCATTGTGCTCTTCCACCTGCACGTTTCGTTCTGGCCCGAAACGTGCTGACGCCTCACAAAAGTTGCCATTTTATCCGAATATTGCTGTCAAAATCAAAATTTATTTGGCAGTGCATTCGATTTTGGCAATTTAGTTGCTCAAAAAAAGAAAAAAAATAAAATAGAAATAGGAAAAAAAAAACGGACAACAGAGACCCAAGTGTCGAGCTCTACGTGAGAGGGTTTGGTTAGTTGCCAGGAATTCTTTTTTTTTTAACTCAAAAAGTGAAAATAAAGTAAACGGTTTGTTGTAGCTTACGTGTAGCACTCGATGCAGGTTGCATTTTGCATAGTACGCAGCTTTAAGATGGACGCATAAAATTGGAATTTCAACTAAAAACTTAACGAGCGTTTGAGCATCCCAGCAATTTTTTGATTGAGCTATGGCAATGGATAACTGAAAACTGAACGAAATTCCAATAAAGTTTAACTACTTCACTTTTCCATACTTTAATTGAGATTTAATAAGAAAGTGCAGCGGGCAAACAGCTTGCCTCTTCAGCTCGACCTATTAAATTGTTTCTAAAAAAAAAAGAAAAGCAAAAAAAATAATAATAAGGAAGCAATATAAAAGCGAATAAGAAAACAAACGCAAATTACAAAAGCGCCAAACTACATAAATATCAGACGCATTCGAGCGGCAATGCAACAATTTTTAATTACCATTTAGGCGCTTGAACGAGCACAACAGAATCCAGTAATAAAAAAACAACTGAAAAAGGAAGAGAACTCGAAGGAAAAAATATACTGAAAATCGCCAAAATCGCTGGAAGCGCTTTACAGGCCCATTTGGCTCAATGCTGTTGCTGCTGCTGCTGTATTTTTTAGGCATTAAAAAATTAAAAAGCACACAGAAAAAAACAGACAGAAATAAGGACGAACGAATGAAGAAGAAAAAAAACAGGAGAGAAAAAAAAAACGCTGGGGAAATTAAGTCAATGTCCTGCGGGGTCAGTTGCGTTTGGATAAATGTAATTAACCTTCAGGATAAGCATTGAGTTGGGTCTTTGATAATGAACGGCAAATGGCGAGTGCGAACGACAGAGAGAAACAGAAGCGAGACAGAGAGTCAGTAAGTGCGATTTAAAATACTTCAAACAGAAGTATATTGGAAAGCTCTTAAAATATATATGTATAAAAAAAGAGAAGCAGAATTAAAAAATATTTAAGTCAGAGACTTGTTTTGATACTATTTCAGTAATATTAAGCAATGATTATTTCTGTTAAATATCAATAAATTTGTCAGAGAGAGCGAGCCTAACATATTGCGACTTTAAGGACACGCTCATCTGGAGACAGTTTGATGTATTTGCAAATGGTTCGTACTTAATCAGTTGGGCGGTTTGGAGGTGGGCTCTGTGTTCGTTCTGGCTGAGATATTCATTACCGTATAGACCAAACCACATCATTAAGGCAGTCAGTCGCCTTGCGAATTAATTACAATGAGGCGAAGGTGTAAAACTCAATGGCGGGCAGGGAACATCATTGACAACCTGCACAGGCTGCCCAGCACAATGGAAGCTTAGTTGTAATTACCTTTGGTCAGACACACACACACACACACATCCGAAACACACAAACACACACACACACACACACACACACACATACGCACATAATTAACTCGATAATGAGGGCAAACTCGTAGTCGAAGCCAGAGTCGGAGTCGCTCCAAGTTGTCGCAAAGGCGCAAAATGCTTCATGTAATGGTATGTTTGTGTTCTTATTGTTGTTGTAGCTGTGGTTAGCTGTGGTGGCTACTGTCTCTGTTGCGCTTTGTTTGCCATGATAATGACTTCCGGTTCGCCAGCAAAATGACAGCCGGAATTCGTAATTGCTTTTAAGCGTTTCAGGCCTGCTCTCAATTGGGGCCCCTTTGATTTGCAATTTGCAATTTACTGAACGCAAAAAAAAAGAAAGGCACAAAGAGGCACAATAAAGCCAAGTGCCTGGCTTATGGTTAAAAGTTACCTCATCCTATTTACTCTAAGTTCAGTAGCCTACAGAAATGTGCCGTAATTCTTACGCACGTGACTCCTTGCCAGAGGACGTGAACAGCAAAAGGTGTGAACAACTTGGTAGCTATGCGGCAAATTGCATTTGACTTGCAACGAGGACAACAACTGCCAGCCGAAAGGTGTTATTATGCAAATGTAAGCAAAGTTAGGGGAATGTCCGGACTATGTTTCGATATAGGTTACAACTGCTAACATTTCCTCAGCAATTCCAAGGCAATGGCAATTTATGCCTTGCTCCACATGCAAACACACCTGCAGCAGGGCCACAAACAAATTTGTTTGTTTGCCAATTGATATCTTGGGAGTTACTTACTGCAACAATTGTGCAATTGTTTAGTTTTTTTCTTTTATTTAAGATAGCACATCTCACTCGCTCCATTGCCATTAAAAGAAATGCCTTAGATTGCGGTTAAATGCTAATTAATAAGGGTTGCCCATTGCCACTGCGGGCTTTGGTGTTACCAAAAACTTTTAACGCTGACAAATGAGTCGAGCGCTGGGCCGGGCTGGGACTTGGCATTCGTAATGGAATGGTTGGCGCTTAAAGGCGCAGCTGAAAGTTCTTTAACGTGGCTTAAATATTAATAGCACATTACGTATACTTCCAGTCGAGCCAGCTCAACTGCCCGCTGGGAATTTAGTGGTCTTAAATTTAGATCAAATATATTGAATATGCTTTAGCAGCTCAGGCTCCATTTTGAAGTGTTGGTTTAATATTTATAGACAAATTCCCAACGGTCAACGACTTTTGTGTTTATTTGAAAATTTTAAGCACGCAAAAGGTTCGCATATTAAATGGTAACTAACATTATCTTGACGCCTCTGCAGCATTATAATTTATTGAGTAATCAGCCGAGCAGTCAAGGCCCAAGCGAATGAGAAATCTAGTTAAAGTTTCGATGACAAACTAGATGAACACTACCTCGACATCGCAAGCCTGTTGTATGATTCGTTTCATTAATCTGCCTCTTTACTAGTTTCTGTAGTTTATTGAATTCATAATTCTTTTTGACATTTCCTTTCACACGACAAACAGCTTTTAATACTCTTCCTTATGCTGAAATTGTCAAACACATGTTTTCCTCTTTTTTCATCTCCTTTTTTTTGCTTTGCTCTTCAATGCTTATTGCAAATTAATTACATCCTCTTTCATTTTTTATGCACACTCGAAGAGCGCATCTCTATGCATTTCATACTGATCCCAACCTGTGTGCAGTTTGCTCAATTGCAATCGAAACAAGCAAGGAGAGAGGAGGCGAGGTGGTGGGATAAAGCTGACAGGTTTGCATATTTCATAGTAGCTACGCATAAGTGACACTTGTCAAAACACATTTTCCACACCTACCATACATGTCGCCTCTCTCTTTCTCTCTGTTCCTCTCTCTAGCTCCAGCCCTCAGTATAGCTGGGAGGGCAAAAAAGCATATTTCAAGTACGGCACTTCATGTGCGTCAAACAGAGAACCATGTGTGTGTGTGTGTTGTGTGGGTGTTAGACAGAGCTGCATGGGATGCATGGGGTCGAACAGAAAAAGTCCTCAAGTCGAAAGCCCTTGAGTTGTTTTGCAACATTTGAACACGTCAAGTTTTTAAGGTCAACATGTCGCTGGCAGGCAGACAGCCGCAGACCAACGCCAGACCGCAATATAAGTTACAGTTTTTTTTCCCCGGACGTTTTATATCGTTTACTTATGCGCTGTGGCTAGTTCGATGACTCCACTTGAAGACCACATTTCAATTGGCCAACCACGGGCAACTTAAAGCTGTTCAAACTTTCACCAGAAGTGCTTCATTTGCCAAAAGTAATTCATTACAATTGCATTTTCGGCCACTGGAAAAAGTTCTGTGCGCGGGCGGTTTCCAAGTGCACTTCAATTGCTTTTTGCTTGCGAATTGTGGAAGCGAGTAGATCCGAAGCGAAGCTTTAAAACGATAGCTGGTATAGGCAGTAAGAGACTTTTTTAAGAAACACGTACACTCCGCTTTAACACTCGATAGAAATGATAAACAATTTCATATCGATTCATTTTCCAATCATTCCTCTAAGTTTTCAACTGTGCTTTAGCCTCACACTTTCGATTGCACGCAGGGACCGATATCAAATTGATTTAAATATTTTGCATTTTTCTATATTCGTTTGAACTTAGAACGACTCTATATTTGGAACTTATACTAGGAAAAATTTTTAGCTTCGCTTATTGTTTTGATACCCTAGGTTTTACCGGACTGCTTTTAGGTCTTAAGTTGGGGGCCGTGTTTACTCTTTGGGCACAAACTGCTTTGTGCGTATATTTTCTGCTTCTTCATCTTCATCTTCTTTTCTTTTTTATTTATGTGTAGGTGTGTGTTTGTGGCAAACACTTTTTCGTAAAATTTTCTTGAAAGAATGTTAGACAAACCGCTTTGTTGGCAACAATTTGGGTTAAAACTTAAGTATTTTGCTTCGAGCTGCCGCATTGCCCCGACAGCTTCCGCACCCAGTCTGTCTCTTAAATTCTTTGCCACTGCAGTGCTTTGGCTAAAACCATCTAACCAGCAAGTGGAACTACTAAAGGGCAAAGGGCGAGTTAAAGCAAAGGGGCAAAAAAACCAAAACAAAACAAAAAAAAAATAGGAAGAAATAGAAAGGAATAATAACAAGAACAGCAACAAAGTTTTCTCTTTTTTTGTGAAAGCTAAAGCTGCCTGGTCGTATTTAGTTGATGTTTTGTGCTTTTCCTTTTTTCCATGTATTTTGCAAAGCCAAAGGACACAAATTGTCCTTTGGTCCTATGGGTTTGTGTGCTGCGCGAAATTGGTAAAATGTACTTTCACTTGGAGCCGAAGAAAATGAAAAGTATTTTAAAGAGAAAATCAGTTAAGCAGCTTCGCTCCAGAAAAATAATTAACATCTATTAGAAAATGTGGCTTGGCAAGTTTTTCGTATGGCATCTAGAACAACGTGTCTGCTAATTTAATTGAAAGTTTGATCAAGTTTAACTAAAACTTTGGATATGCCGCAATGCCGAGGCCACATCAAAGCGTGAAGAACCAACCAAAGTTGTTCCAATTATATACATTCAAACGAACCCAAACCGGAGCTGAAGCCCTAACCCAAACCCAAACCCAACACCGAAAAACATATAAGTGTGAGCCAGTCTCTTTACCCATAAGTATATAAATTTGTTTGTTCACTTTCGGGGGCAGCTTTATTGGTGTCTGAGCTGAGCGTAACTTAACTAATTTTAAAGTTTTTGAAATGAGATCTGCAAGTGTGTAGGACTCGGTGCTGTGTTTGTGTCTGCATAAAGTTTTCAGAGCAACTGATTTGGCACTGCCATCGCCTGAAATTAGTTGCAATTTTCGGCATCTGGGGAAAATCGTACCATTTGGCTGCAGCAGCAATGGAAGAAGCAGGAAATTGTCTACAGCAGCTTGCGGTTTGCAGTCATCACCATCATCATCATCGGCATCATCATCCACTGAGCCAAAGATGACACTTTTGAAGTTTGAAGAGGTTTCTAGAAAAAGCCAGCGCACAGCCATCTAAATATTTAGTAAGCACTTTGAAGTTATGCGAGCTCTATGAAAATTGATAGTTAATGCATTTCTAAATCAATTTAATTTCAATTTTGATTTGCTTTTCTAATTATTTTGTTCCATTCTGTTGTTTCAGTGGGTTTGTTACTGTGAGATGAAGGCATAGAAAATTAAATTATCGATATTATCAACTTAGATAATTCTATAAGATTAATATCAAAACGAGCAAAAGCAGCTTGCAGAGCTAAGTCAACAATTAAGGCGAAAATGGAGGTTATTGATATTGAAGGAACTTCTCAACCCCTTAATACCGGCATCCTGGAAATCTCTGGAAATGCGAACGTGATTAAACTACAGCGCCATTCGGGTCAGATTGCCATCACTGGGAACAATGTGTGCGTCTATCTGGGCTGCGAGCCCGAACAAATACCGAATGCTGATAACGTCAAAGACAACGATTTGATATACGAGGCAATGGAAATTCTACAGCTGCTAATAATACTATTAATATTCGTTGTATTAATGAAAATAGCTAATGTAGAATATTAAATAAATATGATTTTCATTGTATAAGGAATTTTTTAATATATAAAATAAGCTTTCATTAAAGCAAGAATTCACAGAAGATAGTCCATACATATGTATTTATGTATGTTCATGATACATATGCGCACGTAAAAGTCCGATAAGTGTGATTAATCGATACTATCAATTTGCATCTCGTCAAGCTTGCTGTCATACGACAAATTCTTTGCAATTTTTTCGCTCGAAATGTTCCAGTTTGTGTAAGACATAATATTTTTAATGTAATTATGTATATTAGAAGCATTTTCTATTTCAGCTGCTCTTACATGTTCAACTTTTTGAAGTATTTTAATAGAGGATCAATAGCTCAACTGATTCTTAACATCGACTACATTTTGTACAAGTTTTGGCTGTTGGTCTACCATGAGCCCGCGCATACGGATGTGGTTATCTTCAATGAGATGCCCAAGAAGTGTGGATTGCCTCATGAAGCGCCTAAGTGCCCGAAGAAATACTGCGAAACGTGCCGCGTGGAGAGACTCATCATGTATATAAAAAAGGCAAAGGTCTCCATTGACATAGCACAAATGACATTCTCGCATGCCGCATTCTACAACGCCATTGCTGCTGCCTGGCTAAAAGGCATTAACATACGTCTGGTCACCGACACGCAGATGATCTATGCTAGGGGCTCGGTGGTGCAGCAGCTGGTGGCAGCCGATATGCCAGCGCGCACGTCCCCACTTCACGTGATGATGCATCACAAATTCTGCATTATCGATGGGGAGCAGCGCATATTTGAACTGGATAAGCAGGAGCAGCGCTGGCATCATCGGCTTTGGAGTCGCAAGGGTTACGTGATCACAGGCTCGCTTAATTGGACCAAACTGGGCACCGGCAGCAACTATGAGAATGTTGTCGTTACCTCCAATCGTATAATCAACGCGCTCTATCAGAACGTCTTCGATGATATGTGGCAACACTTTCCAGTTCTCAACATGGACACCTTCACAACGACTCCGATACCTGTCAAAAATGAGAATACATTCGTTGATATCCCTTGAAAGTTCCGGCATTAAGATCTGAACTATCATTATAACTAAAGTCACGTATTCAACTGCAAGTCTTGTGTTTTTTTATTGTGTTATTTGAATGCAGTCTTGGGGGCGTTGTGTATTTGTTTCTCTTTTTTTTTACCATTCCTTAGCTGCAGAAAAGTTTTCTTGGCAACTTTTCTTGTTGCCTCGTCTACTGGTTACACATCATGCGGGAATTTCAGCAGTTAACCAAGTTAACAAATCCACCTTCTTTCCTTTTGCTCATTGTTTCAGTCTTGATTACGCTTTGGTTGCTCATAAATTTGTATTCCAGCGCAAGAAAAAGCAAGCCAAGTTGCTTACTTTCTCGGAATGGCCAATATAAAGGGCAAAAACTTTTTTATTTCACCTGGGTGATTTGAAGTGAAACTAGAGCGCTGCAATGTGCAAAGGTATAGCCTGATAAACTCAATGCATCTCTTGCTTCTTCTACTTTTCTCTTACTATGAATTGCGCTTTATTAAATTTAAGTTTTGCTCAATGTAAACTTTTATGTTAAGTTTAGCGAACCATATTTTATAATGTAAATTGGGTCTGTTAATTTACATTATTATTCAAAGCTTAATCGTGTATTTTAAGTGTTGCTTAATACATTTTTTAGTCTTTTTTATTTAATAAATTATTTATACGCAAACCGATATTAAAAGTGCTCTCATCGGAAATGGTGGTGATCGACTAGAAGGCAAGCTGAATATTGATTCGCAGTGCTGTTTTAATCATTCCCGAGTTCTTGCATAGTGCAGTATACATTGTTGCATAACTTGAGTTCCAGAACATCTGGATTTTATTTTAAAGCTAAGAGCAAATTAGCAATGTTGTTGTTGAAGGCATCACTGGCGATCACTGAGAACACAAATATAAGAGAAATTTGTGAGCATCACGGCCCAATTAGGTACTTAGGTTGTTACGGAAGTATGACAGCTACAAAAGATATAGAGTATATATATATATCGGATAGGCAAAAAGATTGCCTTGCACAAGAATATTTATATTTACAGATATATCATAGGATATCAGCCACGTCTCCGAACAACATTATACTCCAATTACCAATTTTAATAGATTCCGGTTATAAGAACTCAGAGGTAAAGCTCGTAAAAAATATAAAAATAAACAGTTCTTGCAGCAAAGATAAATTGTGATAGTTTAAACTGATTTTAAAGATCGAATTGATCTTTCAATTGGTCTAGCGCTTTCTTTTATTTCAACAGGAAAACTCAAGGCTCGTCCATGCAATCATCCATATCGATATTTTCAACATCAGACAAATTGTATTTCCCATCGTCGAATTGTTGGATAGGCAGTTGAGTGCGTTCCATGAGATGCGGATTGAGCGCCACTATTGAACTCCAAGGTATTTCCTTACCCATTAGTTTCGAGTCCTCTGTCCATGCCACGGTTATGGACTGCACCTCGAACTGCTTGGAATCGACAATTGCGGTATGGACGCGTCCATCAGTTCGGCCAATTGTGATTTCCTCGCCGATCAAAACAAATTCCATGATTCAGTATTCACAGATCTTAATATATATTTATTTTTTTTAGTATTGATTGTGTTTGTGCGAGCGTGTGTTTATTTTTGACTGAATTGTATGATTTGATATAATGTAACGAACGCCATGAAAACATGATATGATTGAAAATTGAAACCTCACTTGAGTTAGTCACTCAGCAGTCAATCAGTTTGACGCATTGTTCAACTGTGCGAGCATTAATCAAAAAGCGCAGCCGGTGACAAATTCCGAAGACAGGTGCACCAAGTGGCCGTCGTTTCCAATTTGCCCACACCTGACTTTCAACATTTACGTAGACACAACAAAATACGAGCACATCTGGAGAGCTTAGATGCAGCTTTCGACTGCCCGACACATATAGCTTCACAATATGGCCACCCACTCACCCATGTTGTGCAGACAAATTTTATGGCCAACATTTTTGGGAGAGTCGCTTGGACGCGCTCGTAAATTCGCAAGGTAAACTGTTCGTATGTGCGTGTGTTTGTGTGTGTGTAGGTGGGCGTGGAACTTGCTTTTGATATATGGCCATTGCTGCGTTACGGGTTAGTACTTCTCAAATTAGATTTAGGAACGGTCGCAGCCCGTGAAAACGTTCAAGCTCTTTCGCTTTCATCTGGCCCGGGTCCAGCTGCCATAAAATGTGAGGTGAACCCAAAATGTTGCAATATTTACACAACACAATTTAAAGTACACACAACATTATAAGTTACGTGCGGGAATACGCACACATACCTATATATTTGAGAAATAATTTGCTGACGCAGAGGCGATATGCCTTCTGTCTAGACCTGATGCAGCAGCAATGAATTGAATTGCAGCTCAATTTAATTAAAACAAAAATCAAGCGATTAAGTAAAGTTCACGCATCGAAGGATCAAGCAAACATGTGTCTCAGCGCACAAGGCAATGGCCCACGCTGACGCCCAAACATACACAGATATACATGCATGTTTGTATGATTGTGTGTGTGTGCTGCAGCCAGTCAGGTGTAAAAACTAATTTACAGAAATTCTATAAGGGCACAATGGTCACGTTAAACCAGGCAAGCAAGACCGCAAACACTTTGGGCCCAAGGACTCGAGACCATTTACGTACATGGCCATTAATGCAGAATGTTTTCTATGCCCAAAAACTTTTCTATGGCTCTATACACTCGCTGTGCTAGAGTGGGTGAACAACCTTTGCCTATGACTCCTGCTCTGTGTAAATTTTGTGCCACGTCGCGGTTGAAAGGCTAAATGGAAAATTGGTTGAACAACATTTGATTTATGTATATAGTTTGTATATATGTACATAAATATCTAATATGAGAGGACACGTTTTCTCCGCAGTTGCATAAATGTTTATTCTTATAAGTGAATCTCCGTTAAAGTCTCGCATTTTGTGATCCATTCGTATTTAAGGTATATGCAATTTCAGTTAGTGGGTCACTATGCTGACAATGGGATTGGCCGTCGACCGCAAAATCAACAGCAGCAGAAGCCGCATCATCATCATCACCATCGTCAATATCGTCGAGAGCACATAAATCTCATGGCTACAGCAATCAAAAGCGGAATCAGGAACAGTATCTGTAACAGAAACCAGTGCCAACTTGTCAGGCAGTCAGGCTGGCAGACGAAGGCAGTCGAGGGCAGTCGGGGGCAATAGATAGGATAGTGGAAATAGCGACTGGCGTCAAGGGCGCCATAAATGAGAATTTCCGACTCATTTCCGTTGTTTGTGTGTGGTTCATTTGTGGCGCATAATGAGCACTGTGGTGCGGGCAACTACACAGGAAGAACCCCCCGAAAAAAAATAACAAAACCGGAACGGCCCACCAAAGTAGGTTATGCCACATATTGATTTTCATTTAAAGCGACTTTTACCTAATGCCATTTGGCCCAACAAAATATATTGCTGCATTTATGGTCCACCCACACCTTTGGGCATGGCATCTGCGAATGCAAGGCCCAACTTGACCTTTCGCCCAATGCTGCAATGCGTTGCAATGCCAACTGCCATTTGTCAGCATTAGTACAATTAGAGCCCGCCCGCAACTGTGTCAAGGGCATCATAAATGGCAAATCTCAGCTGTGCGCCGACGGCTCTGTGTTGGTCCACATTGATTGCCAGGTACTGGCGCTGCCTCTGACACTAGCAGCACTCAAGTGCTGGACGCCGCGTGTTAGCAGCCCGCAGAAGTACAATTCAATTAAATGCAGCTTCGCTGCTGGTAAGGAACATTTATTATCGCATATGCCCGCAGGCAGAGCGTATACCAAGATATATGCGCTCGTAAATTTTGCATTAGCTTCGAGATAGCGATAGCTAATACAAAAGGCAGCCGAATAATATACGACCATGTATTTATACAGTATGTGAGAGATAACTGTTATCCTGTATAGAAACATATTGACATCGACACTGATAATCTGAGCAAAGCAAACTGATCCAAGACTTCGATTTATAGGCAGGTCAAAAATGGTAAACACAACCAGAACAACAGCAAACACAGACATAGCCAAACACAAGTTATACAAAAAAATAATATAAAAAATATAAAATATAAAAACATTCAAATATACCCAAACACAAATACACATAGTATAAGATTGGTATATAGTGAGAGACGACCATGACTATGTTTCGTGAAGGATCTAAAAATCTGAATCTGCGCGTCACCACTCACGAAGTGCCGTAAGTTGAATCACCTACTGCACCAGAGTTAACTTGAATTTATTCTTATCCTCAAGTGGCGTCGAAGACGGCAGCTGTTCAGATACAAGCGCCAATGACTTCTCGAAGGCTGTGCTTTCGCGGTGAGTAAGATATTCTTAATTTGTAATTCATTTATGAGAACTGTCATTCCATTCATTAGAAATTGGTATTTCGAATCAGACTATCAAACAAAACTTTAATATATTTTTCTTCACGTTTCGCTATCAACTCTTACTCTTAGTACTCCATTGCTTTTGGTGGACTATGTACAATTCCTGGCGGCTCGTAAGATACAAAAGCATTGGCGCGGATACTATGCTCGGAGTTTGTTGTACAAAAGGTGGTTGGCAGCGGTGACTATACAGCGTTGGTGGCGTGGCTTCTGGGTGCGCAAGAGCTTCTTCAAATTCATAGAGAATAAACTCCAAAATGTGCTGATAAATCACTACAATAGTGCGGCGACGAAAATTCAAGCGCTCTTCCGCGGCTGGAGGATACGTCAGACGGTGCACGACTCGAAGGGTCTGACCAAATTGCAAAACTGCGCTGCCGAAGATCTCTTGAATTGTGTGGCCTCCAAGCTGCATTACATGATGCGAACCTATCAAATACCAGGCGTATACTCACTGCGCAATACACAGTAAGTGGAGTTTGAGCCTCTGTTTTTTTCTATAGGACTTAGTCTGACTCCGATCTTTCAGCTGTTTGTCGCGTGTGGAGAAGCTGCTGGCCAGCACTCAATATCGTTTCCACAACGCACGTGTTCACACCGATATGAGCTATCGCAAGAACATGACGGATGCTCATCGAAAAGAATTTCAGGATAACAAATTCTACACGAAAGTGCCGTTTAAGGGTCCCAATTACAATGCCGCATGTAAGCCGCAATGCGTAGAGACCTTGCATAAGACAAAGGATATCGACGGACGAATGTTTAAGATCATAGCCGATTACGAAAAGTCTCAAATGGAGGCCAAAGCTAAATTGGCGCGTTACAATCTGGCTGAAAGTAAGTCGTCCACTTATCATTCTTTGCAGCTCTTTGGTGAACTACCACTAACTTAATTTGATAGGAAAGCGACGCCGTCACATCGATAGGGTACTTCAACGATGTCAACGAGAGAAGCGCAACTTTTGTGCCGATGTGATTGAAAGCATGAGACGCTGGAGCATTTGGAATGGAAATCAATTTGCCATCGACAAGGATATCTTTCGCAATCCCGAGAAACTCGAATCTTTCCTCGACGAGGCCTTCGAAATAATGGATAACATTAACAATTGCCATTGCAAAATGCCCGTGCACGACATAGTCGTCTGTCATTGATTTCTATGAAATTCAGAATGTAACAAATAAACTGCTGCAATTACCAAATTGAATGATCTGTTTATTTATTTTAAGAATTTTGCACAATTGTCTGGTCGAAAAATTTCAATTCACTTGACACTTTGACTTCAGCATTTTGGACCTTAATCAAATATGGCTCTGAAGCAATCAACTGAAATAGAATAGAATAGAAAAGTTAGATTTGCCTATATAGAGGCTTCTCTATTGCCTACCAAATATATTGCCAAAGAAGCGCAGTAGAACGGTTACGAAACTAGCTCTATTTGGATCCTCCCATCTCTCGGTCAGACTGTCTGTTAACAACGAAATATTAAAAATTTTCTTTCGTTTTCTTTCGTGTATATTCCACACTTACCAAGGTTTTCGCAGTCCAAACGCTCTGTACCCAAATTTACTGTAGTTGGGCCGTCGGCGTCTGTCTGGAATGTGAAGTCACCTGGATCCATTGTAGTGCGTTTCGAACCAAAAGCGTTAAATAAACGAAAATTTAATAAATACTATTCTACACTACTTTAACTTCACTTAATGCTAGTGGGCAAATAACTGACATTTTACACTTCCATAAAATATATATGTGAAGATTAATGCATTGACTACTATGTTACATATTCTATATTCTAATTTTCTTGATATATAAATGTTGCATAAATTAACAGCATTCAGTTTGCTCTGAAAACGCTTTAATTAGGCACTAAAATTTGACATTCATATTGTGGGCGACGACATCAAACGGCGCACAGCTGGCGAGAGTACTAATTGTAATATGCCGTCTGAGCCAACACCATAATCAGCATCAGCATCAGCATCAGCATCGTCATCATCATCATCATTATTGTCATCATTATCATTATCATTTCTCTTAGTCTCAGCAGTATCCTCAAATATGCAATTACTGAATGACGAAAAATGTGTCTTGGTCAGTGTCGTCAAGGGAAAGATATATTTACATACGCTTAAATATATATAAGAATACATTTATATCTCTGTTTATTTAGAGTCTGACTTCTTGTGACGTCCAATATATATATATAGTCCAGACGGAATACACAAACAATCTCGCAACATCGTGATGAGGCCTCGGTGTAATTTTCACAAGCATTTCATTAGCTGAAACCCCAAATCGTGGGCAACCTCTTTATCATTAGGTTAATTGCCTATACACAGACATATACACATACACACACACACACACACACACACACACACACACACACAGACACCAACTCACATAAACACATACCTTATGCAGATAGGGACTGGCCTTCAAAGCCCTAAGCTTCATCCTTGTGGTCCGAGCTCAACCTCAGCGAGCATTGTAAGTTTTTTGCCAATTAATTTGTAACAAGATTTCATTTCGTGTTTCAGACATATTTCGGGCTAACACTTAATTATGAGTGCTAAAATAAAATGTCACCAACAGAACATGGCAATCAGTTAAGAGCTTAAAGCCCCAAAGAACTTTGATTTCTTTTTGCCCTACAATCATTTTTGGGCTTGTTTGCATTAAGGCCAGGTGCAAATCATGGGCAAATTTAGAATTTATCACCGTGTACCCAATAAATTAAAAACTTTCTTGGTCGCAGGTTAATGTACGTTCGGGTAAAATCATTTCGGCTCCAATTGTGTTAGTCCAACGTTAATTAATTGAAAAGTTTCAAATTCACAAGTGCCGAGCCCATTGCTGGCTGGCATTGCAATTACAGTTGCCGTGAACAAGCAACAACCGACATATAATGGCCACCATTTTCTCGCACGCACACACACATACACACTCACACACGCCTACACCGGAAGCCATTAACACAACAAACGTTGCCTAAAATCAAGTCATCCCCGCCGCCCCCTCGTTATCATTAAGTTAATTATATGTTTGCGGGTGCCAAGAGGTAATTACAACTCGGATTTCAAGCATTTCACATGTCGATGATGATGTCCACGCTTGACTTTGGGGCAAGTTATAAATAATTTGAATACAAACATGGTCCTGGCTGGCTCTCTAGTTGGCTCTGTCTGATGTGGTTACGCTGAGCTATTTCTAATACCTCCTCTCATTTGCCTGGCAAACTTAAATGGTCCGTGAACTAGCCGTAAAACCCTTTTCGTCTTATATGCGAAAAAGGCTGGCATTAAACTCTTTAAAACTATTCAAAAATTGTCTTTTGGGAAAAAGTAATTTGTGACGTGACCGACGGAGCCGGAGCCGGAGCCGGAGCCGGAGCCAAACAAACTTTGCTCTTAACACATTTAATTAAAAAGCGTGAAAGTGCACACTGAACAATCCATTAAAAAACTGACCAAATGAGTTTCGATGCAACTTTTCATCTCATTTCTGTAGCGTTGCGCAATTTAGTGTTCGTCCTTTTTGTTTTTGTTTTTGCTTTTGCTTTTACTTTTGTTGTTGCTTTTGTTTTTAGTAAATTGTTTGCAAATCTGCTTGAGATTTGCCCGAGGCTTTTGCAGCTTATTCCGCATAGTTTTATTCACAGATTATTTTATTTCGGTTGGCCATGGCAAATGCGTGTTTTTTGATTCGAACAGCTCTGGCAAAAAGTTTTTAATAAGCTTAATTCGCTTTCGCTCTCTTTCCCTTCGTCAATAGCGGCATTAAAACTTTCATGCGACATGTGAGCAAAATAACAGACAGTTGAAATGTATTTGCTTTTCAAGCGAATGCAAAATCTGAATTCAAATGCAGCTTTAATTTGCGGTTGGCTTTCACCTTTTGGACGCAACCTTTTGACATTCGAATTGGATTTATGGCTCAGCCATGTCGATTAGTTAGCCATAAATCTTGTCATTTGCTTGTGGTCAGCATCTTGGGCTGGACCACATCTGTGTCCAGCCCAGCATCCCAAGCAAGCGTGTGTAGTTCTCGTCTTGCTTGACTAAACTGTGCTCGGGTCGCATTATGTTTTCATGACCGCATTTGTTGTGTTTTGTTAACCCACAAGTATCTCTGGCTGACATCGGGTCTTAGTGTGTGTGTGTGTGTGTGTGTGTGTGTGTGTGTGTGTGTGTGTGTGTGTGTGTGTGTGTGTGTGTGCGTGTGTGCGTGTGTGTGTGGTCGGATTCTCTGCTGTTGGCATTTTATTTTCGCATTATTGTGCCATTAACAGCTTAACTCATTTTAAATGGAACGTCCGCTGAGCGAGATATAAATATGAGAATGTTGAGAATGTTGTTGCCTTTGCCTTTTAATTCGCAAACTTTTCGCGCTGGCTGAACTTTAACCTGCCGCAGGTGTTAAAAATGATTTGCAAAATGTAAAAGTTTCACGTTATAAATTCCTGTCCAGCTAGCTAGCCAGCGAGCCCAAACACAGCCAAAGAAGTTGAAATTGCTCAAGTTTATTGTTGTGAAATATGCGAAAAGTTGAATAAATTTGCGAATCGCAATACAAATAAATTCTCATATACTACTACTCGCATTGTCGCCTTGTATACTACTTTTGCTGTCGCCCCCTGTCGCTAACACAGTCTCTATAAATTGCAATATAAGGAAACTACAAATGGAGCCAAGTGAAAAGTTGATAAATGGCTAGTCCCGGCACACCAACTAAGAGTTATATTTATATATACGACGGCTCGCAACAGGCTTAAGTCAAATTCAAGTGAACATTAAATTGAATGGCATGCTTGATAAAAACTCATCTAAAAATAATGAAAAGGCTTCGCTTTGATATCAACACACTTGATAAAAATAGCTGCCGAAAAATATGCTAAAAATGAAGCCAAGGCTGAGCTCTAGGAAATGTGCTTGAATAATTTCAACAACAGCGCTTAAGCAGAAAATCTTGTGGGCGTTATGAAAGCGTTGAGCGAAGTATTATTAAAGCGAATACACTCCTCGCTTTTGCATGATAAAATTGAGTATTTCATAAATTGAATGTTTGGCCAGAGCATAAAAATGCAACCGTAATGAAGACATGACAAAAGGAAACAGCAAAAAGAAATATCTCCATGTGAAAATATGCGCTTTTTGGATTATTTGCTCGTGCATTGCCATTGCACCGCAGGTGCTTTGTCATAAATCTTATCTCTGGCCATGCGAATGTGTGAACGCCCCCGCAACCGTCAGATAAATTTAGTGCAAAAATATTTAAAAGTCTATTTGTTGTGTGCTCTGGCCCAAAACAGCCAAAAACAATGAAAGACTCGTATGAAATACTGCACAAAAGAAGGCTAAAAAATATATATAAAAAAACACAGACAAAACCGCTCAGTGAAACTATATGCACGTGTGTGTGTGGGCCAATGATTGACTGTGTGTGTGTGTGTGGCATGAAATGGCAGTGAGAACAGCCACCTGAGCGTCACAAAAAACACAACAACAACAAAAAGCCGATAGACTATGTTGAGACTGACATAGAGATAGAGAAAGACAAAGAGACAGAGGCAGATAGCAAATGCAAACCTCAGAAACAGCGCTAACAATTTAACAACTCACTTCATGTGTGCGTAGCTAATACACACACACACACCCGCACAAGTCGCAGTTGAAACTGTAACCATGGCAGAGCGAATATGTTGCTACTATTTCTATGCACATTTATATATTTATTTATGCATATTGTCAACCACAACTGAAACTATTTGTAGCTTCGGTTCTTAAATTCCAATCGAGTTCTTAAACGAAAAGTCGAAAGCAATCTCTTTACAATCTCTGTATTCAACAATTTGTTTGCGACTTTTTGCCACGCCAAGTTAATTGAGTGGATCGCGCGACTTTGACAGCATTCGCTCGACATTGTGCTTTGAATGCAATGCAATTTCTGGTTTTTTCTTTTTTTTTTTGGCATATACATATGTATTTGCCATGCGTTCCTTTCAAGCACGCAAAAAAAAGAAGAAGAAAAATATGGTAAGGTCGGGCAGCAAAAAAACATATGCAAGGCACGTTTCAGAATTATGTGCCGCGACCAGGACATGGGCACACATGCCACACACAGAGCCCACGCACATACACAGCACAATAAATAAATAAAATATCCAACAAACATGCACACACATACACACACACACATGCACACATTCTCACACAAATATAGCCATGTGAGCTGAGCGCGTTTACGGCGAAAATCCAGTTGCAAAGATCTTCTATGCCTGCCACGCCCATTGCTGCTAATCGTCACTTAGCTCCGCCTTCGCCGTCAGCGTACGGAAATTGTGTAGCGATTAAATTGGCAATCAGCTCAAATGCAAAAGCTGCTTGAAATATGTCACAGTCTGCTGATTCGCCCATGGAAATTCAGCCAAAAGCTCATCACATGCCAGGCCCGGGCGCCGCATGCCTGCCTCCTTAAGGCCATAAGCATTACTCAGCTGGCCGAGCACACAGGCAATAATTACATGAAACTAGCCGAAAAAGTTTACATTTATGAGCAGCGCGGCTGTTACCTGCTAAAGAGTAGCTGGGGGCTTGCCGAGCCACACACTCAGACATACTAGATATTTATGCCACCATAAGCGACAAACAGCAGCCGAGTCGTGAAAAAATGCTAGCAAGTAGCAAATAGCTGCGCTGACACAGTTTCAGCTGCGAGACAAAGTGCTCGAGGTGCTTTAAAGAGGCCCTTAGGTGTGGCAACAGCTGAAGAACAAACTCTTTAAATACTCCGAATAAAGTTTTAAGGCGTGTGCCAAATGGAAAGCCCTTTGATATATAATATTCGAGTCAAACTTATTTAAATTCAGTCGCACTTTAGTTCAGCTGAGTTGAACAACTGCTCAACAACAACAAGAGTTCAGTTTCTGCTCATCCAATTAAAATTCTCTTCTCAAAGATTAGCCCGAACACTGTTAAGGCGGTGAGCAGAGAGCGGCGAGTGGAGAGCGGTGACCAAAGCTGACGCCTTCGCACTTTGCTATTGGATGACACCACAAGAGCGCGCTTTGATAGCATTTGACCCAGCTGCGAGTCCAGCCGAATCTCCAGGCATATTTTAATTACCATTTAGAGCAAAGCAAAAGGAAAAATATATATGTAGAAAAACAAGAAACATTAAAACGAACTGCAGACGGGTCTCGTTTGCATTCAGATAGCTATACAATTAGAAGGAAGAAGCAAAATGCGAAAAATGTTGTCGGAGATGTTAAATATTTGAAGCTTTAAATGCAGTCCGTAAACTTTGTTTACTTAAAGTAACCTGACTAGCTGAATGGCTGATGTGGCCCTGTTTTAATCAAGGGCCAATCGATGTGGCAGAAAGAAAAGTTTGTTTGCTTTTTTTACGCATTTGTTTATTCTTTGAACTTCTCCAATTAAAAGTAAATATTGTGAGTAGTTTATCTTGATTTTATTCATAGTCAGCACAGCCACACGCCATGCCAAGGCATGCAGTCGGAGTTTGCATAGTTAGAGGTGCTGGCCCGATCCCTCTTGCATTCGCATTTCTATTCCCATGCCCGCTTTGTTGTATCCGCATCTGTATCTGATTTCCACTTGGAGCAGGCGCAGTCTTAAACTTTTGTCAAACTTTGCTTGCCGCGTAATTTAATGCCATTTAAAGAAGACGGGCCAAAGTTTGCAGCAGCTATCTAATGGCAACCGACTCGTAAATAGCAAAATACACAACGCGCTTCCTTTGCTTAGCTATTTTTGGGCACAGCGAGTGCCATAGCAGCGAGCTTTTAGGCGTTAAAGTATGATTTGCCTTCGCCTATACGATTCGCATCTTCATAGCCAACAGCCTGTTGGGCCATGCAACTTGTTGTGCTTACATGATTTAGTAGTCTCAGCATCTCTTGAATAAGTGTGTCCTAAAACTGGCTCATAAAATGTATTTAGCCTTGAGGAGACGGTCGTGGCAGCCCGATTCCTTAGTTTTTGCTGCATCTAATTCGAACATTTTATTGTAGGTCTAGAATTATGATTTTAGTTTGGACTTCACTTTTCTCGTTCCGCACAGACAACAAATCACATTCACGCATACAAAACACAGACAGAATTTTATTTACGACTCGACTTTGTACTGCAAAACAGCATCTGCCGTCTCTACTTAGCAGCTTCGACTAAGAAATCACACGGAGGTGGAACAAAGGGCAAGAAATGGCAAGTTTTATAAGTCCTAAATGTAATAAAATGCAAACATTAGAACAGGCGAACAATTGCAAGGGCAATGGAGCTCGAAGTAGCTGGCAAAAATGACCAAAATACAAACTCTACTGTAAGAAATGTTTAAGTCGAGTGCGCTCGACTAACAGATGCCTTGACTACACAACTAAGACGTATTTAACACAGCGCATAATCAGTGGAAAACGTCTTTATTTGCAATTTGCATAAGTTCAAGTGTTGCTTAAAACTCTTAAAGCTGTTTGCAAACTTTTTGTATACTGCTCACAAAATCAAACGCCTTTTAGTCGTAAATAAGTTAGTTATGAAAGAGATGCAGATGTTTTTATAGCTCTTACAGGGTATTTGGTGAACAACATAAAGTACCAACATTACCCGTCGAGCTCGGTTTGCTTAGGCGAAGGTAACTTCGGTTAATGTCAGTTGAAGCTGTCTCTGTTATGCTTAAGTTTATGCGTCAGTCAAAAAATAATAACTCTGCCTAATGCTTGCGTTTTGTGGACCAAGCAGATGTGTAGATTCCACATAGTTGTTGTACATGTTAGAGTGAAAGTAAGAAACTAACCTAGAAACTTAGTATAGTCGCACTAACTAAACGGACAGTAAGACACATTATTTCGAATTGTGTCTTCCAAAGTTTTAAAGCCAAAATCTCCAAGTTTTTTCAAGCTGAATCATAAATATCGATTATTGTATGAATTGAACTGTTTTGCATCAGGAACGAGTGTTGTGAAATCGGTTGCGCTTGATTTAAGCATTTCCAGTTGCTTTTTTGCTTGAGCCAAGCTTAGTTTGGGCATACGGATATCTCTCTATGCTTTTAAATATTGTGTCATTTGGCTGGCAAGCCTATTTGACAGCCTCTGCCGCCCACATGACCATTGTTTTGCCCGTTCGCTTGGCCAATGCTTGTGCCAACTCATTAAAAATTCCATTTTCATTTCGCCCATCATCCATTTTGATTTCATAGTCGAGTGGCGACGGGTCAGCGAGGGGTGGGCTGGCATAAGCCAAATGTGTGCGTGGGAGTCCTTGGTTGTGCGTGTGTGTGCAATTCGTTACGTTCTGCAGTCGATGTCGCCGCTGTCGGCGCACAATTGCAAAGTGTTTGCTTTCTTGCCACATTGATTTCGTTGCAGAAACTTTCACTTTGGCTTTCGGCCTTTTAAATTGTTGGCCTGTGTGCAATTAAGTATTTTATTTATTCGGCTGTCATCTTTTCTGCTCCGGCTGCTCATAAATTAGTGAACACTTGTGCAAGTGAACCTTAAACGAGTGCGTAATTAAAAAAGAAAAGCAGGAATGTGTGTACAGGCCATACACATACGCATCGGCGTACGCAATGCAGCTTCATATTTTACATGGCAAACATTATTGAATGGATATGCCATGAATTCGCATGCACAATAACATTTGGCTCGAACGAACGAAGCTGGGAGCCACAGTTAATTATTTGCCAGCCAGTTTGGCGAACGTGACGTATGCGTAATTTTTCACCCATCACATATGCTTATCTGCCGCCTGAAGGGGCGGCTGTACGCATACACACACACACATACACATTCTCTGATGAATTATTTGACCAGAACTCAATCAATAAGCATGTATACTATGCTATACATGCTGTATGCATGCGTGGCATTTTGTGTGCGTCTCGTACACTGAACCGTATACATAAATGAATATATGTAAATATAAATATGCATAAATATGTAATTTACATTATCCAACTTTAAGTCCGCTGCATGCCCGTGAGAGTTCGGATAAATGAATTGCAAATTTAACGCAATGTTAAACACATATTAACCTGAGGAGCTGCCAAAAGGGTAAAAGTCCAAAGAAGAGTTGGCCAAGTCCAATCAATCAGAATACACAATCAGAAATACACAGCAAAGCTTGCAATTTTCATTCAGGAATCGAACACAACACAAGACACATATTTGGAAACACTATGGTTGATCGGCTAAACGTTTGCATTATAGGCTCTGGCAACTGGGCGACGACAATTGCCCGAAATGTGGGCAACAATGTGGCCAACTCTCAGATGATGGAGCCCAAGGTGAATATGTATGTTTACGAAGAGATCATCGAGGGCCGCAAACTGACGGAAATTATTAACACCACGCACATCAATGTCAAATATATGCCCGACTTTGTGCTGCCGCAAAATATAGTAAGTTACGATTCGACTAGACTTTCCCTAGCAGCAGCTGATGTGATCAACAAATAGGTTGCGTATGATGATGTGGTAACGACGGCGCGTGATGCAGACATTCTGATCTTTGCTATTCCGCCCACATTTGTGAACAGCTGCTGCAAGACTCTGTTGGGTAAGGTGAAGCCGCTGGCCCATGCGGTCTCCCTCATCAAGGGCTTTGAGCGCGGCGATGACGGCCAAATACTTCTGATATCCCATCTCATAATGCGACAGTTAAAGGTGAGATGGAGAAACAGGACTGCTCAATATTACAATTATTCTTATTTAAGATACCTTGTTCGGTGCTGGTGGGCTGCAATTTGGCCCATGAGGTCTCCAATGGCCACTTCGCTGAGGGCACAATCGGCTGCCGGGATCAGAAATATATGCGTATATTGCAAGACCTATTCAAATCGAACACCTTCCGTGTGGTCGTCACAGATGATGCAGACTGTGTAGAAATCTGTTCGACTTTAAGAGTAAGCAAATGTGTCTCTCTCTATAAATCTCTCTTACTTGAGTTCACCTAGAACATCATTGCTTTTGGCGCTGGCTTGTCGGATGGCATGGAGTTGAATGAGAATACGAAGGCGGGAATTATCAGACGTGGCTTTTTGGAAACTCTACAGTTTGTTGATGTTTTTTATCCAGGCAGTCGCTTGGCCACGTTCTTTGAGTCTTGTGGCTTATCCGATTTGGTTACCAGCTGCTATGGTAGATCTTCTAATTATAACTACTCTTGAGATAATCATATTTATTATTTTATTTTCAGCCAATCGAAACCGAAAGTTGGCCGAGGCTTTTGTGAAGACTGGCCAACCGTTAAGTGAGCTGGAGAATCTTCTGGTACCAGGTCACGAGCCGTTGGGTCCTATCACCGCTGAGCTGGTGCACATTATGCTCAAAAAGAAGGGGCTAGAGGAAAAGTTTGTAGACTGCAGAGTAGATCGAAAGCCTTTACACTGATACTTTTAATGTCCATTGCAGATTTCCATTGTTCACCACAGTTTTTCGCATCTGCACAGGCATTTATCCACTTTCGCGCTTGGTAGAAACTCTACGCTTTGCACGCGAGGATATGTGAGTAGATTTAATTAAAAAAGTAACGTAATTTATGCAACTGTAATCTCTGCCCCTTTAGCTATCATCCCAATCATATTTTCCAGCTATAAAATTTGAGTTTTTCCGATTAAGTAAAGAGAAAAAGAAAATCCCACGTATATTTTGTAAATGACAAGCATCAATAAACAGAAGCACAATTCATTTGATAGATGATTTCCACGCCGCCATTGTGCTCCGAGCCATATATTTTAGAGCAATTGCTGGCATACTCGCACTCTGCATTCAAAATAATGAACAATGCCAATGAACTGACAAATACGTATACGCAACGCATTCAATTCCTGAACTGAAAACTGAAAACTGAAGACTGAATGAACAGAACTTGGTGCGAGTAGTCAAACAAAAGCCATGCACATTTTATTGTTGTGCGTCTTTTCTTTGGGGGTTCAAGTATTCCTTGTGGAAAGTGCACTCCATTGAATGCACAGACGCTCGAAGCACTTGGCAGGCATAAGCACGGAGCACGGAGCACGGAGCACGACTACAACGGAAATCACTTCACTCATAAATGGGTAAAAAGGAAGCGAAACCACAGAGCTATTGTTTTTCAACTATGTATCGAATAGTTTTTGGTATTGTTGTTTAGGTTTTGTGCTTCAATTGAAATTGTGGGAAATGGGAGCACAAGCTCTCCGACTATAATGTCTCCTCAACAGAGTGGACTGCTTACCTAAGGCTATTCACAGATCATACCAAATGACCCACATACTCAGTTAACATACATTACGCTCTTTCCAACTCAGCCCAGGGCAGACTATTTAGAATTTCAATTTCAAAAATACTTGTAATTCGAGAACGCTGTACTTAATTGATATTATAATACCCTGACAATAAACATGAATATTGCATGAGTCTGGGCATGGCTTTGAACTTTGGCCACTCGCTGAAAAGTCAATTGTTATTTATTTTAGTAAAATTATTTATTTACGCAATTCATTTAGGTTTTAGCTACACTTTTTCAGCATTAGGTTGCATTTTTTGTGTAATTAAATCAAATGACAAAGGCGCTTAGCGCTGATTTCGTTATGCGCATGGGGATTTTCCAACTGGATTAGCTCATATCGTAAAATTACTCAATTTGATTACATTAGCGCAGCCACAGCCAACGACAACAATTATTTAGTTTGATTACAGTTTGTGCACAAGGGGCGTATGCGCGATTTGGCAGATTATCTACGAAATCAATTAAGGAGCAAAAAATGCAACAAAAAATTATTTACAGATTACACATGATGCAAGTCACAAATTTATTTTAATTTGTGAACATAAATATATAATAAAATAGTGCTATACCCGCAGTTGGAATTGGTTTATTAGCTCTGGCTGCAAATTTGGTAGGTGATGCAGTCAACCAAACTATCGGGTTACGTGAGTAACAAAAATCACTAAAAATGATATGGAAATGGGAAAAACTGAAAGCGTATATTGAACATTTAGGCGCTCGGTTTGTTAGCTGGCTGGCTGGTTGGTTGGCTGGTTGGTTGGTTGGCTGGTCGGCAATGTGCCAGTTGGGCAAACAAAGCAGCGCCAGCAGACAGACGCAAACACAGATGCAAACATATGAAAAGCTACAAAATTTGCATATCAACAGACAGCAGAGACTTTTTGTTTGCGAATTTCTTGTTGCATTTTGGGTAGCATTAAGCGCGCTGTTCTCGTTTTTCCTGATAATTACACGGTAAATTTGGCAAATGTGACGGCGAGTATGTATGGACTGTGCGTGTGTGTTTACACAAATACATACAACTAACTATACACAGCTACAGATACAAGGACAGCTGCTCGCACCTGCTAGCGAAGCACTTCTAAAAATAAATAACAATTTGGTACGTTACACACGTCGTTCTGCTTATGTAAACGTATCTACCAGTATATAGAGTGTCCGTGTGTGTATGCGTATTGGCTTGCGTGCGTGAAGTGCGCCTAAAAGTATACTTCATTTCCTGTTTTACACCAGAGCCAACTGCTTGGCAAACTGTGCATTGAGACAAACACTACAAATGGGCTGCCCATGCTAGCTGCTGCTGCTGCTGCTGCTGCTGCTACTATTTGTATTTGATTTTCTCCTTCATAGAAGTGAACAAACAGCGCCTAGACAAAAACAAAAGCAAAAAGCGAAATTGAAATATACATAGTATAGTTGTATGTACTCTAGCTGGAAGCTGTTACAGATAGTGGGTAAATACAAAATGTAACATCAGATATTCAAATTTCCAAAAACTTTGATAAATTCCAACTGATTTATTTGCATATGTGCGTCTCTATACAGATGCTGTCTGTCTTATATTTCAATTAAGGCCTTGCAGTTTACGTCTTTACAGTGCAGTGCAGCTGCATTCTTTTAATGAATACCAGCAAATTTATGAATGTCTATGCATTCAATTGAAATTGTTTTTCTGTTTTTTTTTTCTTTCTTTCATAAACTGACATCTTCCCAGCTGCTTGGTCAGCTTGGTAATTGTTTACTAGTAAAACTTTTGGCATTTCACATTTTTCGCATATCAAATGTAAAATGATGCGTTTCTTTTGGCTAATGAATTTGTTAAAAGTTTCGGCAGCAAAAGCAACAGAGACGGACCAAACTTGTATGAGAGCTCACCGAGTTTATTGTGGACAACACACACACACATACACACGCAATTACTTATGGACACGCACAGGGCGTATAAACTTTCTGACCACTTTCAAAACCGAAAAGTGAAAAACCAATAGAGTCGGGCTTAGCCAAACAAAATAAAACAAAAAGCTCTTGTTTTTGTGGTTCGGCTAGGAGATGCGCACAATTGTGGAATGTGAATGGCAGAAGCGTTTAACTATTTACAACACCTAATTGACAGCATTAGAATCAAAAAAGAAAAGAAAGAAAAAATTGACATTCTTCAATGCCCGTGAGTATGCTTTAAAATGTCGTGTTTCGTAGCACACATCACAAACATTTGCAAATATTTTATGAGCACTTAACTTTACCCCAACACATACATATACTCACTTGCAATAAAAAGTCACTTACAAGCTGGAGCAGCATCCGTTCGTATTCTGCTTCAATTGGCTTAGGTCTGGGGGCAATTGGAGACGCTGCTATTGTCAGGGCAAGTTGTGTGCGTGCGCCTTGAATGATGAAGTTAAGGATGATGCCGCTGATGCCGATGACGATGCAGCATGACATGTTTTGTTAAACTCGAACCGAAATCAATTTAATAAACTGTCAATAATGCAGCGCATTATCGGTAAAATGAGCTGAACAACTTAAACTGCTACACACGCAGCCAACGAGAATGCGTAGATGAAACCCCATGGAATGAGAGTTTACACAGAGAGAAACAAGTAAGAACGTTGCAGTTCATGACTTAATTCGATGTATAGAGGAGGTCAACATAGATCCCGCTGTATGACACTGTGGTCCGAGGTCTAAGGCTGTGGAACATAGCAACTTTTACTAATTTGCTAAACCAGGCATGTGAATGACTGCACTATTAAGAACTGGTAATTTAAGAATTATCAATAGGAAACAGTTTGAATACTAAACTGTTAGTACTCCCAACATACTCTGCATTTATGTCGCAGCAATAATATCACGTTGAATTTTATGTGTTGTTATTTGTGCTAGGCCAGACAGAAAAAAGCCGCAAGTTGCAATTGTATTCATGAACAGCGTGATTATATGATTTTGATGGCGCTGTAGCTAAGTTCAATTTGTAATTAATAGCAAATTTGGGGACTATTTCCATGCATTCAACACATAAGCATCCGGGCAGGCATACACGAATTTATAAGATATATTCCAAATTCGAAGTGTCTAGTTTCTGTATTTCTATGCGAGCAGAGGGACAAAAAGCTCAATAATATCGCATTGTAAGCGAGCATAAAATATGAGGAAATTACAAGTATATAGAATTAATATAATAATAATTAATAATATAGTATTTCAATAATTAGCTTTGATTGAATTATTAAAGCGGATTTGTTGAGCATTAGATATTTGCTAGATTCATTAATCCATTTTTCGTTTAGTGTAGCACACTTTGAAACTAATCTTTGGCAAATATGCTGAGTGGCAGCTAAGACTTTGGTGAAAATGAATAGAATATGCATATGTAAAGCACATGATTGATGCCCTCAAAGATGTTTTGTTTAGACCTAATATCGCCTTTAAATAAATTTAGATAAATAAATACGTGAAGTGGATGATTTGCTGTGAGTTGGCTTGCAGCTTGTTAACCTTTTCTTATAATTTCGCATAATTAACGACGGAGCATCAGCATCAGCATCAGCCTTAGCCATAATCTTAATTAAGAAAGCTGTCTTCAGCTGAGCTGCCATTTAGAATTCGTGTCAAGCGGCTTTTATTATTAGAACTGACTGTTTGAGCTGACAGCTTGCATCGCTGTCAGCTCGCAATTTTGGCGAACAGGGAACGCAAAATATGGCAGGTAGATACCGAACTGTGCTTGCTTTAAAAATGCTTAGATTAAGAACCAAATGTTACTATTCACGTGCGCCAGCAGCAGAGAACAGGTTTGCCCTTTGGGAGGGAAGGAAATGGCAAAGCCGGGAACTGTGATGGAGTCTAGAATTTTATATGCTTGAAAATATTTTCATGCCAACGTACGATATTATTTCTTATCTTTGGACTAACGTGATACTCATCCGAAAGGGCGGGAAGGTGGGAATAGGGCTCGATTCTTTCGTTGCGATTACCATAACTATAAATATCGATTGCTTAGCTGGCAGGCATAGCCAGCGAGTGCTTAAAGCTGCCAGCACACAAACACACATGCACACATTCACACAGACAGCTAGACATAGACATACGAGTCACGCCCCCGATTGGACATATATACACACGCGCACACACACACATACACATACACATACACATTTATATATATATAGCTCAACTTAAGGCTGTCATTGTTTTCGCCTTCGCCGGTTGCTCTCGTATCTGTGACGCTTTTATGTTTCAGCTATTGCCATTGCTATTGCCATTTCTGTTATACTTGCTTACACTGCTACCTGCCTTATTTTTCTCTTTGACAAATAAATTGACATGCCACATTGCGATAGCGACAAAAATACACAAGAAAAGAAAAACACAAGCAAAGCTAGCTCGGTTACCTGAAAAATAGATGTTCTGTATGTGACAAAAATACTCTAACAATACCTTCGAGTAGGCATTGAATATAAGTTAAATATACTAAATATTATAGGAAAAATTTGGATCATTGGTAATTAGAAATATATATAAATGTTATGTTAACTACAATAGAGTAGAATACAACATTAATTGATCTCTTTCTTGTACCCTTTAAGATATTTCCAATTGATTGTCTTTTGTTGGCATACCCTACATGATGCCTAAATACTTTGAGGAAATACAGGCCAAAACGAAATTGTATCGACATCGAGTCGGTTTGAAGGCGATATTTGAAGGTTGCTCTGCCATTGATGGCACCCCTGTGCCCATTCTGACATCCGCGCCTCTCACTCCACCTCCACCTGTACCCCTAACTCTCGCTCCCAACAATGAAATGTCAGAGCACGTACTAAAGGAATTCGTTCGTTTTGGCTGCCTCTCATTTTGTGTGTGTTGTTTTTTTCTTCCTTTTCTCTTGCGGAATTGACGTGCGAAGAGAATGGCGACAGCGACGGCATGAAAGAAATAAATATGCCACAATATGTTAACGACAAGTCCACCCACCGCCCTCCCGCTGCCATCCACCTTGCTGCGCCCTTAGCTCTGTTACCCCAGCGAAGGTGAAGTACGTGCAAGTTTTACTTTTGACGTTGGCGGTAAATAAATATTATTTAAGCGACACTAAAAAATGACATTCGATTATTCAGCAAATGTTTGTCGTCCAGCCGAAAGCTGCGAATGCTTAGATAAATGAAGACCGACTCGGCTTTGCCACGAATTATGTGCAATAAATGAAATGGAGCAGCATAAATCATTAGACTAGATACCAGCGCCTCAGTGTCTTGGTGCCTCAGTGTGGTTAGCCGCGACGAAATGCATGCAATCATTTTTCAATAAGCTGTATTAGCTTGTCAGCTGCCAGATGTAAGCATTACACATACGATTCGTTGTGCGTAGGATTTGATTTATCATTGCTTAAAATTTGGCTGGCGCCAGCAAAGGAACTTGACATTAAGAACGCATTAGTAAATCTGAAAATCGATAGCAATTTTAGTTCTTAAGGGTCTTTCATTTGAGCTGAGTATCAAATTACATCAAGTCGTACATCTTGGGACTTATCAACTTAAAGTATTGCCCTGTTGTCGCTGCTGCAATTGTGCTTCCCGAGTGGCTGCCAATAAACCAGGCAATAAGCCCGCTGCATCGCCAACTAGCCATAATTACAGCTTAATGGTGTTCACATGTAAGCTCTTTCCAGTCAAGAGAGAGAGAGAGAGAGAGATGCCCTTTGGAGGTAATAACTTTATTAATTACGCACTGGACACGGGCGCCTAGAGTTCTGGCCCCAAATTCCCGGGTAACAGCTGGCAGCAGCATCCCGTTTGGGGCCAATATTAATTTATTCTATTTCCTTTTACGGCCTCAAGTGAATTAGAGGCAGAAAGTGCTTAGGCACTTTTCCCTCAGCTTGACTCGACCGCCTGGCCAAAAACTTCCTTCCCGTTTAGTTTATTATGTATGCGACAAGAACAATTAAAGAAGACCCCGAAAGTTGCCTAATTGTTGCACAGGCCCGAAATGGAAACACAACTCAAAAGTAACTCAACTCCAAAACAGTTATTAAAACAATGTCAATTCGAAAAGTTTAAGCTTAAATCAACATATCTAAACAGATCAAATGATTATCATTGTTCATTTATGAATTTCAAATATGCAACGCATTCTTGGCTCAGACAATGATGTACACATTATGTGAGAATGCGACTGAAATGTGCAAATAATGTTTTAATTTATTAAAATAATTAATTTCTGCTGCATTTGCAGCTTCTATTAGGGTCCTTGAGAATATGGCCAGAAGAAAATACCACATACTTTCATACAAGCAGATGAATCACTTATATTTGTATTAAATACTATACCTCAATCCCAACGCGGACATAAACTAACCAACTGCTTGCTGCTGCTGCTGATCTCCGCCTGCTGCGTACATATGGCAACTATTTGGCTTGAAATTGGTATAAATGATGGGGATAAAGCGTAACGCGGGCAATAAATAAATGCTCAGCACATAAACAAATACAAACACAAACACAAATACATGTGAGGGCAGCAGCAGCCGCAGCAGCAGCGAATGGAATTCCCCTGGGGGAAGGACAGCGCAAAAAAGTAGGCAATGATTTTTATTAATTGATAAGCATTTGCAACAAGTTGCCATCCATTTGCGCCTTCTGTTTATTTGCCGAGCGAGTTCAGCTGTGATATATATATATATATATGTTTTCGCCTCCTTCTCGCCACTGTCTAGATTAAGTGATAAATACTTTCATATGCGACGGTAGATTTAAGGCAGGTTCTCATGTGTAAATGATTAGAACAACGCGATAAGCATGTGCGCCACGAAACAGACATTGAAATGTGGCACACATCAAGCAGAATCACAGCTAGCATATGAGAGATTTCATAGAAATGCTTTCTCTATGTGAAAGCAGCGCCAGCATCTAAATAAAAACTTCAAAGGAAAACGCATTTCTAAAAAAAAGGAAGCTCTGCAAAGGCGCAGCAAAAGATTTCAATTTGGATTCTGAGCACGTGCTTTGTACTAATTACTCGATTGCAAATGTTACTTATATTTCACTTGCTATCGATTCGACTAATAATTACACCAACTAATTAATTAAAAATTCAAGTTTCGAACGTTGAGAATACAAAGAGCCAAAGAGGCACTCTCAAAAGTGTTTACGGCTGAATAATTTGAAAAGCTAAACGAGAAAACAGAAAAAAATGAAATGCTGCATTCTTCAAACTTGGCCGATACTCAAAAAAAAAAAAAATAAAATAAAATAAAAATATAAAATAAAATAAGAAAAAATAAATAAAATAAAATTTCCACGAAGCCTGAAAATGTAAAAAAGTTTTTTTTGAGCAGAAGACGAAGAAGAAGCAGCACAAAGTTTGCTTTTTCTTGAGCAATAAAACAGCGAACGTCGTATGAGTTCTGTTTGGACTGGGGACTGAGCGGCGGCGGGTGGTGGGGAGCGGATGGGAAAGCTAAGAAAAATGTGCACTTGTCAGCGAAAGAAAAGCAAAGAAGAAAATGAGCAGAGAGTGGGGAGGAGTGGGGAGTGGGGGCGGCCAAAAGGACTCTGCTGCGCTCTTAGCAAAGCCCAAATCATTAAAAAGCCAACGTAATTGATAAAGGAACATCAGGGTGGGCAGATACAGAGAGAGACAGAGCAGGAGAAAAGAGAGAAAGAGAGAGAGAGAAGGAGAGAGAGAAAGAGAGAGTGAGAGCTGCATAGAGCAAAAAGCAGCTGTAGTCGGATAGGGGCACAAGTTTATAGCGATGACATCGTTAAAAGTCTGCCAAGTACTTTCTCTCTTACTCGCAGAACACACACTCAAGTGCTTCAAGACGACCGAATTAGTGGCCACAAATTGGCTGCGAGCGTCTTGAGATTTTCCAATGTATGTTAAAGTTCTGTGCCCCTGTCTCTCTTCCTCTTCTTCTTTAACACACACACACACACACACACTCGTACACCCTTTCTCCGTTTGAATCTCTACTGCACATATTTGGGCGGGTTTGGCGAATTGCGAAATGCAAATGAAATGCGGCCAAATATTTTTCATTCGAGACGTTTGAGTTATTTCTGCATCGTACTCAATGGCGTTTGTATTTTTATGGCAACTGCTTTCCAGTCCTTAGCTCCAGTCCAACCCACCATTCCTCATTCTCTGGGCTTAAGACAATGCTTACAAAAGCAACTGACCCCCAGTAAAATGCACCCCAGCATTTGGCCCCAGCCCCACCTTTGGCCACGGCACTTAAGCCAAACTAACAAAAGTTCGCATTTATTTGACTTCGCATCTGGATGAGAGGCTGTGGAGCAATCGGTTCGGCTGGCTGGGCTGGCAGGGTGGATCTCAAGAGAAATGTGCTGTATAAGTCATTTGCATAAGTTGCCCGGACACAGTCTGAGCCGTAAGTAAAGTCAAATTTTTGTTTTCGCAATTGTGCAGAAAAGTGGCGGCCGCATATTAAATCAAAAGCAAACGCGTAGAAAAATGAAACCAAAAAACGAAAATTGTAAAAAAAAATTGCTCCGAGAAACGTAGAAATTACAAAGTTTTTAGCTGGCTAAAAACTTTTTGGTAAAAAATATTTGTGTGCTCTGAGTCAAAGAACTTGTAATATGAGTAGATTGCATAGTTTGTCCAATCCAAAGACATTTAGAATTTGCATATTATATTTCAGCAAGTTAGACTTAAAACTGATTACATATAAATGTATTATATGACAAAATTCATACAACTTACATGACAGGTACTTGTATGTATGTATGTATGTATGTTTAATCTTAAATTGTCGCTGTCGAAATTTAATGTCCACAGTTTAGCTCAGCGATGCATCGTTAATCAAACGCCTTTAATATCGAGTCAGGTTATGTAAATAAACAATTACAAGCATTTATGTGCGCACGCACACAAGTGCAAACAGACACACATAAACCCACACTCACACACACTGTCACACGGGCACAAATTTTGCGGCTTAAAGTTAATTCATTTTGTAAGTGTTTACCTAACCTGGCATTAAAACGGCTAGAGAGCTTTTCCCCATTCTTGGCAGATGCCTTTAGCTACCTCCGTAAATTTGATAAGCACAACGAACAGATATACACACTCACACACACACACACACACACACACACACTCACTCGCGCGCATAAGTAAACAAACAGAGGCAGGAAGGAAACGCGTGCGGATTCACTCAAGTGCAAATATTTCAATTTGATACTGATAAGTCGCATTAATGTGTATGTGTATTTAGCAGCCAGCCATACATCAGCAGGCATTTAGTATTAGACTGGATCGAAATTTGAAAGCAGCCCACTTAGTGCTCGCGAGAACCACGAAGAATCCTTTTAACAACTTATTCGTTTGGCCAACAAATAAGCTCGGGCCGTGAAATCTGTGTGTATCGATTACTTTGTCTAATGCACTTTGCAACTCAAACTGATGTCGAAACCGAATCTGCTGCAACTGTAACTGAAACTGTTGCCAAGTGCTAGCCAAAGAACTCGAACAACTTGCTCCAGGCAGCTGAAATTTTGCTAAATGGATAGTTGGATACTATAGAAAAGATAGACAGAGAGAGAGAGAGATAGAGAGTGTGAGAAGGCGGCAGAGCTGCCCTCAACATCAAGTAGATGAGTCAATGACAGAGTCAGAGATTTAAAAACATCAGATTTGCTAAAAATTGGCACTTGACAGAGAAATTTTGATTTTATGTTGAGCTTTGCTAAATGGAAAATCTAGTAAAAATATATTTCACTACTTCATCAAATGAAAAGCAATTCTCAATTTCAGATATCTCATGTTTTCCCGTTTAATTGCATAGCTTAATTTGTCATTTTATTATTATTTAAGACTACATTCTGTATATTGAGTATACGCCATGCTGCACAAGCTATTCATATTATGCATACATACTGTGCCACATGCTTGTTTATTGTCTGTAGCTTCTTTCTGTCAGTTATTTGCGTTCTCTTTCCGTCTGGCTCGACATCGAAAATGTTTACCATGATAATTGTCCTGTACGGCTGCTATTGCGAGCATTGATGGCATTCTGTTTGCCTTCAGCTTCGAGCCAATAAACTTTTGGCAGCTGCATGTTACTTGTCTGCAAAATGTCTATGCACTTTGCACATTGCCAGTTGCCGTCGACTGTTGACTGTTTCCTCTGCCTGTTGGCACTGAATTATTTATATTACGAATTACATTTATTGCTGAATGTGCCCAGAATATGCCCAGAGCAGAGACTCATTCGAGCAATCGAATAAATTGCAATTTTATGCCGAGCTCAAGCTCAAATGCCAGTTATAATGAAAGGATTAGTGCAATGTGTATTTAATGCTGCATTCATTGCAGCTGCTGGTCTTTAGTTGAAACTTAACAAAAATTCTGATCATGAAAGGCAGCTCGATTAATTACTTTTGCCCATTTTGTGGGTCAGATAACAGAACTTAATTGCCGAGCTTGCCATAAAATTTATTTTCGATTTTTAATAGAGCCTAGCTGCATTGAGTCCACTGCATTCAGGGGCGTTTCCTTGTCTTAACCCAAATCGCAACATTGTTAAGACGTCAAGCGCCAGACATGCAAACACTTCTGTTCAGTTCGCGTGAGAGAACATGGAAAACGTTTGAAAAGCGCCCGTAGATAAACTCCATTTGCATGTTTATCAACACTGTCAGTGCTGCGAAAAATATTTATATATATTAGTAATTAAAAGGAAATTCAATTCTGAGATACGTTTTAGATACTAAAAATTTAAACTTTATGCAAAAATTAATTAAGTAATGAATCACACCCTTAATATCCGCATAAGTACCGTCTTATACAATTTCTACACTCGTTGCATTTATGAAAAATACATTGCATGATAATTGACTCAAAACTAAGGGGTAAGTATAACCGGGGGAAAATGTCAGAAGTGTGAAACTAAGAAAAAAAGAACAGGAAAATCTGTGACTGCGAGTGCGGCAGCGACTGTTAAGTTACCAACATGCGCCTGGAAACTGTACAGACATAAACACTATTCCATTATGTGTGAGTGTGTGTGTGTGTGTGTGTGTGTGTGGATGTAGGAGTGTGTGAATGTGTGTCTTTGTGTATCTTTGTGTGGGTCGGTGAACGCTAACCTCAAAATTGCCGCCAACAATTTAACAAGCAGACGTTGAGGGAAAAATATGTGAAACAAGTGGGTAAGAACGGCAAAGTAGTCGTCGGCGAGAAGCGGTTTTTTTCGAACGAAAATTGCGTTAACACGCATACACAGTGGCCCACGTGCACACACCCACACATCACATGGGCCAAAGTCCCCGTAGTCGAATTACCAGCATAAAAAGTGGCCAACACACGAGCAAGCACACAAAAATATTCCCGCCACGTTTTGAATTATGCATGTCTGCCACACACACTATCTCTCTCTCTCTCTCTCTCTGTCTCTTTTCTCTCTTGCTCTTTCCGGTACTCTTTCACTCTGCTGCTCGCCAAAAAGCAAGAGGCGACAACAACCCATTGCGAAGAAAAATATGCATATTCGCAAATAAAATGATTTACAAAAAGAAGACGCAACTTACATGCCACAAAACTGATCGACTATCAGATACCACTTAATTATGTAAAATGTTCGTAACTTAAAATAAAATTAGCTGTCTATAGCTTTTAGTCGGACACTGCAAAATGAAGTTTACGGAAGACATTTAAAATAATAGTTCGACGACGATAGTCGATAGATAGATCGAAGGATTTAAGATTATTGCAATTAACTTTAAGCTTTTACTTACAGCAACTTAATACACTCTTTTCATAAGACCCCCTCTTTACCCTGTAATAATGTCGAAGCAAGTCGTCGTATGCTTTGCGCTGCCTTCACCATTGTCGACAACCAACATGCAAATGCGCTGCAGGAGACCCCGAATAATGGCTGTCGGAGAGACACACCAGCCGGGACAGCGTGTGAGCCAACAGCCAGCCAGGAAGGACATATTTGTGTATTATGCTCTTATAATAACTAAATTCGCTGCCACCAAAATCAGAGGGGTGCATTCATTTCAAGCAACCCCACTCACTACTAGCAAATACATTCCTGAATTCAAGGGGAAATGATGTCACTATTTCTCTTTGTCTGTCTCTGTGTGTGTATGAGTTATGGAAGTGCATCACATTGAAAAGACTTTTAGTTTTTGGCAAGGGCAATTAAGTCAACGCATTATCCAGCGAACAGCGGAAGCTGAACAGCCATTAGGAGTGAACAGAACTGTAACTAGAAGAGTTATATAATCAGTCGAGTCAAAGTCAATTTCGTTCACATCATGAAAAATATATTAATTATGCTGCCAATTATTCACTCGACATTTCATTAATAATTATTATGAGTCAACTGCAATTAATATATTCACTATTTTTTGTATTTTTGCTATTCATTGCATTTCAATCAATATCAAGTGCCCTCATAGCACGAGTACCACAAATGCGAGTCAAAGCAATTAAACGAAAAAAAAATAATACTTCAAACAAGGACCGCAATAAATCGCGTGACTTTGAGCCCATTTCTTAACTAGTGGCACAGCAAGGGCAAGATATTATAGCTGTTCGCATTATATTTAGCCCAAGTGGACGACATTTATATTTTATTTTTATTTTTAATTTAAATTTGTCGCTTCACACTTGACCTTGACCTGAGTCCAGTCGTGGAGGGTAAAGTTTTCTGTGGCCTCATAAATTTCATATTGATTTCCTACTTTCAAAACTGATGCGAATTATCGTGGCGGCAAGCCCTAGAGTACCATGAACAATGAACAATGAACAATGAGCTGTGAAACTTTATTGACTCTTTTTACTGTTACAAATTTACTTGATAGCACCCGGTGACTGCAAAGTTTTGGATGCTTTACGATGCGAGCAGTTGTTCTGCTGCTGCTGCTTCTGCTGCTGCTGCTTCTTGTTACCCATTTATGCAGTAAAACCAAGAACAACAATAAACTGCTACTGCTTCTTGACTCGAGTTGTTTTCTAGGGGGAACACTACACATATTCATACACACATACACACACACACACAAACACACACACAGTTGCGCGAGCATACATATGTATAAGTATATCTGCTCAGACAGTAGGAAGTCGTAGCGGAAAATGTAACTGAAACTGTTTGGGGAAATTCTCGAAAGTTTTTTTCTGTTTGTGTGTTTTTTTTTTGTCAAAATGTAATAAACTGCAAACAGTGGCAAAAATAATGCGAACACATAAAACTGCGTCAAGTTTTTATACGTATCAGCCTCAGAGTCTCGACATCTCAATTTTCCCCATGCCCAATCTCTCTGCGGAGCTGTCTGCTTATTGTTTTATATTATTTACCCTTTCTGAATCGACGTTGAAAGCATTGTTCAGCACCGCATTAAGTGAGACGCGGAAAACTTTGCTGCAGGCCTCTGTTGAGTTGAGTTGATTTAATTGGCGAAAGTTCTCAATCAGCTCAAAGGATCTCTTTTGAATTGGATTCTGAAGCGAAATATATGCATAGCTCAAAGCGGCCTAGATAAATGTGGTTATGAGCAATGGCAGCTGTTTGTCCACCAAATTAATGAGTTGTAAAATCTCAAATTATTGTGCCAATTCGTAGCTTCATTAAGTGCAAAGCCCCGTGACAGTGTTGACTAACGCAACACAGTCCACAGTCGACAGTCATTGGCTAATGAAACTCTCGCGACAAATTTGTTTGGCCAAAGGCATTTTTTCCCAACGTCTGTTGACAGCTCATTAATGAGAGACAAATAGAATGCATGTGCAAGAGCGAGCGCGTAATACAGTGAGAGAGGACAAATGTAATTTTTTTTATTTCTTTTTTTTTTTGCCAATTGTGCAACTGATTGCCTTGTGGCAGAGACGACCTCGACCTAGTTCCGGTCGCCGACACATGCCTCTGGCTCGCAAATCGAATCGAGGTTCTTCAGCTGTGCTTACTTGTGAGCTTTTATCTCGACATCCCTCGCAGTTATGACAAATTGTACGACTCATTTCACTTTGCTTTCCCTGACACTTATCACACTTGTCACACTTGAAGGCACCAACAAAGTGGGCGTGGCTGCCTGTGGCGCAAAATGTTCTTTCTTGCCACAAAAAAAAAACGAGAAGAAATTGTAAATCAAATAAAATACGCCAACCTGATTTTCTTGAATTGAATTTTATTACTTTCCCACTTAAGGTCCAGCAATTTTTATTGATTTATATAAAACAGGGCAAAAGGAAAATATGCGAAAAATATGAATAAACAAAGTCTTAGTCTTAGCTTTATTTATCAGGATGTTAGGCGAATCCAGTTTTGCAGCAAGCGCTCAACACGTTTTAGTTGACAAGACTTGACAGTTACGCAAAATAAAATAATCTTATTACTGCTGTATAATCCATGCTTCATAAACTCAAACTAAATGCAAACTTGAGAAGTCCTCGTCCACTAATGCTAACGAGAAAAATACAGATAAATTCCTAGAGGAGAAAATGATGACTTCAGTGCAAATAAAGCAAAATTAGCTTCAGTGAAATGTGAGCAAAAAATGTAATTTATAGTGGAAGAATGTGGGCAGTGGGCGTAACCATAATATGGTGGCAAACAGTTGCTTTTTAATTAAAAAGATTTCCCTTCATCAGCTTTGTTAAGTGCAAGTTCTTTTTGCGTTTATTAAACTTGAGCGACGGAGCACAGTGCGTATGAGCAACATCGGAAGCGTGCAGGAAAGTATGAGTAAGTGAGAGAGAGAGAGAGAGAGAGAGAGAGAGTGAGACAGAGATTGCATATTATTTTGCCTTCTAGTTGATTAAAGTAATTTTAATTGCTTTTTAATGTTAATGGCAAAAGTTGCAGCTGCCGCATAACTTTGATGCACAAATATTTTGTTTCGCACACTTATTTGCAGATAAGTTATAAATATTTATTTGGATGCATAACAAAATTGAAATGTTTTCAGTTGAATGCATTATGCAAATGTTTGTATCTATTATCGGCTCGATTGCAAATTAAATAGTTACGCAAAAAAAAAAAATAGAAAAGAAAAACACTAATATTTATCCACCTGGGCAAATTAAATTTCGCAGCTCGCATTAATGTTAAATGGCAGACCTGGCCGCGACCTCAGCTGGCCCCCAAGTTTGGCCATTGTTTGGCGGATTTGCGGAAAAAGCCAAAAAGTTGAACGTCACTAAGTCGACCAGGCAAAGCCTTTAAGCCATAATTTAATATATTGACACAAAGCTTACGCGTAAGACGTGTCTTTGCCATCATAATCCTCAATATTGTATATTGACAGCTGTCGCTGACGCCCCACTCCCACTCCCCCACTCATTCTCAGCCACGAAGAAAAAGAACAAAAAATTGTGAGAGATTCAGAACGAATATTGAAAGGAAAAGTAAGTTTTTGGCTCAATGCGCAACTATGCGGAAAAATACTCGCAATTTGCCTTCAGTTCGACTTCCAGCTCAGGTTTCGGCATTGAATGAGATCATACGAGCACTCACACAGCATATTTATGGATTGGAATATGTATATTTAAAGGCATTGGGTAGAAACATAAAAAAGGTCAATTTTATTTACTGATATACAAAATTTTGCTTTTTGTTTCTGTATATTTTTTGTTTTTGAGAGTAGCACCATCGGATTCCGTTAATTGTTGAAACTACCATTTGGTAAGAGTTCCACATAAATCAGTTTTAATATTTGGAATGTAAGGATTATGTCGCTTTTGCGCCTGCAGCATGGTTATCATAGTTGTCGGTGGCCTCATTGAAGTACGCCAGATTTTCGTCCTCCAGGGCCGCACCGACAGTATAGGCATTCCACATGCTATGCATATGGGCAGCATGAGTTTCAACGTCAGGTAATGAAGGGCTTGAGGAGACTTGACTTAGGTGGTTGGCCTGACTCGTGATGTCTGGTAACGAGTTACTCTGACATAGATTTACATCGTGCACGGGACTCAGCTTGTCCTTGGCTAGGGACTGTGCCGTCAGCTCTTTGACACGATCCGCATAGCGCAGTGTATTAAGCGTATGTTCCATAGACCGCAAACTGGGCGCGATCATGGCTATCATGCAAGTCCTCACCTTTTTTCCGCCAACAAATGAGTCGCGCAGTACCTGTGTCAGCTTGGAGCCGCGAAAAGGCAAATGTGGCGATTGACGGCCCAATGCCCGAATGCATTCTTTGAGCGCCAGTAAGGACTTGTTGATCTCAGCGCCCTCCAGCCGCGTTATGCGATTCGAGCTGCTATTGTCCGCGCCGCGTTCGTTGCCCGCCAAATCGATGAGCGAGAACTTGCCATGCAACTGATTCTTTGGGGCAATGCGCAGCACTATCTGAAAGACAGCATGCGAGCGAGATGACTTGGAGTTGGCTGAGGTCTGGCCGGAAGTTCTTACACTGTTACCCAGCTCTAGTAACTTCAGCACGTCGTCAGTATTGGCCACTGGTTCCTCGGTGAGGCCCACCACTTGCACCTTCTGCTTGCCATCCTCCAGCACACGCAGTTGCGGTTTGCCGGGCATCAGAAGATCATACACCCGGGGGCCATACAGCTCAAAGAAGCTGCAGCTCACGCTGAGACCCAAGCGTGCATATTTCGGCTTTTTCAGACATTCGAAAACATCGCCGGCAGTCAGAGCATAGATGCCCTCGCGGCAGTTCTGTTGTTTGCCCGTGAAAACGCCACCCATGGTATGAGTCTTGCCGCTGCCCGTCTGGCCGTAGGCAAAGCAGGTTGCCATGCCACCCTCGAAGATGTGACGAACCAGCGGCCGTGCTGTCCGCTCATAAACTTGGGCATTGCTGCAGTCGTCGTCGAACGTGTAGTCGAAGCGGAAGTTGTGATGCTCCAGGAACTTGGTCAGATTGACCTGTTTGCGCGGCTCATGAACCACCAGCAGCTCCCTGGTCGGCACACTGATCACGTCCGGCTCGCACATATTCAGCTCCCGTCGATTCAGCGGACGCTTGCGCACGCACACCAATATCTGATGCTGTTTTATCGGTGTGTTTGCAAAGTTCTCCGGCGGCTGGATGGTCAGTTGCATTCTATGCATGCGTATCATGCGTGCTATTTCCCAGTTTGGATTGTTAGGATCTGCGTCTTTAAACGATTGACGTAGCGCCCGCGCCTCATCGTGCAGCTGGCGGCGCAGTTCGCGTTTCGCACGAAGTCGCTCAATCTCCACAACAACATCATCCTTGGGAGATTCGGGCAAGGCACGCGGCATCGCAGTAGTTGTCGCTGGCCTTGCGGCATTGACAGTTTTTTGTCGTGCCGCTACTAAGCTATTGGGGCCCTGAAAGTTGACCTGTGCATGAGTCGGCCGCGGCGATATGGAAACCATTGTATTCTTCGGGGCTGCTCGTAATATTGCAGACGAATCGTAAATTTGGGGATTTAGCTTGATTATCGTGTTGAGCGGCACCTCCTTGCCGCGCGTCACAACGCCCTCGTTCCATTCGACAGTCACAATTTTGTTGGCGCTGCCATCCAGTTTGATAATGCCAGCTTGGTGGATCCGACCGTCTGAGCGACGTATGTACACCTGCTGATTTATGGATAGGAAATCCATGACCGGAATCCTTCTGACAGTGCACCAAAAATTTTGATTTCCACAACAAAGTTGTTGGTGAAATTTGTTTATGTGTGTGTGTGAGTATGTGCAAATAATTTGTGAGCAATTCAGCAACTGAAATATGAAGGAAATTTTTGTATTGCCTTTTTTTGACAAAAAAACTAGTCCGAAATGTTATTTGTAGACATAAAATACAGCTCGTGAAATTAAAAATGTATGTGTAGAAATTTCATACTGAAAATTGGTAAATTCGAAAACAAAGTGAAAAAAATGAAGTAAAAATATATAGAAATGGGGTATCTAAGATTTCTAATGAATTGTGTTCCACAGACTGGATTGTGATTGTGAGAAGAAGCTAAGCTAACGTTCATCTGAGGCAAGGTAATGGGTATGTATAGTTATACCTGTATGTTATACCTGTATGTATGTATATATCTGTCATATCATTCGATATCATCTTTCTTCTTTCGGGAATTCAATCTGAAGCCATTTCAGTCTTAAGCTGGTTTCAATACATCAATTAGTGTCTCGTTTATACTCCATTTGCCCAACTGCCCTCGACAAGCTGGTGTCAATAGGGCTAACCTCCCCGCTGGCTGAATGACTGCAAGTGTTAAACATCTTTGGCTGTGGCACACATAGTGCCACAGGACCTAGTTCATAGTTTGACAAACATGGCCCCCTTTCCATTTGGGGGAGGAAACAAAGATGATGTTGCAGCAGAATTTCTATAACCGCAGCATGTTTGCACAACACTTATTTTTAGTGAAAAGTCGCTCAGTTACAGGCCCGTTGCCTCCGCTTCCCCGTTTCGGCCTAGGTGCGAGTGTACGCATGTGAAAGGCGAAACTTCGACAATGTCGAGCCAGTTGAGTGCATATTAAACAGAGCCCCGGGGCACGTTGCGAGTGTCGCTGCGTCTTGGGCAAACATTGAGGTAGACAAAGGCCGAAGGCTGAGGCAGTTCCAGTTGCAGCTGTAGCTGTAGCTGTAGCTGCTGTTGCCAACCAGCTTAAACAGGTACATACTTAATTTCGTGTATATTTTGTAGCCCAATCGCTTAATGTCGTCTGTTTCTTATTTCAGTGGGCTACACAATTTCGCGGAGTGCAACTGACAGTGCGTCACAAACCATAAATATTGCAATAACTGCAATAACAACAGTTGCAAATTCCCCGCTGAGCAAATGTCAGAAATGTTGGGAATTTGGGCGACAAATCCAATTGCAAAAATAACCAGCTGCCAAATCAAATGAAATCCAAACAAAATCAGAAAAACAGGAAAAAAAAAAGAAAACAGAAATGCAGAGTAGAAAAAGCCACATTCATGAAAACGCAACAGAATTTCAGCTCAGCGGCGGAAACGGAAGCGGCCGCAAAAAGCAAAATGGTTGCTCTCTGGAATTAAATGCAGGCTGCACACAAAACTGTTGCATACTTTTGCGCGCCTCCTTTAAATTCGCTTCAACTCGCGCAAACTGTTCAAATTGAATTTAAAACTGCAATTTTCAACAATTTGTAGTGAAAAGTTTTTATAACTAAACTCTTTTTTATTATATTTTATTATTAAGATATATTAAAGCTATTCAGTCACCCTTCATGTTTTTATATACTTATAAACTTATAGACGCCTCCGTATAGTATACAGAGCTCCATTAATTAGTATGAATGCCTCTAAACGACGCAAACTTGCGCCTAATCACTTATATACACACAAACGCACACACACACACACACACACAGACAGAGCTCGTTCTTTCAGACAGGGGATTATAAATGTTGCTTGAAACTAAACTCTAACGTACTTGTAAAAACATGGGATGTCATTAAAAAATAAGCAAAAGTGCCTCTTAAATTACAACCCATAATTTTCGCATATTAGTTGAGCGTCATCTTTGGTATGGGCATCGGTGGAATCATATGCATTCAACATGCAATTGCGTGCCACAGGGGCAAACGAACCCCAAGCCGACGTCGCGACGTCGGCAGCAAGGACGCAACGGGCGAAGCCTGAAATTAAAACATTATTCATAAGCAGCCCAACCAAGCGACGTTAGAGAATGGAGACGAGGCCAGCCAAGGATCATATCGCTCTAATGGCATGCTACCCAAGGAGCTGCTTGGCTAGCTGACGCCGCACCCCTTTTTTGCCGGGCTGCAGACCAGTCTGGGGCGCTGGCGCTTTACTACTTTTCAGTTCTAATGACTCCAATGCGAGCCACAAAAGTCTGGTAATTGTAAACTTTACGTGCGACGTTGCAGCACACCAGTTGCCAGTGCAGTTGGGGTCAGCGCCTCAGCCGTGCCCCGCCTCTTTGACATCTCGAGTGTAATCAAAATTTCCCAGCGCGTTTCTAATGAACTGGTTTCGTTTTTGTTTTTCCGCATACCTGCGAATCGACTCCAATTTATTGAGCTATAAATGTGTCAAATTGTTTGCCTCTCGCTCTACGTAGATTTAATGCCATATTCGTTCATTGTGAATAATTAAGAAAGAGCTTGCGTGTGCTAAGTACGCTTCCGACCTCACATCCCTCCCCCTCTTTCTATCGGTGTCCCACTCTCTCGCTCTCTCTCACTCTCTCTCTGCTTTCCTTTTGTCCATCATTACCATAAAAAATCTCATTAGGCCAAATGTATAATATAATGACTCTGGCTTTAGCTTTGTGGGTTCGTTTTTCTTTTTTTGCCACATTTAAGATGGTCTTGCAATTCATTAGGCGGTCGACCAGGTGAATGTTGTAAAGGTGAAACAGGAGCTAGCTGAATACTTCGTTTTTATACGGCACATCTTCCTAATGTAAGTAGGCAAATGTATAAACACAGCAGGCATATTCGTAGTGCTTTTGTCGAATATCAATTCGTTTTCAGTCACATTCCGTAAAGGGCTTACACATACACCAAATATTACTCCCAGTTTTCCGGTTACTCTTCAAAACTTTTATTACACCAAAATGAACAACTTGTAAGTGCTCAACTATAGACATTTAGTTAACTAACCTAAATTTTAGCATAGCCAACTGGATGAAGTGCCATGGCACCGAGTCTCCGCCATACAATGCGCCACGCGTCGAACTGCTGCGTCCGATGACCTCGGAGCTGCAGAGCCTGCAGAAGCTGGCCCAGGCAGCCAGACGCGAGCAGATGAGCAGCCTGGTCGCCAAGGAGAAGGCAACCTATGATGCCGAGCTGAGGAGCACGCTGGGCAAATCCTTTGTCCAAGACGATGTCTGTGATCGAAAGCTGTGCGATCGCTATGGCTGTCGCCGTGATAAACGTGTATTTTAATTTCGATTTTCAATTATTAAGTTACTTGCGTTCAATAATAAAGGTGTTCAACGGCGTGCGTCAGTATTGCAAAAGTAAAGTAGGGCTTTGATCTGTGACTTTTAACCAAATTTTTTATAAATGTATATATATAGTTCATATTAAATTTATAGTTTTTCTACATTGATTTTCTCGATAAAATTCTGTGTAACTATAAATTTATAGCTATACAGCACTATCAATCGGTGTTTGATGGTGTATGATGAAAGGGTAATTGGACCTGTATGAATTGCTATTATCTTCATACTACACTGCATTTAAACAATAGCAGCAGTGTTGAAAAACGATAAAAAGTACATATTTTTATTTGCATATATTCATATGCTGCAAACCCACTAATAAAATGGAATAAACTGCACATTTGGAATATATATTAAACTTTTCAACACTTCCACTGTGATCGCTATACAACACTGCCAATTACTATAACGAAGTAAAAGTTTCTTCATTTATCAACAATAATACATACTAATTGCACACGCCTTGAAATTTTTAGCAACAATCATTAACGCGAATCTAACCGCCCCGCCGGCCATCCGGCCAATGGGGCGTAACTGCTTTAATTACACACAAATTATTTTGCAATGAGGCTGCAAAATTGGTGCAAAATGAATTGCATTTATTTGCGTAACTCAGCAACTCAGCTCACCTTTCGCATTTTGTGGCTCGAACTTTTTGGGGCGATTAAATCTGTTGAAAACTGAAACTTATTTGGTCAGAACTAGCTGCAAATGTCAGCGTTAAGCAAAATACTCTACTAAGAGGATAAGCTTCGGTCGGTCGGTTGGTTGGGCCACAGCTTTTGAAAGTTGGGCGGCACATGTCTCCAACGTTCGATTTGGATGCCCGCTGCTGTCCCATTTTGCACCCTTCTCAATGCAATGTGTGAAATATGTGAAGCACTTGATGCGACACACCCTACGCCCACAAGATGGCAAGGGTTCCTATTGTTGTTTGTTGGTCAAATTGTCGTAAATTAGTTTTAACACCTGACTGAGTGGCTTTTCGAGTGGTTGCCATCCAAGCTGGTCTCTCTCTCTCTCTCTCTCTCTCTCTCTCTATGTGTGTGTGTGTGTGTCCATTCGAGTTTTCTCAACAAGTTTAGGCTACTTTGGTGCCTTTGCTGTCAGCTTGTGGACAGCAACGATCCGTTGGCGACAACCCTTTCGGGCTCTCACCCAGGGCTGACTTTGTCATTTGTTTTGTGGCGTGTGAAATTAATGTAATCGTATTTTAAGCATAAACTATGTAAGAACATTGCTTTTCAATTAGGTTGCATGCCGAACAGCTGCCCGACCGAGCCAAAAGGAGTTTCGCATTAAGTGCCAACTTCTGGGAATGCCATCGAACCAATGAACCAAACAACTTGGCTAAAATGAGCTGGCAAGTGCTTGTGAATTGGACTTGTAAGGTAAAGGTGCGGATTACCCGCAGCTGATGAGTAGCTTAACCTTGCTGACACTGACACTCCGACCGTTCCAATTTGGACAAGCAAATTTCGTTAAAAATCCCATCATAAAAACCGAACCAAATGCTGCACAAATCCAAATGCTGTAAAAATACAACGAAAACATTTGGGTCACTTCGTTTTTCTCGCATTTTTTGTTATTTTTTTGTTCGTTTTTCGTTTATTTTATGGCAGCTTTCAAAGTTTTTACTCATTGCCCGTTGGCTGTTGAGGTGTCCACCTGGACAAGCGAAGCAGCTGCAGCCGCAGTCACAGCCGCAACAGCTCTCGCCAAGGTGGCAATAAAATAAATGGCAGCACTTTCGGTTTTACCCGCACAAACCAACACAGCTAACGAAAAAGGCAATTTGGGGAAAGGTGGATGCGCTGCCGTATACGCCATATATCAAAAGGCGAAAGAGTAGAGCACATAAACCAAAGCTCCACGAGAGAAGTACTAAGAGCAAAAGAGAGAGCAAGCTGAGCTGCTTTCCAGAGTCAGAGTCGAAGCTGGAGTCGGAGCAGGAGTTGGAGCTGGAGTGAGATTTGCTCTAGAGTTGGTTAGCGGCAAATATTTGCGGTATTTTCACTTGGCCACTGAGTGGTTTATGACTCCTTATGGCGCCTGTAGCTAGTAGTTTGTATTATTGTTGCTGCTGTTACTGTAGCTGTGGCCAGGTAAATCCAAACACTAAAAGGCACTACGACTCTTGGGTATTTGCAAGCTTCCACTTTCGCCTTGAGCTGCTCAGGTGACTGACTGGCACTGCGCTTAAGATTAATGCCCGGCCAAGGCGACAGCCACATCCGCAGCTCATTGTTCAAAAATATTGACAATGTAGCCAATGCGCACGAATAAAACATAATATTGAAAGGAGAAACGTAATTTCTAAAAGGATTACGAAAAGCTTTAAAGCAAAGCCAGCGACAGCGGCAAGGACAACGGCAACGACAACGACAGCGACAAAGACGACGACGCCAACATGAAAAATGAATTGCAAAGAATTGAAAAGGAATGGTGAAGAAAATGAGAAGAAAAGCAGGAAAAGGAACAGCGAGAATTCATTTGTGAGGCACTTGGCGCGCTACTTACACACATGAGCAAAGGCTCAATGCTGTAAAATATGTGAAAAATGAACGGAAATACCACAACGACGAGGCGGAAATGAAAAATACACATACAAAGATGCCACAAAATGGCCGACGAAAGCCTCAAATCAGAGAAGTGTGCCTGCAAGTGTGTGTGTGTGTGTGTGTGTGCATGTCTGTGTGATGAAAAAGTTATTGTCGCATATGTATATGCCGCGACATACAAACTGTAATTAATGACAGCCAAATTGATGTCGAAATGCGAAAGGATGTTAGCGCAGATAACAAAGCACATTGCTTGTTAGGCGATCGAAGATAACACAGGATTTGTATACTCGACTCGAAAGGAGTATATTGGTTTAAAATATGGTATATAATAGACTAATTACTCGCAGATATAAATAATGTGCGTAGCCTGCCACAGTTTTAGAACTTGAGTCAACAAGCTGTGTAGCTGGGATTCTTCATATACTCTTATGCTGCTTTTTTGCACTTAGAACGAGTATTACGCAGTCGGTAACGTTCTGTTTAGTTCGATTTATGGCATGTTATAATTTCTATTGCGTAGTCATTCAATCATTAGGAACAATAAGTTGCCCTCAATCGCTCTTGATGTCTCGGTACGTTCAGTGTTGTGCTCAGCCATGTCTGACCTGATCAATTGTATGCTACGAATCGGTTACTATTACTCCATGCTCATGGGACTGCTCAATTTTGAGATCGATTGGCAAACGGGTCGGGCGCTAATCACACGTCGAGCCTCGATCTACGCCGCTGTCGTGAACGTGATTAGCATTGGCAGTCTGCCTTGGCTGTGCGGCACGCAAGTAGTTGACGGGCTTTGGCCGCATGCAAAGCACTTGCACGAATACATATACGTTGTGATGCTGGGTGGGCGTGTGCTTTGTGTGTGGGTGACGTTGCTGATGCGCTGGTCGTATCGCCAGAGATTCATTCGACTTGTGAACGACTTTAGTCGTTTGACCCAACAGAAGCCCCACGTGAAGCGTATGTGGAGACGTGGTATTATAAGCAAAGTTCTGTGCGCCTCTCTGTTAGATTTTCTTTCAACGGTCGTCCTCTTACAAAAGATTTACGACAGCCTCACAATTGATATGATACTCACTGTCATAGTTGTGTATATACTCTCAGTGCTTGTTAACATTATTATATCCCACTACTACTTCGGTCTGCTCAACATTTATTCTCAATATATTCTACTCAATCTGGAGTTGCGCTCAGTTCTGGCCGAGATACGACTGCTGGAGTTTGAGTACCGTAAAGGTGTATTTGCCATCAAATGCTGTCACCTGGCCGATCAGCTGGAGTCTATAGCCGGAACCCAATCTCAACTACAGAAGTTGCTCCAAATCCTAACCACTACCTTTGGACTGCAAACCGTGCTAATTACCATCAGCTACTATATGGCTGGCGTAGCCATGATCTATTTAGCTTTCTGCGAACTGACAGGCGCTATTCGCTTGGAGTGGGACGCGTGTTATTTCATTCTACTTAGCTGCAATTTTGTCTGTTACTTTACAGACATTTATATATCAGTCAACATAATGTACTCTCTGCTGGATGCGCACGCTGCGATGTTGGGGCTGCTCTCAGAGAACACAATCCTTGCTCCGGGCCTAGACGAGCGACTGGCAATTGTCGTAAGACAATTCAAATTTCATTTCTTTCAAGATAAATCAATGTTAATGTTTTCATATAGTTCGACAGCTTTCAGTTGCAATTGGCATGGAATCCCTTGAAGTTCTCGGTGCTGGGCCTCTACAACATGGAGAAGTCGAAGGCAGTTACTTTGGCCAGCTCAGTGGTAACCAGCTCTCTGGTTCTGATACAAAACTATTTAAAAAATGCATATTTATATTAGCTGCGACAACTTTCAATAAACAAATAGACTAACTCGATTCAATTATATAAAAAGCTCATCCAATAACAACAATAATTTCTAATTAATGTAATTCCATTAAGGAATTAGTTGGTTTTAGATTATCATATCAACCATCTAAGGGGCCATAGACAACTGGATATTGCAATTCATTTCAGTACCACAAAATGTTTGAGCCGGTGAAGTATTTGCTTCGCATGGTTTATTTCTATTCGCGACTGCTTGGCGTACTCAACTTTGAGATTGATATGACAACGGGACGAGGGCGCATAACGCGGTTAGCATCGATCTATGCAGCTTTTGCAAATGTTGTGATCTTCAGCCTTTTGATCTGGTTGAGTAGCAGTGATTTAATGGATACGATGTTTTTCAAAGCCGGAGTCCTACACGCATATCTCTACCTGGTCATCCATGCGACGCGAGTGAGTTGCGTGTCGATTACCTTGCTCAGTCGCTGGTGGCAGCGCCAGCACCTGATTCAACTAATCAATGCCCTCAGTCGACTGGCGTTTCGGAGGCCTCAAGTTACGAGAATGTGGCGACATAGAGTTGTTATTAAATGTGTGAGCATTTTTCTGGCGGAAGGCTTTCAAGTTTTATTAACTCTTATTTTGTTCCAAAACTACATGACAATTTACTTGGCCCTTAGCATAATTCTGATGTACGCTCTGACAGCATTAGTCAATATCATAATCTCACACATCTACTTTATATATGTGAATGTCTATTGCCACTATTGTCTGCTCAACCAGGAGCTAAGAGCAGTGCTCGTAGAGGCCCGATCCCTGGAGGCTGAACATTGTAAGGCTAGACACATGAGAAGATGCCGCATTCTGACCGAACAGTTGGTGGACATAGCCGGAACGCAATCTCATTTGCAACACCTTGTACAATGTGCAGCTCGTATCTTTGGTATTCAGAGCCTGTGTGTAGCCGCCATTATTTACATTTCCATCACGGTTACGATCTACTTTATCATTGTCGGCTTCGACGAAATTAAAACTACTCAATGTTGGAAGTACACAAACGTGCTCATGATATTCGAAATCATCTTCTACTTTGCGGATGTTGTGATTACCATGGACAATCTATATATTGTTCTGGATGGTCATGGAGAAATGTTGAATGTGCTACAACAATTTTCGACATTGGCGCCTGGACTAGATGCACGCTTTGAGATGACGGTAAGTGAAGGTAATGTTTACGCCTAAATCGTTTTATTCAATGCAATTTGTTTTGCTTTCAGTACGAAAGTTTTCTGCTGCAGCTGGCGCGTAACCCATTAAAATTCAATCTCTACAATCTCTACAAAATAGATCGGACTACAGCTGTTGCCATGATCAGCTCAATAGTGACTCATTCTCTGATCTTGGTTCAATATGAACTACAAAATAAAAAATGATGCTAACAAACTCTGAGTTTGTAATACACATAATACCTCAACGGATATTCGCTTGTTTAATATGAAATTCAATTTCAGAACGAGACATAGGCCTATCAGTCTATCAGCGCATCACACCAGCTGTATAGCATAATAAGTAGTCTGTATTTCCATTTGAAATTGAAATATTGTTTACCTCATCAACGACACCTTTACCTCATTAATTTAGAAATCAAGTTGAATACATGTCGAGCCCAAGTCACCCGATGAGGAATAATCTATTAAATTCATTGTAATTATATTGTTAGTCGAGTAGTTGAAGAAATACGGTAGTATTGTTGGCATAGTGCTGTCTGTTTTACGGGTTCGCCATTATTTCCCGCAGATCATGAGGCGATCCCCGATCTGTGCGCTCTTCACAAATGAACTGGTCTATTCTACTAATTTCTGAGCTCTACTAAGAACTGGATTATTCTAATAATTGGTATAGTTCACAGCGGTCTAGGCTCTAAATCCTCAATGGCCCTCGGATTGACTGTGTGAACTCTGCTGTGCTCAGGTGCTGGTGGCAGCGAGGTCGTCCGCTTGACTCTGTACTGCGGTCCGCAGACTAGCCTAATGGAAATCCAAACTCATGGGATTATGGAGAGGTATTATGAAGCATCTAAGCATTATTTTGATGGAATTTTTGCAGTACTATTTTCTTATTTATCCCTGAGATTGCTCTTTTGTATATTACTCAAGTTATCCATTTCTTTTACAAAAGAAAAACAGATCAAATATTGCAGCATTGACCAATTTATTTATAAAAAAAAACTCTTTAATGGCAAATTTAAGTACTTAAAAAAGATAATAGAATATATCTTTAAAATGTGAACCTTAAAGTGAAAAACAAGCTGGGGCAATCAGTCTAATACACCACCCGAAATTCCATTTGAGTTCATTGCTTAAAGGTGGCTTAAAGCTATTGCTTTAAAACGGATTTTATCGACCTGACATGACTGTGCGCGTGTGTGGCTTTGTGTGTTTTGCGTGTTTTGTGGGAGGTTGCAGCTATATCTTTTCAACGTAAACGAAACGAAGCTCTGGGCAATTTATGAGACAACCAACAAAAGAAAACACAATATTCCTTGGACAGAGGCACAGAGACAGTTTGAAGTTGAGTCGGAGCAAAAGAAGGCAACTAGAGCCAATGTCCTGGCATTTATTTCGGTATCTCTGCGAGAAGAATGGATGAGGCTAAAGCAGACATCCCGACCATGTGGAGGTAACTGTGTCAATGGCATGTGTAATTGCGAGCAAGCCAAACGATAATGACAGTCTCATACAGTGGCTGGCAACTGTATTGGGTTTGTGGTAATGCCTGTGCTGGGGATATCCTTTGTGTTGCGATTGCCAGGCATTTATAACTTGGCAACTTTGGCACGCCCAACGACACTGACAAATCCTGTCGCAGCAGCGCTCGATGGAGCGTCAATTTCTTTGCCACAATGGCAAATGGCAACAAAATAAACGAGCTTCCATTCAATTTTCCACGAGCATTCCGGCAGGACTAGTGCCCCGGCTGCTGGCTGTCAGTTTAGCATAAGTCGCTGTTTCATCCGGATGGCAATATGCATTGCCAACAGCTAGACAGACGGGCGTAACGCCAATAAGCACGCAATGACATTTTAGCATAATGCATTGCAGCATCTTCAAACTGAGAAGCCAGAGCCAAAACCAACAGCACGACAAGGACAACAGTCAGGACACTGAGTGCTGCTGCCGCTGCTACTGCCGCTGCTACTGTCACATCCAATGGAATGAGGCGTTGCGTGCATCGCTCAAGTGGCAAATGCAACTTCAATTGGGGCTTATCTATGTGTATCCAAAGTATCCGAGTACATGTTCCGCAAAATGGCCCGATTGGAATAATATGTACAAATGCTTTACATCGAAGCGGTCAGGCGAGTTGCTTTCTTTGGCTTAAAGTGTCAGATGGCCCTGACAGCTGGCTTGGCTAACGTTTGCCACATCCTTGTTATCAATACGACCGAATTCAGCTGGACCGTTGCTTATGCTAATGCACTTATTTGCATTGCTGCGTATGTCAAAATAACTATGCATAAAACGAGATCAACTCCGTAGAAAATACAGCAAGGTACATATACAGCATATATATACCTGATTAAGAGAGTTGAACATGTGCGCCACTTCGTCTGTTTGAAATATTAGCATAATATTTTTTTACTCTTAGTAAAATCGACAAACCTTTTTACTTAGATGACTTTAAGATGACTTTAAAATATATTTCATGACTTCTTCTATATTTAGAATATACTGAAAAATAAATGAGTGTGCGCAAAAATCAACTAAGACTAAAGTGAAAGTGCTGAACGCCTGCCCCGAGCATGATGATCGGTTTGTTGTTGTTGAGTGATTTTGTTAACTTATATACCATATAGTTAGCTCTTTGTAAAATTATACTTTTTTATGCAAATCTAGATTTGTTTATTCGTAGGCGAGGCTTTTAGCAGAGGTGAGGCACTATTTAGATTTATTTTAAATATTTGAAAATAATATTTCCTCTTGAGTCTTATGCGTCTTCTTCTGCGGCAGAATCTTCAGGCGAGTATGTTAAGGTGAGAGCATAGTTTGCAGCGATATGTTCGCTGTTTGCATGTTTGGTATGTCTCCGACCAAGGGTACGTTGATTCTTGTTGCTTGTTCAGTGTTGCGTATGTATCACTCAGCACCGTTGACACGTCTGCGGAAGGTGGCCTTGTAAAGGTGACTTGTAGGGGCCAGTATAATCTTACTTCTTTGTGTTTTTTTTTATGTATATGTAGATGGGGTCTACTTGAAAAGTTTATTAACTAAGAGTAATACATTTTAAATAAATTTATAGTTTGTAATCAAAGTTTCGGTTGAATTTAGTTAAATGTTTGATTTAATTCGATTCATATGGCAACCATTATAAATCGAATATCTATTATAGATATGCAATAGAAATTATTAGAAAGCAAACATCTAAATTAAAAGATTTGATAGAGCTACTAAGCTTGCGCTAACTGATAGCTATGAAAATGGGTTAGCTTATGCAGCGCAATCGAAGAGAAATGTGCAACTGACTAAACGAACAGACCTTCGAAATCAAATCATACACTGAGAAAAATAAAAAAGAAAAGTAAATTCGAAGCATCCGCGACTTGAGGCACATGCATTGGAAATCTCATGGCCCGTGCTGGAAAAACTGAAAATTAAATTGAATTTTCCAAAAGGCACGCACATAAATCCGAAGGAAAAACCGTGGATACAGCCGGAGAACTGTGTGGGGCGGCAGCAAATATACGAGAGACGTGGCGTTAAAAGAAAATTTGTAGTTTGCTTTTGCCGAAGGCCAGAAAATTTGTGCTCAAAAGTATCATAAATATTTGATTTTCACATTTTACAACGTCTCCGTCTGGCCGGATATGTCTGTGCCACGGTCGAGAGGGGCAAGGCAGCCAGAAAATTGATAAGATTCAATGATTACGTTTCGAAATTGATATAATTTGTGCACAATTTTGCAGCAATTGCCAAATGTCGCGTACGTGATAAAGTTTTTGCCAGACACTGAAAGTTTTCGCAGCTTAAACGGAAAGCTTGGGAAATGATAAGCAAACCTCATATATGGAAGCCATAAGTTGTGTTAATATTTACATTATGGAAAGGTTGGCTATTTAGTGCTTTTAGCTGCTTTCATTAGGGTTAAAAATGCAACTGTCCCATCATTTGGGGAGAAAAACATCTTAAGGAACGCTCGTACAAGTATCTGCGCACCTCACATTGGCACAAGCCGGTGCTCGTAAATACATTTTATGAACACCTGCACATTACAAACTTTAAAATTTATGTCTGTATGGGCGCTTGCTGCCGTATATGGCTCGTATTTATGGATGTGGCGTCGTGAATGTTGCGGCATATTTGGTTTCGGCGTGCGAAATGCATTTTATGAATCTTTTATGGCTTTTAATGTAGAGACACCTGCAGATACATACACACATACAGAAAGAGAGAGAGAGAGAGAAACCAACACCAACTCACATTGAGATTGGCGCCACCTGGCGTTGACTTTATGCGGCACTGGCGTCACACAATCAACGCCAGCGAGTGCCCTCGCCGAAACGGCAATGGAGGACAGCTTGTCATAAAAAGGTGGGCGACAGCGTGGGCGGTCGGGAAATACCTTTACCTTTATGGCGCAAAGCTGGATGTGGAATCTGCTCACGCGCGCGAAACGTATATCATCCTGGCCTAATCCACGGTGGGCATGAGTTTCACTAAGCGCAGCACACGAAATATTCACAACCAAAATAAGTAGAAACTCCGTGGCTACAACAAAGTTGCAGCATTTTGATTTATGCTCTTCTGAGCTGGTTAAAGCATGTTTGAAATATATATTTATATATGCATTGGGTGATGCTGGCACGCCCACTCATTAGTGTGTGGGACGCTTGCCTAGCACAGAATTGAGTGGGCATACAATAATAATGTCGATGTCTTCAGTTGCCGCCAATGCGGACTTCAATTTTAATGCCTGCAGCAGCGGATGCAAATCGCGATGCAGCGGTAACTATGAAGTGCCATTGCAATTGAGAGCTCGCTACGTCCAAGAGTGAGCATAAGAAGTCTTGAGATACTCTTCTTAACCAAGTTCAAGCATGGAAGCAAATGTAAATGAAACGTCCTAAGAGTAACGGCTCTCGATGCGAATGCCAAAAATTGATGAGCAGATGAATATAGAGAGGGGGAAATGGTCAGTGAAGGAGTAGGTAACGCCTACACAATTTGAATGCCCTTCCGGTAGGTAGATGGAGTGTGGAAAGAAGGGCTACAGAAGAAAAGTTCAAAATTTGTTCTTTATATATGTATTATATTTTAATATATGTTTAGCCTTGTGTTCAAAGAAAAAGCCTTACAAACAAATTTAAAAACCTCTTTAAAGCATGCGAAAATTCAAATTTAATAAACTCGAGATTTGTACTTTAATAAATCAAATTGAAAATCATTTAGACCAAGCAGAAATAGAGACAAAGCCAGAGCTTGTTTTCTATAAATACCTTAGTCCAGCATACTTAAGGCATAATTCAAGCATGACTCTGAATCAGTTCAGCTGGCAGCCAAGTGGGCCAAAGAGCAAACTGAAAAGGCTTACCATATGGGCATTTTTGCTTGGCTTGTCAGCGCACTTCACTCGAATGTGAAGTCAATAAAGTGAAATTAATCACGTGAAATGCTGCACATTAAGATGATTGCGTATTGTCAACACACTCATGTTTTGTGAGCAATATGCTGAGTCTCATCTTCAAACACTCATCCGAATACTTGACCCGAATACGAGCTGAAGTAAAAACTGAAAATCACTTGCACTTTTTTGTTTGTTTGCTTTTTCCTTCTCTTGTTATTGTAAATTGAATTTCAGTGTCATTTCTTCTACGGTTGAATGTTTTGCTTTCTGACGCTCTAATTGCATCTGATTGCAGGCAACGGCTTCAATACCCAGTTGACAGCCAGTTGGCTGTCGGAGTCTCTGGTTCGGGTTCGGGCTTGTGTTTGGGTTTGGGAACCTCACATCCGTATCCGTTGATTTTTCCATTCGCGTTTCTTTCTTTTCTGCAGTTCATCCGCCAGCAAACGTGAGCGAAATTTAAATGGAGCTGACTTTGCAGCTGACTGAGTTGAGCGGAGCTGACAAAAAAGAACGGTAAGAAAATCAAGTGAAAGGAGTAAGCAGTCCATACCCTGTCCACAAATTCATACTTTGAAATATTTCAATCAATATCGAACTTCTGCAAGACAGAATTTTGTGTGCATGCGCTTACCCCTTCTGCTTAACTCATGCTATAGAGGGTATAGCAAAAAGTAGAGTATAAGATACAAATTGATTGGAAATTTGCAATCAACTAATGACATGACAATAGCAGCAGCAGCAGAGATTCAGTTGTGTTTTTTCTCATGCTAACATATTTGCAGACAATTAATCGCTTGAACATTGAATTCTGATCAATTATTTTACAATATCATACTCAAGAGATTAAAGGACTTGTGCACGTACAACAACTAACTGTAATTTGGCGGTTAAATCAATTTGCAGCCACAATTAATAGGCTAAGCCACGCCACGTCACGCCGCACCGCGCCAGGTGTAAATGTTGCACACACACGTAGCATTTCAATTTCCTTGTCGGAAGAGACAGCAATAAGCGCGTGAGCCGAAAGTGGAACTGGGCCGACCCAGGGAGAGTGTATATAGCGAGGGGAGGCGGGCGATTGGGAACGTGGTCTTTGAAGTTCATGTTGTTTGTCAAGAAAATGAATTTCACTTGACGGCGATTATGTGGCAGCTATTCAGTGAGCCAACTTATAGCTGGCAAAAGTTTTGTAAAACATTTCCGATATTTCAAAAAACCAGCTACACACCTCACACCCCATCTCTCAGCCAGCGTACAATGTTCATGTCGAGCGTGTCGTCTAACCAAAATGCCAAACACGAATGCCAAACGAAACGCTGGCTGACAGCAGCAGCAGCAGCCAGCGGGTAGCGAAGGGTGAAAACTTTTGCCTAAATCACTTAACAGAAAAAAAGTGTTGGCATATGCCCCTCCAGCAAAGAAGCGCCCCTCGATCCATCATTCGCGCCATCTCATTTCTAACAGAAAACTTACTCTGCGAAAAGTTCTTTCGTTTTCGTTTTCGTTTCATTTTCTTTTTGTTTCTCGCAATGCGAATGCCGTCTCTGCAGCAGGCAATGAAATATAATAACAAGAAATAACCGGAAGCAGCACACAGGATGCGTGCTGTTTGACATACCACAAACACACACACACACACACACACACACACACACACACACACACACACACACACACACACACACACACACACACACACACACACACACACACACACACACACACACACACACACACACTTACACACCAAGCAGTCAGGAGTTGCGTAAACAGAAAATCAATTACATGTGCATACACTGTGGCGCCCCCTTACGGCCTGCAGCTGCATCATCATATGCCGCTTTTTTGGAAGTGCGGGGATTTACATCAATTACGGCACGAAAAGCTTTTTGACTTTTATTGTGACATAGGCCCGAGCGCAACTATATGAAACGCATGAATATTTCATTCCCCACGGAAGAAGCAAGTTTTAAAAGCATGCTAAGAGTTCGCCACGCCCACTGAAACCGGCCACATGTCCATTTCGTTAGTCACACACACCCGCAGCTACACACACGTAGCGCATAGTTACTTGTGAGTTGGGTCAGTAGCAATCCTTTTCGCCTGAGCATAATACCCTGTATCCGTTGTGCAATGTGGTTATGCTGAACTGAAAAAAATTTATATAGCTAGCAGAGCAAAGCTGATTCGATTCAATTTCCGATTCTTAATATTGATTAAAACATTCTCGAAACTTGCATAATTAAGCTAAAGTCAAAGAGTGGAGAAAGAGTTGAAGTTATCACATTTTCTTTAAGGAATTTACTGTATAAAGTATTTTGGAGCTGTGCACTGCCCGCCGGAACGCCCCAAGCTTGATAAAATCTGGCCAGGGTGAAATGAGCAAAGCTGAGCCAAAACAGAGTTCAATTTTAAAATCGCTTGCATAATTTATGAATGCAGAACTGGCATCTGAAGCTGGACATTTATGGGCAACAGGCCGAAGGCTTTAGGTTTTCTTCTGCTGCTTCTTTTCTGTGCCCCTCCATCTGGCAGGGTTCGTCAACGGCCATTGAATATTTATCGCTTGGATTCCTTTGCTGCTGTGATTCCATGAGACCAAAATTGAAAATGTGCCACTTTGTTTAATTTTATGCAAATCGATGTCGTTGTGCGGTTATATTGAGATTGGTATTGGTGTTGGCATTGGCATTGGTATTGGTATTGGTTTTTGGTTATTGCTGCCAGTGTTAAGTAACACCCAGTGCTGCTACCATCTCGCTCGTTCTTCACTGGTTTTTAATTAGCATTTGACCAGGGGGCCGCTCCACGTGTTGCATGATGCTCGTCGTCGTATCTGTTGTCACACATCTACATGCAGTTTGTTCGTGAATTGCAATTTATTTTTGCCATGTTGCATGCACCATAACCGCACAACACGAAAAACACCACAATGCGGTTTTGGTCACGATGGCAACCCCCCCCCCCCCCCCACAGCACCCCCAGCTCCCTCACCCATCCATCTCTCTACATAATGGCGTATTTATGAAAATTTCCAAACATGTGCAGACTTGTGAAATGTGAAAAGTGGCAAGGGCAAATGATTCAAATGATGTTCACTTGAGTTAAAATTTGGGAAAAATACTGTAAGAGCAGCAGATCTCTCTATTTACATAAGTACATTATTTTTCTTTTTATTGAAGCAAACGAAAAGTGCATTCAATATTGGTAAGTGAGCCTCTTAGTTTAATCAACCAACGACGTACATAAGTGAAATTTTTCTCTCCTGCAAAATATTTATTTATTGCATACTTTTGGGAGCAGCAATAAAATAGAACCACAATTCTCTATATGTATATGCATAAATTTAAATACGGTTTTCTTTTTTGTTTACTGCCTGGATTAGACATAGAATTCAACATTATGAGCATTCCTGCTGTATTATTGAGATGCCTGTCCGTTGTTAGAGGCATTCCTGCTAACCCATGCTCAACTGTGACCATGCCAAGTGCAGTTACTTTCTGCTATCTGACAACATTAAAAGTGTCTGCTCAAGTTTCCAACTTGCCAGAAGAATTTCAGCTGTTTTTTTTTATTTGTATATATGTATGTGTGTGCGTGTGTGTGTGCATGTGTGGGTGTATGTGTTTTACAGGTAAGACGTATTACGAGGGCCCAGCCACGCCCAACTGCTTTCAGTTGCACGCGAGAAATGTTTCGTGACAAAGAATTTCAAAACTGAAACTGAAGAAAAACGTCGGAGAGACATTGTAAAGCGTAGCAAGTAGCGCAAAAGTTTGAAGTTTTATTAAAAATACACACCGCAACATTTCTCAAGAACTTTGAACACGAAAACGTGAGATAATTTGTGAAGCCAAACCCAGAACCACAGCAAGAGCCAGTACCAGAGCCAGCGCAAGCGCCTGAACCTGAGCCTCAGCCGAGTCTGCATCGAGGCCGCAGTAGAGT